>NW_024121155.1:1193349-1415880 GCF_016745375.1 Pimephales promelas
GGTGACGCACTGCCAAGATGGTGACGGCCGGCCACGCCCACTTTAGGCCTCAAAACCGCTCTTCAGAAACCTATGGGTGACGTCACGGACACTACGTCCATATTTTTTTACAGTCTATGGGTTATACGTACAACCGTGAACAGCACATGTTGTCCCTGAGCTCCGTAACGACATCTCTCATAAAGATTTGCGTCTTTAAATAGTAAAATAATTCTCCGAAAAACAGCTAGCCTCTTCGCTAACTAACACACAAAATACCATTGGAAAGCTACTTCCGCCGCCTCACCGGAAGTTTCACCCACTTTATTTTTTACAGGAGCGCCCCTCGGAAACTTGTGGATACTCTGGTGGATTTGTTCTATGGCAGGTCATAAAGGGTTAAGAGCTCAGGCAGGGAGGAAGATTATTGGACATTATGCTTAATATTTCTTTTGGTGTTTCATGAAAGAACAAAAACAATATGGGTTGGGAATGACATGAGGGCGAGTAACTGTTCCTTTAAAGGCGTATCTGGAGTGTTTGTCGACTGATTGCTGTGTATCTGCGGCTGATAGTGCTTGGAATTCACTTCCATTCATTTTCAAGAAAAGAATGTGTTGCCTCAAGTTAGGTTTTCCACACGATAAAGCTTTAACGCCTATCACTTTGACCTATGACGTACTACATGCCCTCCAGCTGTCTAGAAAACAGTGGGATGAAATGACCCTTTCTCGTTGTGAGCACTCTAAAGAGAATTTATGCATGTTTTCCATTCAACCCTCAGAATCTGCAGGGATCAGGTGATTATGGAGCAAGTGGAGATGGAGACAGACCACCATCAGTCCAGGTATTCACTTCATTTTGTTTGGTTTGTTTGGTAGCCAAGCTCACATTTGTAAAACTTGTTGTGACCGATTTAATGTCCACATTTAAAACATCTAATGACGATCCCGAGATTTCCGGACTTCTGACAGGTCTGTCGTTGTACACTTTCTCATCTTCTGGGGAAAAGCTATTATCTCCAGACCAATCCCAGATGTTAAAGCCCATCTTCCCATGCCTTGTGTTACTAATCCAGAAATAGAGCATGTGGAAATTGAAATGAACCCTTGCTACTGATGTGCGAGGCCCTGTCTGAGCATGCCAGAGCTAATTACAATGGAAGGAAACCAGGTGGCTCTTAGGTGTGGACTGCAAGGATTGTCTTTCATAAGTGCTTTTTGTTTGACTGGTTTATTCATCAGTGCTAATTGTGTCATGCAATTTGAGAACATTTAGGCCATATTTTGTGTGTCTGTGTTTGTTTGATTTGTATTAGTATATTGTACTTGGAGGTTGATGCTTCTTTCCTTTCACTTACAAGTATTTATATTTGTTTTTAACATTTTTTAAACAGCTGTTTCTTACCTTGTTATTTTAAATTACATGGCTTTTGTTTGCCTTACAGTATCCAATGCATTTTAACATGCTGTGACAGAAACAGAGACGGCATTTTCCGAAGTACTGTGAAGTAAATTTTCCTTTATTTTACCGTGGAATCCATTTTAAATGATGCCACATTCCCCCCTGGGACATTTTCCATGCTTGTTTCACCCTGCTTGGATGTTAGAAAGTGCATTTGAGGAGAGGGCACCTGGTGGACATGCCTTTTTGCAAACTGTGTTTGCATGACAGCCTCTTGTGGAGGCCTAATTTTGTGTAATCCAATTTCATGAGATTATTATATCTAGTGGAAGAGAAGTAGTCTTGTGAGAGTGGAAAACAGTTTGACTTCATTACACTTGTTCTATGAAAAAGAAAATTGAATTTTGGCATGTCTTATTTAGCGTGTCATATTTCTGAGACAATGCCGGATATTGCATTTACTTTTAGGAGATTGGTAAATGACTTCATTTAGTCATTACTAATTATAATGCAAATTATAATATATAAAATAAAAATTTGAAGGAAAACTTGATTCCAAGTGATGATCTTAATCACGATTAATCACATCCAAAATAAAATTTTGTGTTTACATTATATATGTGAGTGCACTGTGTATAATTATTTTATATATATAAATACACACACATGCTTGTATATATTTAAGAAATATTTTCATGTATATACTGTATATATATATATATATATATATATATAATTTATATTATATATAAATATAAGTATATTATATATAAATAATATTTTTTTCTAAATATACATACATGTATGTATTTATATATATATATATATATTTATATATATACAAAATAATTATACACAGTGCACCCACATATGCACTTATGTGATTAATCGCGATTAATCGTTTGACAGCCCTAATATATGTAATTAATTATCCATAATTATGCCAATTCTATGCCGTTAATATGATTTGTTTGATATTTTGTATTTTCACTTTCAATACACAAATTGATTCATTCAAATGTACCAAATTTGACATTAAAAACAATTTAATTTGACATTAAAAGTAAGGGTTTTCAAATATTATTTTACATGTTTAGAATATTTGTGTTTTTTTTTTTTTTTCCACAGTATAAATGGGTCTTTAGAATTTAAAATATCATCATATTTTGTGGAATCAAATAGTATGAAAACCTCCGATCTAGACTCCACTGAAGTATAGTTTACTGAAGTATTCCAGCCCCAGAAGAATCCAGTACATTCCAAGTGATGATCTAAATTGCTCTCGTGGAAGACCGTGATGCAAAAAACACATGCCAGCAAAGAATGGCCCCTTTTTTAATGCACAAGGAAATGTCCTTCTGTGCCGTATGATCTTTTCCATATCCTCAACTCCTCCAGCATAACTCAGTGTAATGTGTTCAAGGTCAGATTCTCTCGTCTCCGCAGCAGTGACCGTGATGGCAGATGTTTAGCAGCCCCTCCTCATCTAGCCGGACAGCCTCCTAACTGCCCACTCCTGACCTCTATCTTTAGACCCCAGGACCCGTGGCCTGCATTCCCCAAGACGGTCGTTCTCTCGGTCCAAAAATACATGCTGTCAGCATCCTCTCACACTGGCCATCAGAGCACTCTGTGTCCTCTCAGGCAAAGTCTCCTTTTTCTCAATCCCGGCGTGAAATCTGAGGATCAGAGTGTTCTAGAACCTGATGCCTGGTATTTCATCAGTGGGGTTCTGCCGTTTCAGCAGCGCGTGTTTTGTAAAGTGCAAGGTCAGGCCCTCTTTGTGTCTGCGCTTCAAACGGCCAGCCCTGGCAGCTTTTCTTCAAGGAGCTTTGTTAACTGTGAGCTGTATGTCTGAGTGTGACCGCTGTGTGTGAGTATACGAAAATCTGTGAAGTCACGGTTCTTTGCTTTGCCATATCAAGTGCCCTCTAGTGTTTTAAGATCATGGTTGTATTTGTCAAAGTGTTTGTACATAATCAGTGAAATAAAATTCAACTGTCGGAACAGGTATGAAAGGACAAATGTACTTATTCATTTTAAGAAACCAAGAAATTGGATTTTTATGGCATTTAGTCCCTTAACTTTAAGGAAACGTATACCCCTAAACATGTCCGTAAAACAAGAACTTCACCTGAGAAACAAATCTGCTTGACATATTAAAGGGGTAGTTCAGTTTGAAATACATTTTAGGCATGTTTTAGCTTACATCAAGGGCATCCAAGATGTAGGTGTCTTTGTTTCCGCAGTAGTTAAATTTTTTTTTTATTTTTAGGTCAAACCGTTCTTGTCTGTAAGTCATATAATGGAGGTCTATGGTCACCACCTCAAAGAGCATGCACAGAGAAGTCCAAATTAAACATGATTTAATGACTCGTAAATGTAAGTACACATTGATGGCCTAAGACACGAAACGAGCGGTTTGTGTGAGAAAACGAACAGTATTTATGTAGTTTTTACCTCTTGTAACCACAGCCACAAAGCACCCGCACCCTCAGATCACTTGGACGTGGTTACAAGAGATAAAACGATATAAATGCTGTTTGTTTTCCCACACAAACCGCTCGTTTCGTGTCTTAGGCCATCAATGTGTACTTACATTTACAAGTCATTAAATCATGTTTAATTTGGACTTCTCTGTGCATGCTCTTTGAGGTGGTGACCATAGACCTCTATTATATGGCTGATAGACACAAACGGTTTGACCTAAAAATATCAAAATTGAAAATACTGCGGAAACGAAGACACATACATCTTGGATGCCCTTGAGGTAAGCTAAAACATATCAAAAATGTATTTCTTTGTTTTGAAAAGTATTTTTTACTTTGTTTAAAAATTGAAGAATTTTAGGAGTCAGTAAAAGTGACAGTAAAGACAGTTTTAATTTGATGATTTACATGTGAAAAATTATTTTTGCTATTTATATTTGTCAAAGAATCCTGAAAAGAGTGCTAGTTTCCACACATCTGTTTTCAATGTGAAATAAATCAGCATATTAGCATGGTATCTGAATTCTGATCATGTGACTGGAGTACTGATGCTGAAAGTTCAGCTTTTCCCTCAGGAGTATAATAAAAACATAAAATTTTAAATTGTAAAAATATTTCACAATATTACTGTATTTGCTGTATTTTTGATCAAATAAATGCAGCCTTAGTGAGCATTTCTTTCTAAAACATTGACCCCAAACTTTTGAATGCTATTTTCTCTTTACTGTAAGAGTTTTTTGTCTTGTAACTGGCAGATTTTCCCACTTGTGTGCTTAAACAAAAATATGAAATCTGCCTGTGCCACAAGAAAAGAGATTTGAAAACCAGCTACAGTATAATATCTCATATTTACAACAGTTTTGCAAATGTGTCTTGTTTTAAGGATGCTTAGACTTTTTTTTACTTGTGAAAACAAGAAAAGGCGCTCTTTAAGGATGTGAATTTTTATCAATGTACATGTTGTTATTTCTGTACATTGCATTTCAGTGTTGATTGACCGTCTGATTTGCGGTTTATTTATGTTAATTGATATATTAATGATGCTTATCACTTTCAGCTGACACCTCCCTCCTCTCGGCCGATCCAGCAGCCACCGGTGACCAGCAGTGAGAAGCAGCAGACAGGTGAGCTTTGTTTGTCTGTGTTCAGTGTCAGTCTGAACTAGTCTGTCTATAAAACATCAGCTAGTCTGACAGCACAGCTCATCAGATGCATTTATTGCTCTCCTGAATTGTTAAATGGCTCTTTTTCTTCTTGTAAACGTTTTTGTGCTTTTTTGGTTAATTTACAACTTTCCTTTTGTTGATACAGTTATTTTGTTCATGAAAGAAAACATTTGGGCTGCATAGTTAGCGTACACATCTGAAAAGAACAGTATCCTCGGTTTCACAGACTATGCTTAAGTCTCAGACTAAAATGCGTGTTTGAGCTGTTTTAACTGAAAGCAATTTGCACTGAAATATCTTATGTTTATAACTCTCACATTTATAAAAGCTACTTGAATGTCCTAATTGCTCTAAGGCCTAATACTGGCTTAATCTAAGCCCTGTCTGTAAAACCAGGCCAAAGTGTTGCAGCCAGCAAGTTCAGTTTGTTAATCACAGATCTTACTCAAAGCACACTTTCCCCAGGTTCAAGCTAGTGTTTCTAGCAGGGTATTGAAGGCAAGCAGATTTAAAAATAAATTTGTGGTTTTAATTTTAGTATAATCATGAAATTGTGTGTTTATGCATGGAGCCACTTTTATTTTGCTTTGGCTCCCTCTATTGGTGTAAAGCAATGAGAAAATGTCTTTTTACATTTAATTGCAAACGTATTCTTAAGAGGTGTGTTATTCTGATGTTATAATGGATGGCCTAAACCCAAGGATGGATTATGGCTTACGCCAATGGGGCAATAATGCACGTTTGATGAGTAAAAATCTACATTTGGCATTGTTGACAACTGTAATTGTGACTTTTTAAGTTGTTATTTTACTTCTTATATTAGTAAAAATGTATATTAAGTATAAACGTCAAAAAATCTCACATTTATACAAAGTTAAATTTATGAAAAGCTGAAGTTGTAATTTTGAGATATAAACTCACAATTATGAGCGATACAGGTTTTATATCACAATTACAGAATGTCACATAATTCAATAATACAAAGTCACATAATAATAATGTTATTATTAATGTATTTTTTTTAAAATATATATATATATATATATATATATATTTAAAATAAGATTCCGGGGTTGTTTTTACTACCTGTGACATTGTGCGTGGGCAACAAGGGATGCTGGTTCCCAATGGCCTAGTATTCTGATTGACCATAATCCATTCTTTTACTTGCTTCAATAATGTACATGACTTTCAAAATGGTTTGCTATATGATCTTTCCTCATAATGAGCTGAATTGGGAAGTTTTAATGAACATTAGGATCAGCTGATTCCTCTCGACAAACTTCTGGCTCTTACGGCGGCTCTCGAAAAACATCTGGTTCATATGGGGATTCCCGAAAAACTCCGGTCTCCTATGGTGATTCTCGACAAACATCTGGCTCATATGGTGTTTCTGAACGAACTTCTGGTTCATATGGTGATTCCCAACGAAGCCCTGGCTCATATAGTGGTTCTCGACAATCATCTGGCACTGATGGTGGTTCTCAACAACCTCTTGACTCAGATTATGTTAGCAAGCAAACCTTGGGTTCGTATGAGGATTCTAGAAAAGCTTCAAACTCTGTTGACTACTCTCTAAGAACAACAGGCTCAGCTGATGATGGGATACGGTATTCTGTGGAGTCTTCTGCGGGTCCAACAGGTAATAAAAAGATGAAAATCTCTCAAATGGACATGGGACATTCTGGATAGAAATTCTCAGCAGAATTTCTACATGATGCTTTGCATGAAATACTGGCAAAAAGCTGTGGATGCCCAACAAGGACTGCAGCAAACCGGGTGCAAGTGATAGTGTTGCTGCATATGTATGTTGTTTATTGCACATATGTATGTTTGTTGTTTAATGCTAGCATAATTGTTATATGGCATTTGTATTGACAGATTGCTTATTCAGCTGCTTAGCTTCTGCTTGTTGGCATATTCTTGAATATGTGGAGTTTGGCACATCTTCCTTGGCTATTGTCATGTTTTATTTTTATTTTATACAACTAGATTATTTTTGGTTGAAAATTACAGAAACATGTCCAGGTCATGTTTCACAATAGATAAATTATATATTAAAAGACAAACGCCTTTTTAGGACTATTTAGATCTTCTACACTCTGACATTATTTTAATAATTATTAAGCACATTTCCCCCTAATTTCTTATTGTCATAATGTTTGTATGTATGATTTACTTGTACTGTCAGTTGTATTCCTGTTACTGTAATAGTTTATTTTTATATTTCAGCACACACCAAATACTAGCATGATGTATATGTATTTAACCATTTAAATGTGTAATTATTTTTTAGCATTATTTTGCATTTTGGTAATGAGAATTAACATGAAAACTTGTATATCACAGTTTATCTTAATGGTCTTAGAATTGGCTTTATTTTCTTAATGCAAAATATGATTTCTTACTTTTATTTTGTAGTAAGATTTAAGGGATAGCTCACCCAAAAATTCATCTTCGGAACACATTTGACATTTTTGATGAAATCTAAGAGCTTTTTGTCTCTCCATTGACAGCTACATATAAACATTGATTAGCGAACAGAAACAGAAGCTCAAACGTGCTGCGTAACACAATAATGAACCTCATTGGTTCTTGCAGAAGTGCAAACGTGCTGCGTAACACAATAATGGACCTCATTGGTTCTTACAGAAGCTCAAACGTGCTGCGTAACACAATAATGAACCTCATTGGTTCTTGCAGAAGTGCAAACGTGCTGCGTAACACAATAATGGACCTCATTGGTTCTTACAGAAGCTCAAACGTGCTGCGTAACACAATAATGAACCTCATTGGTTCTTTCAGAAGCTCAAACGTGCTGCGTAACACAATAATGAACCTCATTGGTTCTTGCAGAAGTGCAAACGTGCTGCGTAACACAATAATGGACCTCATTGGTTCTTACAGAAGCTCAAACGTGCTGCGTAACACAATAATGAACCTCATTGGTTCTTTCAGAAGCTTAAACGTGCTGCGTAACACAATAATGAACCTCATTGGTTCTTGCAGAAGCTCAAACGTGCTGCGTAACACAATAATGAACCTCATTGGTTCTTGCAGAAGCGCAAACGTGCTGCGTAACACAATAATGGACCTCATTGGTTCTTGAAGAAGTGCAAACGTGCTGTGTAACACAATAATGAACCTCATTGGTTCTTGCAGAAGCTCAAACGTTCTGCGTAACACAATAATGAACCTCATTGGTTCTTGCAGAAGCTCAAACGTGCTGCGTAACACAATAATGAACCTCATTGGTTCTTGCAGAACCTCAAACGTGCTGCTTAACACAATAATGAACCTCATTGGTTCTTGCAGAAGCTCAAACGTGCTGCGTAACACAATAATGAACCTCATTGGTTCTTGCTGAAGCTCAAACGTGCTGCGTAACACAATAATGAACCTCATTGGTTCTTGCAGAAGCTCAAACGTGCTGCGTAACACAATAATGAACCTCATTGGTTCTTGCAGAAGCTCAAATGTGCTGCGTAACACAATAATGAACCTCATTGGTTCTTGCAGAAGCTCAAACGTGCTGCGTAACACAATAATGAACCTCATTGGTTTTTGCAGAAGCTCAAACGTGCTGCGTAACACAATAATGAACCTCATTGGTACTTGCAGAAGCTCAAACGTTCTGCGTAACACAATAATGAACCTCATTGGTTCTTGCAGAAGCTCAAACGTGCTGCGTAACACAATAATGAACCTCATTGGTTCTTGCAGAAGCTCAAACGTGCTGCGTAACACAATAATGAACCTCATTGGTTCTTGCAGAAGCTCAAACGTGCTGCGTAACACAATAATGAACCTCATTGGTTCTTGCAGAAGCTCAAACGTGCTGCGTAACACAATAATGAACCTCATTGGTTCTTGCAGAAGCTCAAACGTGCTGCGTAACACAATAATGAACCTCATTGGTTCTTGCAGAAGCTCAAACGTGCTGCTTAACACAATAATGAACCTCATTGGTTCTTGCAGAAGCTCAAACGTGCTGCGTAACACAATAATGAACCTCAATGGTTCTTGCAGAAGCTCAAACGTGCTGCGTAACACAATAATGAACCTCATTGGTTCTTGCAGAAGCTCAAACGTGCTGCGTAACACAATAATGAACCTCATTGGTTCTTGCAGAAGCTCAAACGTGCTGCGTAACACAATAATGAACCTCATTGGTTCTTGCAGAAGCTCAAACGTGCTGCGTAACACAATAATGGACCTCATTGGTTCTGGCAGAAGCTCAAACGTGCTGCGTAACACAATAATGAACCTCATTGGTACTTGCAGAAGCTCAAACGTGCTGCGTAACACAATAATGAACCTCATTGGTTCTTGCAGAAGCTCAAACGTGCTGCGTAACACAATAATGAACCTCAATGGTTCTTGCAGAAGCTCAAACGTGCTGCGTAACACAATAATGAACCTCAATGGTTCTTGCAGAAGCTCAAACGTGCTGCGTAACACAATAATGAACCTCATTGGTTCTTGCAGAAGCTCAAACGTTCTGCGTAACACAATAATGAACCTCATTGGTTCTTGCAGAAGCTCAAACGTGCTGCGTAACACAATAATGAACCTCATTGGTTCTTGCAGAAGCGCAAACGTGCTGCGTAACACAATAATGAACCTCATTGGTTCTTGCAGAAGCTCAAACGTGCTGCGTAACACAATAATGAACCTCATTGGTTCTTACAGAAGCTCAAACGTGATGCGTAACACAATAATGAACCTCATTGGTTCTTGCAGAAGCTCAAACGTGCTGCGTAACACAGTAATGAACCTCATTGGTTCTTGCAGAAGCTCAAACGTGCTGCGTAACACAATAATGAACCTCATTGGTTCTTGCAGAAGCGCAAACGTGCTGCGTAACACAATAATGGACCTCAGTGGTTCTTGAAGAAGTGCAAACGTGCTGTGTAACACAATAATGAACCTCATTGGTTCTTGCAGAAGCGCAAACGTGCTGTGTAACACAACAATGAACTTCATTGGTTCTTGCAGAAGCGCAAACGTGCTGCGTAACACAACAATGAACTTCATTGGTTCTTGCAGAAGCGCAAACGTGCTGCGTAACACAACAATGAACTTCATTGGTTCTTGCAGAAGCGCAAACGTGCTGCGTAACACAATAATGAACCTCATTGGTTCTTGCAGAAGCGCAAACGTGCTGCGTAACACAATAATGAACCTCATTGGTTCTTGCAGAAGCTCAAACGTTCTGCGTAACACAATAATGAACCTCATTGGTTCTTGCAGAAGCTCAAACGTGCTGCGTAACACAATAATGAACCTCATTGGTTCTTGCAGAAGCTCAAACGTGCTGCGTAACACAATAATGAACCTCATTGGTTCTTGCAGAAGCTCAAACGTGCTGCGTAACACAATAATGAACCTCATTGGTTCTTGCAGAAGCTCAAACGTGCTGCGTAACACAATAATGAACCTCAATGGTTCTTGCAGAAGCTCAAACGTGCTGCGTAACACAATAATGAACCTCATTGGTTCTTGCAGAAGCTCAAACGTGCTGCGTAACACAATAATGAACCTCATTGGTTCTTGCAGAAGCTCAAACGTTTGCGTAACACAATAATGAACCTCATTGGTTCTTGCAGAAGCTCAAACGTGCTGCGTAACACAATAATGAACCTCATTGGTTCTTGCAGAAGCTCAAACGTGCTGCGTAACACAATAATGAACCTCATTGGTTCTTGCAGAAGCTCAAACGTGCTGCGTAACACAATAATGAACCTCATTGGTTCTTGCAGAAGCTCAAACGTGCTGCTTAACACAATAATGAACCTCATTGGTTCTTGCAGAAGCTCAAACGTGCTGCGTAACACAATAATGAACCTCAATGGTTCTTGCAGAAGCTCAAACGTGCTGCGTAACACAATAATGAACCTCAATGGTTCTTGCAGAAGCTCAAACGTGCTGCGTAACACAATAATGAACCTCATTGGTTCTTGCAGAAGCTCAAACGTGCTGCGTAACACAATAATGAACCTCATTGGTTCTTGCAGAAGCTCAAACGTTCTGCGTGACACAATAATGAACCTCATTGGTTCTTGCAGAAGCTCAAACGTGCTGCGTAACACAATAATGAACCTCATTGGTACTTGCAAAAGCTCAAACGTGCTGCGTAACACAATAATGAACTGCATTGGTTATTGCAGAAGCGCAAACGTGCTGCGTAACACAATAATGAACCTCATTGGTTCTTGCAGAAGCTCAAACGTGCTGCGTAACACAATAATGGACCTCATTGGTTCTTGCAGAAGCTCAAACGTGCTGCGTAACACAATAATGAACCTCATTGGTTCTTGCAGAAGCTCAAACGTGCTGCGTAACACAATAATGAACCTCATTGGTTCTTGCAGAAGCTCAAACGTGCTGCGTAACACAATAATGAACCTCATTGGTTATTGCAGAAGCGCAAACGTGCTGCGTAACACAATAATGAACCTCATTGGTTCTTGCAGAAGCTCAAACGTGCTGCGTAACACAATAATGGACCTCATTGGTTCCTGCAGAAGCGCAAACGTGCTGCGTAACACAATAATGAACCTCATTGGTTCTTGCTGAAGCGCAAACGTGCTGAGTAACACAATAATGAACCTCATTGGTTCTTGCAGATGCTCAAACTTGCTGCGTAACACAATAATGAACCGCATTGGTTCTTGCAGAAGCTTAAACGTGCTGCGTAACACAATAATGAACCTCATTGTTTCTTGCTGAAGCGCAAACGTGCTGCGTACCACAATAATGGACCTCATTGGTTCTTGCAGAAGCTCACACGTGCTGCGTAACACAATAATGAACCTCATTGGTTCTTGCAGAAGCTCAAACGTGCTGCGTAACACAATAATGAACCTAATTGGTTCTTGCAGAAGCTCAAACGTGCTGCGTAACACAATAATGAACCTAATTGGTTCTTGCAGAAGCTCAAACGTGCTGCGTAACACAATAATGAACCTCATTGGTTCTTGCAGAAGCTCAAACGTGCTGCGTAACACAATAACGAACCTCATTGGTTCTTGCAGAAGCTCAAACGTGCTGCGTAACACAATAATGAACCTAATTGGTTCTTGCAGAAGCTCAAACGTGCTGCGTAACACAATAATGAACCTCATTGGTTCTTGCAGAAGCTCAAACGTGCTGCGTAACACAATAATGAACCTCATTGGTACTTGCAGAAGCTCAAACGTGCTGCGTAACACAACAATGAACCTCATTGGTTCTTGCAGAAGCTCAAACGTGCTGCGTAACACAATAATGAACCTCATTGGTTCTTGCAGAAGCTCAAACGTGCTGCGTAACACAATAATGAACCGCATTGGTTATTGCAGAAGCGCAAACGTGCTGCGCAACACAATAATGAAACTCATTGGTTCTTGCAGAAGATCAAACGTGCTGCGTAACACAATAATGAACCTCATTGGTTCTTACAGAAGCTCAAACGTGCTGCGTAACACAATAATGAACTTCATTGGTTCTTGCAGAAGCTCAAACGTTCTGCGTAACACAATAATGAACCTCATTGGTTCTTGCAGAAGCTCAAACGTGATGCGTAACACAATAATGAACCTCATTGGTTCTTGCAGAAGCTCAAACGTGCTGCGTAACACAATAATGAACCTCATTGGTTCTTGCAGATGCTCAAACGTGCTGCGTAACACAATAATGAACCTCATTGGTTCTTGCAGAAGCTCAAACGTGCTGCGTAACACAATAATGAACCTCATTGGTTCTTGCAGAAGCTCAAACGTGCTGCGTAACACAATAATGAACCTCATTGGTTCTTGCAGAAGCTCAAACGTGCTGCGTAACACAATAATGAACCTCATTGGTTCTTGCAGAAGCTCAAACGTGCTGCGTAACACAATAATGAACCTCATTGGTTCTTGCAGAAGCTCAAACGTGCTGCGTAACACAATAATGAACCTCATTGGTTCTTGCAGAAGCTCAAACGTGCTGCGTAACACAATAATGAACCTCATTGGTTCTTGCAGAAGCTCAAACGTGCTGCGTAACACAATAATGAACCTCATTGGTTCTTGCAGAAGCTCAAACGTGCTGCTTAACACAATAATGAACCTCATTGGTTCTTGCAGAAGCTCAAACGTGCTGCTTAACACAATAATGAACCTCATTGGTTCTTGCAGAAGCTCAAACGTGCTGCGCAACACAATAATGAACCTCATTGGTTCTTGCAGAAGCTGAAACGTGCTGCGTAACACAATAATGAACCTCATTGGTTCTTGCAGAAGCTCAAATGTTCTGCGTAACACAATAATGAACCTCATTGGTTCTTGCAGAAGCTCAAACTTGCTGTGTAACACAATAATGAACCTCATTGGTTCTTGCAGAAGCTCAAACGTGCTGCGTAACACAATAATGAACCTCATTGGTTCTTGCAGAAGCTCAAACGTGCTGCGTAACACAATAATGAACCTCATTGGTTCTTGCAGAAGCTCAAACGTGCTGCGTAACACAATAATGAACCTCATTGGTTCTTGCAGAACCTCAAACGTTCTGCGTAACACAATAATGAACCTCATTGGTTCTTGCAGAAGCTCAAACGTGCTGCGTAACACAATAATGAACCTCATTGGTTCTTGCAGAAGCGCAAACGTGCTGCGTAACACAATAATGAACCTCATTGGTTCTTGCAGAAGCTCAAACTTGATGCGTAACACAATAATGAACCTCATTGGTTCTTGCAGAAGCTCAAACATGCTGCGTAACACAATAATGGACCTCATTGGTTCTTGCAGAAGCTCAAACGTGCTGCGTAACACAATAATGAACCTCATTGGTTCTTGCAGAAGCGCAAACGTGCTGCGTAACACAATAATGAACCTCATTGGTTCTTGCAGAAGCTCAAACGTGATGCGTAACACAATAATGAACCTCATTGGTTCTTGCAGAAGCTCAAACGTGCTGCGTAACACAATAATGGACCTCATTGGTTCTTGCAGAAGCTCAAACGTGCTGCGTAACACAATAATGGACCTCATTGGTTCTTGCAGAAGCTCAAACGTGCTGCGTAACACAATAATGAACCTCATTGGTTCTTGCAGAAGCTCAAACGTGCTGCGTAACACAATAATGGACCTCATTGGTACTTGCAGAAGCTCAAACGTGCTGCGTAACACAATAATGAACCTCAATGGTTCTTGCAGAAGCTCAAACGTGCTGCGTAACACAATAATGAACCTCATTGGTTCTTGCAGAAGCTCAAACGTTCTGCGTAACACAATAATGAACCTCATTGGTTCTTGCAGATGCTCAAACGTGCTGCGCAACACAATAATGAACCTCATTGGTTCTTGCAGAAGCGCAAACGTGCTGCGTAACACAATAATGAACCTCATTGGTTCTTGCAGAAGCTCAAACGTGCTGCGTAACACAATAATGAACCTCATTGGTTCTTGCAGAAGCTCAAACGTGCTGCGTAACACAATAATGAACCTCATTGGTACTTGCAGAAGCTCAAACGTGCTGCGTAACACAATAATGAACCGCATTGGTTATTGCAGAAGCGCAAACGTGCTGCGTAACACAATAATGAACCTCATTGGTTCTTGCAGAAGCTCAAACGTGCTGCGTAACACAATAATGGACCTCATTGGTTCCTGCAGAAGCGCAAACGTGCTGCGTAACACAATAATGAACCTCATTGGTTCTTGCTGAAGCGCAAACGTGCTGAGTAACACAATAATGAACCTCATTGGTTCTTGCAGATGCTCAAACTTGCTGCGTAACACAATAATGAACCGCATTGGTTCTTGCAGAAGCTCAAACGTGCTGCGTAACACAATAATGAACCTCATTGTTTCTTGCTGAAGCGCAAACGTGCTGCGTAACACAATAATGAACCTCATTGGTTCTTGCAGATGCTCAAACGTGCTGCGTAACACAATAATGAACCTCATTGGTTCTTGCAGAAGCTCAAACGTGCTGCGTAACACAATAATGAACCTAATTGGTTCTTGCAGAAGCTCAAACGTGCTGCGTAACACAATAATGAACCTCATTGGTTCTTGCAGAAGCTCAAACGTGCTGCGTAACACAATAATGAACCTCATTGGTACTTGCAGAAGCTCAAACGTGCTGCGTAACACAACAATGGACCTCATTGGTTCTTGCAGAAGCTCAAACGTGCTGCGTAACACAATAATGAACCTCATTGGTTCTTGCAGAAGCTCAAACGTGCTGCGTAACACAATAATGAACCGCATTGGTTATTGCAGAAGCGCAAACGTGCTGCGCAACACAATAATGAAACTCATTGGTTCTTGCAGAAGATCAAACGTGCTGCGTAACACAATAATGAACCTCATTGGTTCTTACAGAAGCTCAAACGTGCTGCGTAACACAATAATGAACCTCATTGGTTCTTGCAGAAGCTCAAACGTTCTGCGTAACACAATAATGAACCTCATTGGTTCTTGCAGAAGCTCAAACGTGCTGCGTAACACAATAATGAACCTCATTGGTTCTTGCAGAAGCTCAAACGTGCTGCGTAACACAATAATGAACCTCATTGGTTCTAGCAGATGCTCAAACGTGCTGCGTAACACAATAATGAACCTCATTGGTTCTTGCAGAAGCTCAAACGTGCTGCGTAACACAATAATGAACCTCATTGGTTCTTGCAGAAGCTCAAACGTGCTGCGTAACACAATAATGAATCTCATTGGTTCTTGCAGAAGCTCAAACGTGCTGCGTAACACAATAATGAACCGCATTGGTTATTGCAGAAGCGCAAACGTGCTGCGCAACACAATAATGAAACTCATTGGTTCTTGCAGAAGATCAAACGTGCTGCGTAACACAATAATGAACCTCATTGGTTCTTACAGAAGCTCAAACGTGCTGCGTAACACAATAATGAACCTCATTGGTTCTTGCAGAAGCTCAAACGTTCTGCGTAACACAATAATGAACCTCATTGGTTCTTGCAGAAGCTCAAACGTGCTGCGTAACACAATAATGAACCTCATTGGTTCTTGCAGAAGCTCAAACGTGCTGCGTAACACAATAATGAACCTCATTGGTTCTAGCAGATGCTCAAACGTGCTGCGTAACACAATAATGAACCTCATTGGTTCTTGCAGAAGCTCAAACGTGCTGCGTAACACAATAATGAACCTCATTGGTTCTTGCAGAAGCTCAAACGTGCTGCGTAACACAATAATGAACCTCATTGGTTCTTGCAGAAGCTCAAACGTGCTGCGTAACACAATAATGAACCTCATTGGTTCTTGCAGAACCTCAAACGTGCTGCTTAACACAATAATGAACCTCATTGGTTCTTGCAGAAGCTCAAACGTGCTGCGTAACACAATAATGAACCTCATTGGTTCTTGCAGAAGCTCAAACGTGCTGCGTAACACAATAATGAACCTCATTGGTTCTTGCAGAAGCTCAAACATGCTGCGTAACACAATATTGAACCTCATTGGTTCTTGCAGAAGCTCAAACGTGCTGCTTAACACAATAATGAACCTCATTGGTTCTTGCAGAAGCTCAAACGTGCTGCGTAACACAATAATGAACCTCATTGGTTCTTGCAGAAGCTCAAACATGCTGCTTAACACAATAATGAACCTCATTGGTTCTTGCAGAAGCTCAAACGTGCTGCTTAACACAATAATGAACCTCATTGGTTCTTGCAGATGCTCAAACGTGCTGCGCAACACAATAATGAACCTCATTGGTTCTTGCAGAAGCTGAAACGTGCTGCGTAACACAATAATGAACCTCATTGGTTCTTGCAGAAGCTCAAATGTTCTGCGTAACGCAATAATGAACCTCATTGGTTCTTGCAGAAGCTCAAACTTGCTGTGTGACACAATAATGAACCTCATTGGTTCTTGCAGAAGCTCAAACGTGCTGCGTAACACAATAATGAACCTCATTGGTTCTTGCAGAACCTCAAACGTGCTGCTTAACACAATAATGAACCTCATTGGTTCTTGCAGAAGCTCAAACGTGCTGCGTAACACAATAATGAACCTCATTGGTTCTTGCAGAAGCTCAAACGTTCTGCGTAACACAATAATGAACCTCATTGGTTCTTGCAGAAGCTCAAACGTGCTGCGTAACACAATAATGAACCTCATTGGTTCTTGCAGAAGCGCAAACGTGCTGCGTAACACAATAATGAACCTCATTGGTTCTTGCAGAAGCTCAAACTTGATGCGTAACACAATAATGAACCTCATTGGTTCTTGCAGAAGCTCAAACATGCTGCGTAACACAATAATGGACCTCATTGGTTCTTGCAGAAGCTCAAACGTGCTGCGTAACACAATAATGAACCTCATTGGTTCTTGCAGAAGCGCAAACGTGCTGCGTAACACAATAATGAACCTCATTGGTTCTTGCAGAAGCTCAAACTTGATGCGTAACACAATAATGAACCTCATTGGTTCTTGCAGAAGCTCAAACATGCTGCGTAACACAATAATGGACCTCATTGGTTCTTGCAGAAGCTCAAACATGCTGCGTAACACAATAATGGACCTCATTGGTTCTTGCAGAAGCTCAAACGTGCTGCGTAACACAATAATGAACCTCATTGGTTCTTGCAGAAGCTCAAACGTGCTGCGTAACACAATAATGAACCTCATTGGTACTTGCAGAAGCTCAAACGTGCTGCGTAACACAATAATGGACCTCATTGGTTCTTGCAGAAGCTCAAACGTGCTGCGTAACACAATAATGAAATTCATTGGTACTTGCAGAAGCTCAAACGTGCTGCGTAACACAATAATGAACCTCATTGGTTCTTGCAGAAGCTCAAACGTGCTGCGTAACACAATAATGAACCTCATTGGTACTTGCAGAAGCTCAAACGTGCTGCGTAACACAATAATGGACCTCATTGGTTCTTGCAGAAGCTCAAACGTGCTGCGTAACACAATAATGGACCTCATTGGTTCTTGCAGAAGCTCAAACGTGCTGCGTAACACAATAATGGACCTCATTGGTTCTTGCAGATGCTCAAACGTGCTGCGTAACACAGTAATGAACCTCATTGGTTCTTGCAGAAGCTCAAACGTGCTGCGTAACACAATAATGAAATTCATTGGTACTTGCAGAAGCTCAAACGTGGTGAGTTGATGAATGTTTATATTTGAATAAAAGCCCAAATTTAGTCTTCTTCAGAAAATTTTGACTAAACCGTTCAATTAATATGGATCAGTTTTACGATCTCTTTATGAACTTTTTGAAGTATCAAAGTAGTTGTGCAGCTGTCAACGGAGGGACAGAAAGCTCTCAAATTTCATCAAAAAGATCTTCATAGTGTTGCGAAAGATGAATGGAAGTCTTAAGGGTTAGGAACGACATGAGGGTCAATGAATAATGACAGAATTTTCATTTTTGGATGAGCTTTAACTTTAACGCACAATTTTTAATTAATAAAGTCATTTTCAAATATACAGGTTATGTTGGTGCAAGAGGAGAGAAAGGAGAAAGAGGAGAGAAGGGTTCCAAAGGTGACAGGGGCCTTACGGGGCCAAAGGGCGATTCAGGAACTGTGTCTGGTGGCAGTGCAAAAGGAGACAAGGTCTGTTGAATAGTGTGAACCTCACTGAGTGTTTCTGGTCATCTCAGTGTCAATTTAAAGTAATATCTATCTATCTATCTATCTATCTATCTATCTATCTATCTATCTATCTATCTATCTATCTATCTATCTATCTATCTATCTATCTATCTATCTATCTATCTATCTATCTATCTATCTATCTATCTGTCTGTCTGTCTGTCTGTCTGTCTGTCTGTCTGTCTGTCTGTCTGTCTGTCTGTCTGTCTGTCTGTCTGTCTGTCTTACGTTCAGTACGTTCTATTGTTTGTGATATAGTGCACCTTTCTTTAGTTGAATTGTTACTTTTTTGTGTCCTTCAAAATTCTCAGTAATGTGTGAAGTCATTGATGGGGAGCTTGAATGTTCAGCCATCTGTTAGAACGGTGTGAGTGGCAGACAGGTCAATCATTTTTGTCGGTGTGTTTTCACAGGGTACCGTAGGAGAGAAAGGAATGAAGGTTTGTTGCGACGCTTATTCCTAGACATGACTGTGAAAATGTGAATTAAAGGAATAGTTTGTGCCAAAATCACAAAATTAGAAAATGAGCAAACAGAAAATATTATTTTGTGTTTCATTATATTACTTTCTAGAAAATGTTTGGGCTGAATTATAGCTTTAAGCATCTCTCTTTAACATATTTTTTTACAGACATTTATGCAGATTTTCTTAAAGTAAGGCTCACCCATGCTCAAATCTCTGTTACCTTTTTGGTTTCAGGGCAATGCTGGTTTTGGTTATCCTGGATCAAAGGGTGACCGTGGTCCCGCTGGACCTCCAGGGCCTCCCGGTCCCCCCGGGCCCAGTGCAGAGGTAGAGGTGAGAGGAGATGGGTCTGTTGTTCAAAAAGTGACGGGACCAAGAGGACCACCTGGACCTCCAGGACCCGCAGGCCCTGCTGGAAATGATGGGGAGCCGGTGAGTAGCTTGCAGAGAAAGGAATGGTTCAATTACTGCCTCTGTTTTCTATTAGCGAATACATTTACATTTGAAAGGAACAGCGTTATAACATTTTTAAGCCGCATATGTCAGAAGTGGTCTTGTATTTGCCGTTGATGTGTTAGCACAGTAATAGATCCCTATAGTGTTCACCATCACAAGCAGAGAATGATGTTAATACAGGTTTAAGATATGCATCATTGCGAACACAAAGGCGCATTGTGTTTTTGTCCTTGAGACTATGCATAATGCATCGGGCATTGGTCATATCTGAACAAAACTAATATTCTCTCTTTTATAGGGTGACCCTGGTGAAGATGGAAAAGCTGTAAGTAATGCATTTCATAAACTCTCTTATAAAACAGACCCGGGTCAAGTACATTTATCAGTATATCTGAATGACATTATTCTTCTGAAATTATACCTGCTAGTGTATACTATACTTGTTGGCGGGAACAGTTTGTTTTCACTACATAAAACGGGAAGTCAAGTCTGATTTTGTTTTTGATTTTGTGTATTTGTGTTTGCATTCTTATGTTTCAAGTACAAATGATTAAAGATACATTTTTGTAACAGGGTCAAGTTGGACCTCCCGGTTTTCCTGGGACTCCTGGAATCAAAGGAGACAAAGCAAGTATTTTTGGTATCATAATGATATGATAATGATAATTGACAGTCTCATTGTCTTGTTCACCAAACTGCGAATGCAGTTTTGCATGAATGCAGAATTGCGAAAACATTCCAGTTTTTTCACAATTTTTAATTTTAGGGAGACCGAGGTGAAAGTCAGCCAGGACCCCGTGGGCCTCCAGGGCCTCCTGGCCCACCAGGACCCATCTCTCGCTCTGATAGGCCTGTGAGTTCATTATTAGTCAGTCGTTTTTATGACCCCTTTCTTTTTGAAAAAACTGATTTGTAAAAATGTTCATTCCTCTGTTTTCATTTTTCAGACATTTGTGGACATGGAGGGCTCTGGATTTGATATGGACAGTGTGCGAGTACGTTCTGTGGACACTATATTAACTTACAGTATAGTATTAATTCAGATCTCATGCTGAACAACTAACCATCTTTGTTCTGGAACCCCATTGCTGATATTTCTTGATTATTTGATCAAAAATATTATGAAATATTATTACAATGTAAAATAACAGTTTTCTATTTGAATATATTTGAAAACGTCATTTATTCCCGTGATCATAAAACTATATTAATTTCTTTCAAAAAATCTTAGTGACAACAAACATTTGGACCATTGTATACATCACAAGAGTAGAACAGTGCAGTCTTTGGATGTCTGGAAGCGGAATGTAGTGAATTTTATTAACACTTTTTCACTTAATATTGGTTGATAGGCAATGCCCGGTTTGCCTGGCCTACCTGGTCCTCCTGGTCCCCCCGGCCCGCCTGGCCTTCCATCTTCAGGCTCTGGTGGTTTTGGGCCTCCTGGTCCTCCTGGGCAAAATGGAGCTCCAGGTCAACCGGTAAGTCTAAGAAGACATGAAACATGTCACATGTATAACACTGGTTTGAATATGTTGTTTCTGAATACAGTGTTTATGAGTCAGAGACGTGTTCTCTGATGCGTGTTCTTGTAGCCCCACCCCTCCCTGCCGTTTCATGCCCTAATAAGCAAATAAAATAAGTGTTAAAATTTTTATTTTTTTAATAGGGACTTCCAGGTCCACCAGGTACTGATGGAAAACCAGGCTCACCTGGCCCAATAGGAGAGAAGGTATGAAGTAGTGGATTGAAACCTCAGAACACCAACCTCTTCCAGGAAAACCTAAACCATTACAGGGAATTTCACGTTGTGTTTTATAGACCTGGAAAAGTTTATGAAACGTATAACATCTCACAAAATTGCTCTAAAATATTTCATCTAAATGTTTGTAAAAGTCACAGCCAAAGCCAAAGTGATAACATCAGTCTTACTGGAGACAATTGTAAACGGTGTATACATTTTAATCCATGAATTCACTTGACGTCAGTGCTATCTGTAAAATTCCCAAGTTCAGACTGAAAAAAAATTACATAGAATAGAGGACCTTGGTTGGATCTTCACAGTCTGACATACAAATGTAAATCCACCCAGGCAATATCTATAAAATGATTTCTAAAACATCAATATGATATAATCACAAACGACTGGAAAGGTGGTGGAAAAGTCATGACAATCCATTGGTAAAAAGTGTGGAAACCCTGTCTATAAATAGAGAGCTATGCGGGACATTTAATGGATTTGGACTTGCATAATTCAGCTCTGTTGAGATCCCTGTAATGGTAGCTATCTTTAGACACTGGACTGATTTTGTGCTCCACAGGGTGATGCCGGTGAGCTGGGCCTACCTGGACCTGTGGGAGAGAAGGTCAGTTTGCGCAATGTCGTGAGAAACCGTTGCTCATATTCATATATCACATATCTGTTGTGTAAAGCTGAACAAACTGTGAAGTTCTGAATGACTGAGAATTAAATAAGAGTGACATAATTAAACATAAGGCGCTTTTCCACTGCATAGTACGGTACGGTTCGGTTCGGTACGTCTCACTTGTGGTGCTTTTCCACTGCATGGTACGGTACAGTACGGTTCGCTTCAGGTCGCTTTAAATGGTACCTGTTCTGTTGAGGTTCCAAGCGTACCGTACCGGTACTAAAATGTGACGTGAAACACTGCAGATCACTGATTGGTCAGACAGAATCGTCATTCCCTGCGTCACTACTAGCGTCATTGGATTTGCGACACGAGACACGAGACACTTTTTTAGCAGTATTTTTGTTTTGCTGCCATCAGCCTCATTTTAAACACATTTTTCCGTCTAGCAGTTAAAAACAACCACATACCGAGAATCAGGAACACCATCCCCTCGATAGTCTCCATTGTTCCTGTGTTGTGGGTTTGAAAATGTGGCGCTTTTAAGATGATGTCATGGCAGTAGAGGCGCGCGCAAATAACGATCAGTCCCACACACTATGAAGGGGTACTACTGCAGTGGAAACGAAAAGCGATCCGAACTGTTCCGCGGCGAGTCGAAGCGTACTGAGCAGAACCGTACCGTACTATGCAGTGGAAAAGCGCCAAAAATGTTCTACCCGGGAGTGACAGCAAGATCCAGGGAGAAGTTTGTCTTCACAATAACAATCACTAAAAATGTCTGATGTATAGTTATGTGCTGTACGAGTTTTAACTGTCAGCATCAGAAACCTATATAACTAAAAAATGTCTTGTCTGTTCATCTCTGTAGGGCTTATTTTTATTCAGAACGTTTTTTATTCAGATCTCTTTTCAGGCCTTTGCTACTTTTCAAGTATCTACATGTACATTTTTTATTTTTTATTTTACTGATTTCTTTTCCCAGATTCAGCCTTTCAGTCTTAAAATTTGAATATCCATAATACAACATTATAATATTGAATTATAATTAATACTTAATACACTCACCTAAAGGATTATTGGGAACACCATACTAATACTGTGTTTGACTCACTTTAGCCTTCAGAACTGCCTTAATTCTACGTGGCACTGATTCAACAAGGTGCTGAAAGCATTCTTTAGAAATGTTGACCCATATTGATAGGATAGCATCTTGCAGTTGATGGAGATTTGTGGGATGCACATCCAGGGCACGAAGCTCCCGTTCCTCCACATCCCAAAGATGCTCTATTGGGTTGAGATCTGGTTACTGTGGGGGGCATTTTAGTACAGTGAACTCATTGTCATGTTCAAGAAACCAATTTAAAATGATTCAAGCTTTGCAACATGCTGCAGTATCCTGCTGGAAGTAGCCATCAGAGGATGGGTACATGATGGCCATAAAGGGATGGACCAATTGGCAGTAAGGGGCCTAGAAGTGTGTCAAGAAAACATCCCCCACACCATTACACCACCACTACCAGCCTGCACAGTGGTAACAAGGCATTATGGATCCATGTTCTCATTCTGTTTAATTATAGCCTCTTTTCCCTATTTGTAGTGGAGATGAGTGGTACGCCTCCAGGCTGATGGGCTACAAGGTTGTGCGTGTTGTGGCTTCACAAATGATTTGCTGCATACCTCGGTTGTAACGAGTGGTTATTTTAGTCAAAGTTGCTCTTCTATCAGCTTGAATCAGTCGGCCCATTCTCCTCTGACCTCTAGCATCAACAAGGCATTTCCGCCCACAGGACTGACGCATACTGGATGTTTTTCCCTTTTCACACCATTCTTTGTAAACCCTAGAAATAGTTGTGCGTGATAATCCCAGTAACTGAGCAGATTGTGAAATACTCAGACCGGCCCGTCTGCCACCAACAACCATGCCACGCTCAAAATTTCCCATTCTGACATTCAGTTTGGAGTTCAGGAGATTGTCTTGACCAGGACCACACCCCTAAATGCATTGAAGCAACTGCCATGTGATTGGTTGATTAGATAATTGAGAAATTAGATAATGAGAAATTGAACAGGTGTTCCTAATAATCCTTTAGGTGAGTATATATTTAAAAAAAAAGATTAAAAATGCTTTACAAATAGAATAATACAAACAAAGTGAAAGTGATTTCTCTATGAAAATAATTTGTAGTCTGTTTACTTGGTTATAATGCAAACAAAATTGTCAGTGAAGAGCATATTTGCGCTGAAAGTTAAACGTTAAGATAAATATCATTTCCATCCTTGCTGTAATTTTGCCAAATTCTCAAACACTTTCAAAACATTTCCACCATAAACTGCTCTCAAACACACAGTGGTGGAGGAAGTACTTAAGTAAAAGTACAAATAACCAGATAAATATTTACTTTAGTAAAAGTAGAAGTAACACAATGACAACCATACTTAAGTAAAAAGTAAAAAGTACTTTATTTTAAATGTACTTTAAGTATTAAAAGTAAAAGTACTTGCATAACAATTTTATTATCTTAATGTCTATTTTCTAATGATTAATAAAACATTTAATTCTAACTCATTCAACCTAATAGCCTACTCCTATAATGATGTTCAATAATGATGGAAAAAAAATTTCACCATTTCTGAAACAAGCTTGCAATTAGGCAATATACACATCATGCTTATCCTTACTATATGTTAATAACTATGTTTGGCAGTAAACGAGATTAATTTATGGTGTAATTCTGAACCTCTTGGCTTGCCATAATCCTAATATAATCAAACCAAACATATATTACACACGGTGTGTTTCCTATGCACGTAAAAACAATTTTCGCGTATGAGTTGCACGATAAACACACTGCGTGTGAGACGCATTTAGTGTGACCGGGTTGATATACTGTATCTATGGCAACCAAACGTCACTGGTGAGACAAACGTGCAACGAACGGACGGTCAGATTACGTTTTGGCAGGGGAAAAACTGATCAGAAAATGTAACGAAAATGTAACAGAAGTTGTAGAAATGTAGTGGAGTAGAAAGTATAATAATTGCTGCAAAATGTAACGAAGTAAAAGTAAAAAGTAGGCACTATTTATTGTACTTAAGTAAAGTAAAGATACGTGAAAAATGTACTTAAGTAAAGTAACGAAGTATTTGTACTTCGTTACATTCCACCACTGCAAACACAATGCATATTTTGAAATGTTGTGGAAATGGATGCTATGATCAAAAAATGCCCATTGTTGAAAAAAAAAAAAGTAAGAATAATGTTGCATTATTGTGTCACTCTTAGTAAAACATATTTTCTTCTGAAACAATCAAACCCCCTCAGGATTCTTTTATGTTTCTGTCTCTGTAGCAAAACTCCTACTTTCCCAGCTATCTCTATGATCTTCTTTCCCACTATACCTCATCCTTCTCCTCTAAAGCTGCTGGGTGGCAGGTAGCAAGTAGCAATCAATTTTCTTCACAGACATCTCAACTGTCTACACTACAGTTCTAATGCTTGAAATGTAGTATCATTATTGTACTGATGGTAGTGTGGACTTTTTGTGGCATTGCTTTGTAGAAGCGTTGTGTCAATGTGTTTTTTGCAAACTAACATATTTTGCTCCTGCCTGGAATCTTGGTATCTTTCAAGCTAACAACATGCGTTGTTTTACTCATCTTACTCCTTGTCTTTAAAGGGCGCCACGGGTCCTGCCGGTTCCCCTGGTCTCCCTGGGCAGGGTGGGCTTGCTGGTCTTCCAGGACCAATGGGACCCGTTGGACCACCAGGACCACCTGGTCCACCTGGCCCAAGATATCACGTTGGATTTGTAAGTATTAGTCAGTCATCCTTTGTGCTTCACTGTGTTTTAGGAAACCCATCAAATATTGTGTTCTCTGTATATGTGTTCAGGATGACATGGAGGGCTCTGGTATTCACTTCAGTTCAGTCCCTGGGGTAAGAGGACCAGTTGGAATTCAGGTAATTTTTTTCTCTGTTGTACCTTTATTGGTTCTTATCTACCCTTGTTGGTTTTTAGAAGTTAATTTTCTGCAAACGTATTTCATTTCAGGGTCCTCCTGGTATCCCAGGACCACAAGTAAGACTATTTATTCATTCAAATGAGATTTATTTTATATCCCAAAGATATAATTTTCATTTGGGGATTGTGCCATTTATTCATATCTTGTTCCTCAGGGTATCCCAGGATATCCTGGTGTGAAAGGTAGCGAAGGACTTCAGGGACAAGATGGCCGCCCTGGTTTGGATGGCTTCCCTGGACCACAGGTGCATTTCATTTTAATAAATCTCTTTTGTAGATGTACTAAATAGCCAGTCTGGCGTCCAATACTTCAGTGTTTTGCATTTGCCTGCAGGGACCAAAGGGCGACAGGGGAGACAGAGGCGAGAGGGTGAGTTTACTTCTGTCTGAAGTGAATCAATGTAATATCTAGGACAAATTTAGCAAAAATCAAAATTGCACATCATTGTTAAACGTGATCATCTGCTTAGGGTGAACCTGGACGAGATGGAACTAGTTTTCCAGGTCCACCCGGCCCCCCTGGACAACCTGGACAAATTATTTATCGTTATGCTGAAAATGTAAGTCTTCAAATTTATATTGCCTTTTTTGTTTGCCTAAAATAGTTCATGTTTTTATTAAGCTGTTTGTCATTTTTTTTTTGTACAGTATGATGAAACTGGAGGAGTAGGGCCTCAGGTATGAAAGTCCTGCCTCTAATAGTCCCTTGCTACTACATTAGGATACCAGAAATTGTTTTGTGGGGATTCAAAAGCAGACTCATAACATACAATTTTCCAATATCTATGAATCGTTTGTGTGGTTTTCAGGGTGGGAGTGGTGTTCCTGGTCAAGCAGGATTCCCAGTAAGCACTAACTAACTTCATTTGTTCATCCCCCCCTTTTTGATCACTTTAGACATTTATATATATTAGAAGTAATTATTAAAGCCTCAAGACAAGAGGCTATTGCAGTGAGTTTCACTATGGGTAAACAGTTTATTTGATATGATGCAAAGCAGGGAAATACCCTTAACTATTGTAATGTTTAATTCATTGTTAGTTCAGTTAATTTTCTATTAAAATGATATAAAACAAATATTATAATCTATTTTAACAGTAAGGGTAGACTGTTCACGGCTTCCAAGTAACATTGCAATTTGGCGCATTAATAATATAGTGCATTTATTTTACACACTGCCTCTTTATCCAATCAGGGCCCAATGGGACCGAAAGGTGATAGAGGAGAGCCTGGTTTACCAGGCTATGCCATTAAGGTTTGTGAGCAGAAATCAACACACAAAGTTTAATATGAAGTGTTTAAAAACCCCAACGGCTCACTGCTGCAACCTTACTTTGTTTGCAGGGAGAAAAAGGAGAACCTGGACTTATTCTTGGACCTGATGGAAACCCACTTTACCATGGTGGATTGGTAGGCCAAAAGGTATTTTATTTTATTTATTTATTTTATAACCATATTTGTGTTCATTCAAATGCTAAAGTGTAGCGTACATCATAATGTACTTGTTTTTCACTCTCTGTAGGGTGAGAAAGGGAATTTTGGACCAGTCGGACCTCCTGTACGTTTGTATTTATTACATATTCTTTTAAATTCAAGCTTCAGACAGAAACAATTCTAGCATTCCTGTACTTGGTAAAAAAGAACATTTCATTTATTCAGGGTCCAGCTGGACCTGCTGGTTTGAAAGGTGAATTTGGAATGCCAGGCAGACCCGTAAGTCTCTCAAAAAATAACTTTCATCTACAAAAAATATTTGCTGACAGGCAACAGCATACTTAACGGAGTATGTAATTGAATTTGACTTAATGTCTTAATTTTATGACTGTAGGGTCGCCCAGGTGTGAACGGATACAAAGGAGAGAAGGGAGAACCATCGTCAGGCTCTGGATATGGTTACCCAGTAAGTACACCATGCAGTTTGTTCCATCAGTGATTGTTATACAAGTAGCTTGCCCTCATAAGTTATTTTGTGTCTTTTCAAGGGTCCCCCCGGTCCCCCAGGACCCCCTGGTCCCCCCGGTCCTGCTGTGCCCTTGGACAGATTTGGAGTAAGTGCTATTTGTGTAAAATAAGCTGTAATTCATGCATGAAATGTTGCAAAATGAGCTCCATATGGTGGTTGTTGAATTGAAGTGATCATGATTGCAACAGCACTAATTTGCTATCTCCTTTTCCATTTTAGAGATATGAAGATTATTCAAGGCAATACCCAGGTAAGATGTTAGTCATTCTTGTCACAGCAGATGTTCAACATATATTTTATAAGTGTCATAAAAGTCAACTTAAGTCATCTTATTTCCTAAAGATCTTACTGTGCAAGATTGATCTGTAAATGTTTTTCTTTATAAAAAATTAGGGCTGTGCAAAAATTAATTGCGATTAATCGCATCCAAAATAAAAGTTTGTGTTTACATAATGTATGTGTGTGTGCTGTGTATGATTATTTTGTATATATATATATATATATATAAATACATATGCATGCATGTATATATTTAAGAATTATTTGCACGTAAATACTGTATACAGTATATGAAGAGTTCAGATGCAAAAGCCTCTAAATGCCATTTGAAATTTTCTTCTTTAATGACAATTTTTATCAAACTTGTATATTTAAGTTCAGTAATTTCACTTAAATAACAATTAATAGGTAATTATCATTGCCATTTAATTGAAATTACTGAACTTAAATATACAAGTTTGATAAAAATTGTCATTAAAGAAGAATATTTCAAATGGCATTTAGAGGCTTTTGCATCTGAACTCTTCATATATATATATATATATATATATATATATATATATATACAATACATGCATGCATATGTATTTATATATACACAATATATATATATATATATATATATATATAATTATAATATTTTCTTAAAAATTTACATGCATGTGTGTGTAATTTATATATACAAAATAATTATATACAGCATTATGTAAACACAAACTTTTATTTTGGATGCGTTTAATCGCAATTAATCTTTGCACAGTCCTATAAAAAATCAATTTATAAACTTGCTCTGCCTCTTTTTCTATATTCTGTTCTGGTCCAATTATTGGTCCAAATGGATCAAATCAAATCCCAACCTACATTTTTTTCCCTTCAATGCCTTTTTTTCAATATTCTGGAAGAATAAAGTATTGTGAAGTGCATTTTATGTTGATTTTAATGATATTAATTAGTTCTCCAAATGTCTCCAATCATCCATGACTATGAAAAATGCAGTGTTTTGTTTTCTTAAGCTACGAAAGGAGATAAAGGAGACCAGGGAGCTCCTGGGATTCCCGGATCACCAGGTAAAACGTACCACTGTTGCTGTTCCTAGACATTAAGGGCCGTTGACAGGCGGGAATAACAACACTATCCTGAGCTCTGTCTAAATTATCCTGACTTACTATCTTGACATCATTATCAAATCATTGTAAAAGGTATTGTGATATTTAATGCATGAATATATAATGTAATATTCACTTTTTTTTTACAGGCTTTTCCTCAAACCTTGATATCTATGCCCTCAAGGTATGTGGATCACTAAATACATAAATGAAAGTATTTGATGAAACGGTTGTTTGATTAAAATAATTATGTAAACGTGAAACCGGTTTCCTCAGAATGAGATGAAGGGCGAGCAAGGTGATTCCGGTCTTAAAGGAGAGAAAGGAGAGCCAGGAGGTGGATTTTATGACCCTCGTTTTGGAGCCGGACAGGGACCGCCAGGAAACCCAGGTCTTCCTGTAAGGATTGATAGGGGTTTCTAGACACAACCTGAATTGAGTGCTTACATGCTCTACATATGGATGGTTTATATATTTTCCAGGGACCTAAAGGAGACTCGATCAGAGGTCCCCCTGGACCGCAGGGTCCACCAGGACCACCTGGGGTTGGTTATGATGGTCGTCCAGGAAACCCTGGACCTCCGGGACCCCCTGGCCCTCCGGGGTCACCGTCATTGCCAGGAGCCTACAGACCACGTAAGATAAAAACCAGTCTTCCTGCTTTCAGAATATTCTTGAGGAACTTAAATAACAGGTGATTTTTGTATGTTTCAGCACTCAGTATTCCCGGGCCTCCAGGTCCCCCCGGCTCACCTGGAATTCCTGGCACTGGATCTGGGGTGAGATGGACATTCATTGAAGAAATTACTAATAGAGTATATCTGATAAAACAGCCGACACTTGATACTTTAATCACACGCCTGGTTTTAAATGTGTCAGCAGGTGACTGTCATGAGATCTTATGACATAATGTTTGCGACGGCACGCAGACAGACAGAAGGTGCTCTGATTTACATTTTAGACCGAAGCGATCTCTACCTCAGAGTTCGGGATGGTGTCAGACAAGTGATGGTACAGACACTATTTTTTGTGCACACCTATTCATTTATTTCAAATAAAAATAAGAGAAAACATCATTTTACATCATAACATCATTTTTGTACATAATCTTTTATGATAACATTTCTGAATTATAGATTATATAAGATTCACTATTTCATCATTTTTAATTCTCCATTTTGTCATCTTATCCATGTTTGTCACTGACCCATTTCAAGGAGAACATTATATACTGTTTTTTTTAACATATCTTTTCACATATCAACACAGATTTTCTTTTATTTTCAGCTTGGAGATTATAAACCCTTCTATGGAGAGCTGGTAAGCAGTGTGAATGAACCTCTTTAACATTCAAATAAGCACCCACCATTTAATCAAAGGACGTTGGAATTAGTGGATGAGCGTATCAATTCCTGAAGGTATGACTGTAGCTTGTTGGCTTTTCCTCCAGGACAATGAGGTGGCAGCGGTCCAGCCGCCCCCTGTTGTTCACTATTCCCAGGACCACACAGCCAACAATGGAGCGGAGCAGATTTCTCCACCGCACCAGCCGATTGAGTTTCCAAGGAGTGAGCCAGAGAATAGAAACCCCAATCCACCTGACTCCCGTTACCCAGATCCACGATACCCACCTTACACTGATAACAGGTACAATCCTGTACAACCAGAAATCAGATACCCTGTTCAACCTGGGAGGAACCCTATCACTCCAGCCCGCCGTCCCAGCCCCCCTGTCAATCAACCAGAAGGCCACACCCACACTTCCGGACCGGGGGTTAGTTCGGTCAACCAAGTCACAACATTTGCACAGTTCACCTTTGTTTATTTTGACACCACTTTCTTTCTCTGTGCAGTTGCATCTTATTGCCTTGAATTCTCCACAAGTGGGGAACATGAGAGGCATTCGTGGGGCAGACTTCCTGTGTTTCCAGCAAGCTCGGGCCGTGGGGATGAAGGGAACATTCAGAGCCTTCTTGTCTTCCAAACTTCAGGATCTCTACAGTATCGTCCGCAAGTCCGACAGAGAGACGTTACCAATTGTTAACCTCAAGGTGTGTTGTCCATTACTCATGCAGATCTTCATTTCAGATTATCAAAGCACCGAGCCATTAGATTACAGTGATTTTAACATGGTTATGGGTGTTTTAGGCAGAGCACAGAGTGGGGTACCTAAAAACCCCTTTAATTGTGATAAAATAACTGTACGGCTCCTCCATTGCTTTCATAAAATCCATAACCCCCCATGAATGGACCGACTCACATCCTAGCCATGCTTTGGACGACCCTGGCAACAACATGATTAAAAAAAAATATTTATCAAATTCTACTAATTCAGATAAATCAGAAATTTTATAAATTTTTTTCCACCAGGTAGAATTTAAATGAGCCGAACACTGTGTTCAAATTTTCCAAGTGATTTGTCCAGACTAGAAGTGAAAAGGCTTTGTGATGCAGCACAATAACAACAAATCAGAAGATACAATGTTTAATATACAGTTCTAGTGGTACCAAATAATTGAAAATATCACTTTCCATGTTGTTGCCGCGTGAAAGGACATTATTGTAGATTGAGATGGCTTTTTTAATGCAGTCCAAATCCATAACCAGTCCCTCCAGAAAAACGCGATTATGCGATCGCTGAATTCAATGCAAAATCAGCCAAAGTCCGCATATTTATGCGGGGGCCGCATTTTTTCAAATACGCCGTACTTTCGCCGCATAAATTGCCGATTTCCTTGCAAAATATGCGGGGTTTGCATAATTTCATAATCCTCGCATTTTCGTTGCAAAAAAGTCACGTGTATTTTAGTAGAAAGTTAAAAAATGTTCCGTTTGCTTCACACAAGAGCAGCCATTTCCCCCTGTTTCCATGGGAACGTTATGAAGTGACGCAATTACGCGACGCCAGACAGACTCACGGAGGCGATCGACATCTCACAAATCGAACTCGTATAACTGTTTGTCACACGTTCTACCGTCACATCGTTACTTAATAAACAACATAAGATAAAAGAAGTAGCATCAAACAGAAATTACCCGCACACATGGGGTGTTCAAGGCGCACATATAACACTGCAGAGAGCTCTTAAAGGGGCCACACCTTATTTACACTCGTTACAGTCTGAAATAAAACAAGATGAGAAATTAAATATTCCCAGCACTTTCTATGATGATGTATGCTTGCTTATCAAAGGAAGTAATAAGAAATGACTCTTACATTAGCCTAGTGAGAACAGGATGTTGGGGGAATCACTGAAAAAGAGAAATCTTTTTCATCAAACCGCAATTTTTGCTACTTCTCTCAATTTTTGCAAATTCCTGCAATTTCATCGCATAAAATTGCATAAATATCCCGCATATTCCATCGCATTTTTAAAGAAAACGGGCCGAGTAATCAATCAATTTTTGCCCGCAACAATCACAAAAAACTAAGCGTTTTTCTGGAAGGACTGAATACTATGGTAAATGTTATATATAAATCGCAAATTTTTTCACAAATTTTTGGAAATTACCACTACAAAATCAGTCATTTTGATCGCAAAAATCACAAAAAAAAAATCGTGAAATCCTGGAGGGACTGCATAACACACTACATACAAAATTGAGCTTGCGTAGGTAGAATCAGATGAAGCTGATAACCATGTCTGTATAGTTCGCACTGAGTATGTTTCGGGCCTCAGAACACAAAGATGATCATTTGATCTTGTGGATTTTTTCGAGATTCAAGACCCAACTCATTTAGTGGTCAATACACTCATTTGGTGACCATGTTTCATGTCTTTTCATGGCATTGATATTCTCTTCTGCAGGATCAAGTCCTTTTCAGAAGCTGGGAGTCTCTCTTCAGTGACTCCGAGAGCAGGATGAAGGACAATGCTCCTATGTACTCCTTTGATGGCAGAGATGTCCTGAGGGACAGTGCCTGGTGAGTGTCAGTGGCTTTGGCTGATCTGTGTGAACCCTTCAAACAGAGGCCCCGGCTGATCATCCTGTCAGTTTTCATTTTCCTTTAAAACCACTCAGTCCACTGGAGCTAGAGATGAATTATCTATCTATCTATCTATCTATCTATCTATCTATCTATCTATCTATCTATCTATCTATCTATCTATCTATCTATCTATCTATCTATCTATCTATCTATCTATCTATCTATCTATCTATCTATCTATCATCTCAGTGGCGTAGGCAGAAATTGTATTTTGGGTGGGCCAGTGAAAATGTGAGTGGGCGTATAGTTTTTCATAGAAAAAATAACTTCAATAATAATTAACCTTAGAGAGTAGAAAAATTAACAGGCAAACACCTTATATTCGGCAAATCATCATGTTCAACCAACAGAGCTCAATAAAGGCTGGACAAACCAGTGTAGACAATAACTTGTCTATTTTATTCAGGCTAGTCAGCAGTGCAAAGACAGTTCACCCGAAAATAAAGTAAGCTAAAATAATAATATCGCAGCAGTTAGATTGGCGGGTAAACTCGCGTCAGGCTGAAAGGGAGAGAGAGAGCAAGAAGCTGCTGCTGCCAGCACCTGACTTGCCTTCTTGCGGGTTAGTGAGTCTGAAGAACTGGGCTGTGTGGACTCGATAGATAAAGGAAGTGCCGTGTCTTCTTCCTCAACTCTTGCTTTTTCCAAATAGCACATTAAAGAATGTTGTTTAGCCATTATTTTGGCGCCGCCGAGAGTTTTCCTATCGGAACCCCCAGCAACCATAGCAACCAATAACGTTCCGGAGGGAGGCTTTCTATAATAACTTGCTTCAACAGTTGCATTTTATACGGCAAAACGAATTAAGCACACACAGCAGTCAACAATAAATCAGGTATATATTAATATATTTTCTTAAACACATTTGAATAATAAAAATAAACTAAAAATCTATCTATCTATCTATCTATCTATCTATCTATCTATCTATCTATCTATCTATCTATCTATCTATCTATCTATCTATCTATCTATCTATCTATCTATCTATCTATCTATCTATCTATCTATCTATCTATCTATCTATCTATCTATCTATCTGTCTGTCTGTCTGTCTGTCTATCTGTCTATCTGTCTGTCTGTCTGTCCACAAAAAAAACATTATATATTATACAGTTCTTCTCATAGATATCCCATTTACTTGCTATTAACTCTTTTCCCACCATTGATGTAAATTCCCATCATTTATGAGACAACGCATCCCCACCATTGACGGCATTTTCCAGCTTTCCATGTTTTCACTATACAGTAGGGGTGCTATTCACATCTTCTGATAGAGTACTGAATATCCTCATAAAAACACATGCTATCACTTGTTTTTGCTTCTTTATTGCCCATGTATGCAGATGCATATGTAAAATAATGCATTCATCAACATTAAACGCCGGATAAATCAAAACGGCGTAATGTCACTGAATGAAATGTCGACCCAGGATGAGGTATTGGACTGTGAAACTATAGGGGGACTCCATGTTGAGGGACTCCATCTACTTAAAGGGATAGTTCACTTTGAAATTATTTTTTTGATATGTTTTAGCTTACCTCAAGGGTATCCAAGATGTAGGTGTCTTTGTTTCCACAGTAGTTTCAATTTTGATATTTTTAGGTCAAACCGTTCTTGTCTGTCAGTCATATAATGGAGGTCTATGGTCACCACCTCAAAGAGCATGCACAGAGAAGTCCAAATTAAACATGATTTAATGACTCGTAAATATAAGTACACAATGATGGCCTAAGACACAAAACGAGCTGTTTGTGTGAGAAAATGAACAGTATTTATATTGTTTTTTCCTCGTGTAACCACAGTCACGTCCAAGTGATCTGAGGGTGCGGGCGCTTCGATCTGCGCATGCGCCGGAAGTGATCTCTCGCGCGTGTACGTCCAGAGGCCAAATCAATGTGTACTTAGATTTACGACGACGAGTCATTAAATCATGTTTAATTTGGACTTCTCTGTGCAAACTCTTTGAGGTGGTGACCATAGACCTGCATTATATGACTGACAGACAAGAACGGTTTGACCTAAAAATATCAAAATTGAAATACTGCGGAAATAAAGACACCTACATCTTGGATGCCCTTGATGTAAGCTAAAACATATCAACAATTAATTTCAAAGTGAACTATCCCTTTAATCAATGTTCTGATCATCGTTTGAATCTGATCCGGATGTAGTCTTTGACAAAAATGTGATTTTCTCCGCTTTGTGCATAAAATCTTACTTTTTTTTATGAAACGTACCCACATTCAAGCGTTGAAAAAAAAGCATTAAGCTAGAATAAAGGTTTTTTGGGGGTTTAAAAGCAAAGGGTCTGTTCTTTCTTTTGATATATTGCATGTTCAGATATTCATTCAACAAAGTATTCTGGGGGCCATGAAAATTGTGAAAATGATCAAAAACACTGGTGGGAAAAGTGTTAGTTCAACGATTCAGTGCCCAATCTTTGGCCGGTCCAATGATTCATTCTTCCAATCTTGTAAACAAAATGTTGTTTCCCAAAAGACTGATTAAAATCCTGAACACCATGACCCCGCAGTCAGCCAATGCAATTTGACTTTGTAATTTCGGAAAGGTCTTGGTGTTCAGATGTCCAGGTTTTCGCTGTCTGAGAAGCACCTAAAATGATGATGTTCCTTCCTCTGTCCTGTAGGCCAGAGAAGATGATCTGGCACGGGTCCAGTGGCAGGGGTCACAGGCAGACGGATAACTACTGCGAGACGTGGCGGGCCGGAGACCGTGCAGTGACAGGTTTGGCCTCATCTCTGCAGGCTGGCCAACTCCTCCAGCAGACCTCCAGCAGCTGCTCCAGCTCCTTCATCGTGCTGTGCATCGAGAACAGCTACATGGCTCAATCCAAGAAATAAAGCCGTCCAAAAGAGCTTTTGAACACTCAACAGAACAGTTTATACAGGCGCTGTTTCACTCCAGTAGATTCCTGTATCTAATAAATGGAGATTTTTTTTTTTTTAAAGAACTGAGTCTGCCTTAAGGAGAATTTGCCAGTCATTTATTCCCTCACCGTAACGCCAAAGAAGCTGGTTGAACGTGGAGGTGTTTGCTCTCTCTCAGGGCATTGGCACATATTTTTCAGGGGGTTAAACCAGAGAAGTGAGGCCAACTAAGGCAGTGTTTTTAACTGTATCCATATAAAATTTTGTATATGAATTGTTTGTCATCTGTGTTGTTGTTTTTGGATTTTTTGAAGATGTCTTAATTGGTATATTTAACCAATTTTACCTATATTGTTTGTGTAACTTTTTTTCCTCCCCGCTTGCCTGTACCGATTCAATTTTCATCCAAGGTTTGTTGGATACTGAGGGGCAGACCTTATAGTTTAAGGTTTTAAAAAGAGAAAATATTTATTTTGCAATAAAGAGAGCTAAAATATGATTTGAAACTATTAAAATAGAATACTTTTTTCTATTTTAGTAAGCACCTTTTTTTTTACATACTTCCACAGATAAAAGTGCAAGACTGAAATAGTTAATTGTTGCTAAAAATGGTCGCTCTCTCGAAAAAAGCTCCAGTGGGCAAAGAGAAGATGCCTTGAATAATTCAATACTTGTCACTCAAGAGTTTTTGTACAACAAAATTATTTGGAAAAACTTCTGTTGCATCTATGGGATCACTTTGTGTGTGTGTGTGTGTGTGTGTTTTTTTTCTTTCTTTTCTTTTGTGATTAATGTGAAATTACACTACATTCTTCTTAGTGTCATTGCTTGTTTTACTCTTCTGGTTGATTCCAGAAGTTTTGATAAAGCAAAGTGGATGATTTTTGTAACAATTGACAAATATTCATGAAAAAAAAAATTTTACTCAAAAATAGCGGTTACATGTCCCATAATTCATTGGACATATGAATTGCATTTCACTGATGAAACAGGTGCTGACAGTGTTGTTCGAGAGAGACAAATGTGTTTTATGAAGACACTTTATCCTCTATCCATATGGAATTTCAGACACCTAATCCACTATAGTGCTACTGATGTGTTCAGTACAACCCTGTGGGCTTTTTTTTTTACCAGTATGTGCTGTACCATGTCTCAGAGGCACTGAATAAATGATTTTTTTTTTTTTTTTTTTTTAGTTTGCCACAATCATTTTGGCACAACTTTTTGTGTATTAAAATCCTTTCCTTAACCTGACCTGTCTGCACATAGCTTAGACTATGTTGTCTGTTCATGCACAATATTAACATTAGATATCATTCACAAGCCATTCCATATCATGAATGTGTTTACTGTTCACTGACTGATTGATTAAAAAATAAAGGATTTTTTTTCTCTCACTAGTATGTATTTTAGATTTTAAATTCATAAAAAAGGTTTTCACCCATTGTTTCCTTTTTGAGATTCATTTTCCCCCCTCTAACAATTAAGTATTTCACCTAAAAATCACTATTTGTCCTTATTTACTGAAGCGATAAAAGTTATTTTGTACATCAAACTAGATTTTTTAATGGTCAGTGACTTTTGGTATAAATCCTGACTTATAGTTCACACAAAAGCCTTCAATCAGCATAAGTGCTCTTCATTCTCAATGGTTGGAATTGTAAACTATGCGATTCTGCTGAATGCTGTTTAAGCACTGAAATGCTCTCAGGCAACCGTCTTCTGTGTGCCTATAGTAGAGGGCCCCAAAGTCCTGATTCGTGCATGTCTCTAAATTGCAGAGCGTGCCCCTTTGATGACATTGCAGTCCCTTCTCAGTGCCTATTGCACTGATTCCCTGTCCGCCTGAAGGGTTTTACAGCCTGTTCAATAGGATTTAGCGATGTGGCCTTGAGAGGGCCTCAAGGCACAAATCAGAGACTGCTGACATGGAGCTGGTGAAGCGGCCTCTTTTGTATCTTAGGACTTAAAGGTCCTTTGCAAGGATTTCAGTCAGGTGGACCAAGCCTGTGGTAAAACAACCCATGGGCATTTGAGAAAATTGATTAAGCAAAAAGTAAGCAAAAAAAAAAAAATGAATAAAATGTCATGCCTTTTCAAAGAGTACTGTTTTAAATGGTCTGAGATGGAGCATGGATCGTCACACTGCAGGATGACAACAGGAGTTCAGCGGCATGGCTTTCTTTATGATTAACTGTTGTTGTTTTTGATGTGATCTGTACTGATATTAAAGAAAACACTGCTTGACTGCACAATTCTTCCCCCAAAATAGAACCAGGCCAACTTGTGACCAGTGCAAAACTAGCATTGCGTTTTGTACTTTTGACTAAACTGTTTGCTTGTTTATTTCCTATTGTACAAACTCATTATACTTTTACAATGGTTATATAATATTATTTTTTTTAATTAATCATATTTTATATAAATACCGTGCCATATTTGGCATTGAGAAAGAGCGTGTGATTGTGACTTCGACTTCAGTGAAAGTTACATTATTGTGCCATTAAATGGCAGTAAAGACTGTATTTATGAATGAGTCAGTAAGACTTTACTTTGAGGGACTGAAACAAGGTTGTAAACAACTCCAGAGCCCGTCTAACGGAGAGCCTTGGCACGTCCTATTAGCCCCATTGTGCATCATCTTGGTTAAAGTTCCATTAGAATTCCACTGGAGTGCAGAATGAATGGGGGTCTATGGAGCTAAACGGCTAAATGTGTCTCTTTCTCCTGCTTGTCGTTGAATCAACATAGATTTTATTGTTGATTCCACAAGTTCAATATAGATTATAGGCCAAAAGTCGAATGAACGAGTACTTATGTCCTTTCGATTTCTTACAGGTTAGGCCGTTGTTGGCCGGAACACGCTAGCATTCTGCTATTGTGTGACCTCTTCACATTTTTGAACGGATTTTTAGAACAGATAAGTGAACTTAAAAATGCAATTTTCAGCTGAGTGTATTATCTTAGCCCTCCCTTTTGAATGCAACTTTCAAATTACTTGACAAAAAAATTACATCCTGAAAAAAGCCCATAGACTCCCATTCATTCTGCACTCGACCGCGAGCGCCCCCGCATGGACAGAGACGTGTTACTGCAGCCAGTCCAGAAACCGGTGCCAGCCAGCCAGCCAGTGCCAATTCTCTTCGATTAGACATTCTTTGACAACTCTATAAGACGAAACTTACAACTGCATTGACTAGCCATGTCATGGGAAATCTTAACCATTAATTAGGACAAAGATATCGCTTTCCTCAGCAGACATTCAAAAAGATTTTTTGATATTTATTGAATATTGAAGATTGACCTGAAGAACATCAGCTAACGTTAATGCACTCGCTTTGATCTCTCTCATCTACTCTTCAGTGAAGCAACTCACCTTTCATTCATTGCTAGTTTTAAAGTTTTATAATAGCTTGTATTCATGTGACGTCACGCCACTGCGTTGCCATGGCGCGAAATGCAAATGGTGGGCAGGAAGTGAAGCCCTATTATAACACACTCAAAATGCCTAGCTATGTTTTGCATCGTTTATGGTTGCTCAAATCGATCAAACCACGAGGAGTTTTTAATCGTGTGCCACAACTTGTTGTTCATAAGGGGGGAAAATACAAGAAATTAACAGAAAACACAGGGAAAAATGCCTTGCAAACCTACGTCTGTGGTGGGGAGGAGCCGAATGGGAAAATGCCCGTGTGTGCAGTGATCACTTCGTCAAATGTGAGGTAATACATTATTTATGTGGCTTATAATTACATTATTCATGTGTTTAAATACACTTATGTGGATGTTGTTCCAGTTTCCGAACTTCAAAGTATGTCTGTAAGACGAGTTAGTTGCTGATATCTACAGCCTCGATGGCAGGCAAATCTCTCAATTCAGTTGAAAAAATATCTCAATTCAGTTGAAAATCGGTCCTCTTCATAACGTAGCAGCTAAGGATCACGTCCAACATATGTTTCGATTTTCTGTTTATATGTTTCTCTAGTAATAGCGTCTAGAGTTAGGCTACAGTACGGATTTTACTCCATCTCGTCCATTGGGCTCTTCACTCCCTTACGAAAAAGAAGTATATTTCAAGTTCATTTTATGTAGTATACTTAAAGGGTTAGTTCACCCAAAAATGAAAATTAAGTCATTAATAACTCATCCCCATGCTGTTCCAACCCCGTAAGACCTTCGTTCATCTTCGGAACACAAATAAAGATATTTTTGATTGAATCTGAGAGCTGGATCAGTCCTACATAGAATGCCTAAGGGACTGGCTCTTGACGGCCCATAAAGTCATTAAAGAAAAGGTTTACATATTCCATGTGCCTACAGCGGCTCAAAAATAAGTTTATCAAGCGACGAGACTACTTTTTGTGCGAAAAAAACCCATAAATAATGACTTTATTCGACTATTCCATTACTTCCTTATGGGCGCATGCGCGAGAACTGAGACGAGGACGTTCTCCTTCGACTACTTCTTGTTACTGGCTGCTCACCGCTTATGAGTATTACCGCCACCTACCGTATAAGATGATGATCCATATATAAGGCGCTCCGGATTATAAGGATTATAAGGATTATTATAAAACACTGTCGTTTTGTTGAGAAGATTAAAGGCTTTTAAGTGCACCTTATAGTGCGGAAAATACGCTAATTGAAAAGCATACAGCGCGCATCTTCCTCTGCTTGTAAACAGAAAGTTTTGCGCTTCCAGCTATATCAGCACATCATCTTATACGGTAGGTGGCGGTAATACTCCTAATGGCTCTTTCAGACTGCACGATTTTCAAAGTAGTCAGGTCGCTGCTCTTTTCACACTGCGTGACTATCTTGGCCAGCATTCAGTCGCTGCTGTGTTCACACTGGACGATGGATCGGCGACAGAAGGTTTCACACTGCATGACTTTAGAAAAATCGCCGACAGACTCTGTCTAGCACGCTGCACGCAAACTACATTTCACAACAAACACGCGTGAGATATGAAAAGGAAACAACGCGCGACACCACACGTGCAAGACCGGAGTTCTCACGTGAGACTTTTTTTTTCGACCCGGTTGTGGTACAGCTGGTGAAACAGACACGAGTGCTCCTGCCAAATTTCTACTAATTTTTCTTCCATTTATTGTGTCCAAATAGACCGAGAAGAAGCTTTTTTTCCTGAAACAATGCCATATCATGTTGATATGTGATCTATAACTCCTCCCCGAACTCCCTGCTGCTCTGTATCTTGCTCTCTCACTGGCTGCCGGTGATCGCCGATGTAGTTTTCAGTCAAAACACTTTTCACACAGCAGGATTTTGAATCGCCGACAGGTCCAGATATTTAGCATGCCAAATATCTCACGGGCGTCGGCGACTCGTCGGTGATTCTCTCAGTTCGCGTCTTTGTTCATTCACACTGCGTGATTGTCACTCGCGTGAACGAGCGCCGATTTGCCTGTGATTTCGGGCATTTGTCGGCGATTTCTTAAAACCTGTCGGCGAGCCAAAATCGTGGCTAAAATCATGCAGTCTGAACTCGGCATAAGCGGTGAGCAGCCGGTAACAAGAAGTAGTCGAAGGAGAACGTCCTCGTCTCAGTTCTCGCGCATGCGCCCATAAGGAAGTAATGGAATAGTCGAATAAAGTCGTTATTTATATTTTTTTCGCACAAAAAGTAGTCTCGTCGCTTGATAAACTTATTTTTGAGCCGCTGTAGGCACATGGAATATTTAAACCTTTTCTTTAATGACTTTATGGGCCGTCAAGAGCCAGTCCCTTAGGCATTCTATGTAGGACTGATCCAGCTCTCAGATTCAATCAAAAATATCTTTATTTGTGTTCCGAAGATGAACGAAGGTCTTACGGGGTTGGAACAGCATGGGGGTGAGTAATTAATGACTTAATTTTCATTTTTGGGTGAACTAACCCTTTAAGTAATGTTCAAGTATATTTTAAGTATACATTACTAATGTCACTATGTACTAGTAGTAAACTTGTAAGTGTACTATTTTAATACCGCTTGGGACTAAATTGGCCCACTTTTAGTACATAAAAAATATATGTTTAAGTGTACTATAAGTGTAACAGTAAGTGCACAACTAGTTCATAATTATGTATCTCATGTGTACTGCAAGTGAATTTATGGGTATACTAGTAGTTTACTTTTTTACTGTAATACTGGTCAATACAAGTATACTTTGAATACTTAATTATACTTTTAAGTATTTCTGGATCAAAAGATTGAGTACAAGAACAGGAAAAACATACTTGCTTTTCTCTCAGTATAAGTCAAGTACACTTAGGTGTAATTTGAAGTATATTTCTGAGAAGTATATATAATACTTCTGAGAAGTACAGGAAAAATAAACTGAAAGTATACTTCCTTTTTTTTAGTTTAAAAGAAGTATACTAATGGCACACTTGAATAAACTTCTTTTTTGTAAGGGCTCCTTGCCCTCCATCTGCATTCCGCGCGTCAACATAATCACGTGACTACAAACCACCTATTAGTATGGAGGCTTGGGCTTCCGGTGGAGGAATGAAGTAGTTCCGAGTGGTTTTAAAGACTCCGTTGTTATTTATTTACACACTTATTACATTGATTGAACTGCTGTATAAATGCAATATCTCGTAGCCACGCGATATGGGTCTATATAATATCAGTATGGGCCATACTGATATATGGCTGTGATTCTGCTGCAATCGGCTTGCACTTGCCACCTTGTGCCTCCGGGCCAAATCACAGCCATCTACGAATGCGATATTGCTCATTTATTTCAATCTCTCTCTCTTTCTTAGCTGTCATTATTAATGTTGCCTTATTTCTTCTTTTATATCTCTAGATTTATGTCATTTAGTTTGGAAACTGTAAAGTTTACAGGGTATGGCAAGTCTGATTAGCAATGGATATTTAAATTTTGATCTAATAGACCCTTTTACTGTTTGTACACAATGATGACGTAGCTACTTATGCGCACATATTGGCAACGGAAATATGGCGAGAATCAGCAGTGTGTCAAGCTATGTGAGCGGATTAAGCAACACAGACAGAGAAAGTTACTATAGTAAGTACTATAGTGGAGTGGATAGCAGACTAGCAGATGGCCGAATGTGGCGAAATATATGTATTTAGTTGAGAAACCGAGCGTGTACACCCGAGGAAAATTGAGCCAGTGACGTAAACCAAAAGGAAGTTACTCCACAGCAAACAATGATGAACAACGACTATCAGGTAAAGAAAAAAAAATAGGCCCCATATTTGTATTTATTTATGATCAGCAGGAAAGCAGTTGATTTGCCAAAATCTGCTTCTATAGGTTCATTCACTGACTACAATAGCTCTGCCTTGGCAATCAGCACACGCCTTATTAATTTCTTTCTTTCTAGCGATCAACTACTTTGCCGCTTGTCACGTGTAGACTGGCGGATATAACATTTTCGGCCTGTGACAGTTTCATCAACCCCATGGCACCTGACCTGTTACATTTATTTTCTCCATCTCTCTGTTGGAGGTTCATCTGGGATATACAGGTATTTTATTTTAATTATCTATTAATCAATTTTTCTATTGTGTATTATTGTCTAGTAGCCTAGCAGGGGTGAAATCTCTGCGTGGCAGGGGGAGCTGCCACTCGACCTCTCACTTAACCCGTAACCGCTAGGGGCAGCTGTCACTCGACCAGTCACTCAACCTCTAACCGCTAGGGGGCAGCTGTCACTCGACCTGTCACTCAACCTGTAACCGCCAAGCGTGCCGCACAAGCCCTCAAAAGTGAAGCCAAAACGTCTCGATCGCCCCCCTGTGACTGGTCCTAGTATAGCTCATAACCCCCGCCTCCCCATGTTATTCAATGGGACGCGAGACCAACTAAGCAATTAAATTACACTTCACATATCCTTTTTCCAAAGATAGTTTCTGTCATTTACTGTAGTTTCTATCACATTGGTGTAATTTCAAGTGTTCGTTTTTAAAATAAGTTTGTTTTTAGTTTTCATCATGTGATGATAAAAACGGTGCTCTGACATCATGATTGACAGCTGTGATTGACAGGTTCTCTGTGCGAGGTAGTCACTGAAGCACCAGCTGACTTTTTTTTAATAATGTTGATTATGTGGTTAGTAGTTGTATTTACCTTATTTTAACGAGGTTCTGCAATCAGCAGACATCATTGGAGAAGAACGAAGCAGACAGAGGACACTTAATGAAAGTGTGGGGTGTGTGCTTGCGTTTGATTCAGCGAGAATGAGGGCGCGGCCTTGATTTCGCGGCTTTACTTCCTGCTCACGACTGCGCATGACTGGTCCCGAAACACGCAAGTGCGCAGACTCAAGTTCCAAGATGTCAGCGTCATATCAAGACACTGGCGGCTTCAGTTCTGTCTGATGGAAAAGAGCGAAGGGGCGTCGTCCATCTTTTTTTTACAGTCTATGGTAACCGCTAGGGGCAGCTGCCACTCCACCTGTCACTCAACCCGTAAGGGGCAGTTGCCACTCGACCTGTCACTCAACCTGTAACCGCTAGGGGGAGCTGCCACTCGAACTGTCACCAATATGCGCCTGCCTCAGGACCTGTCACAGATATATATGCCTGCCTCGGGACTCATCACTGTTATTTGCGCCTGCCAAGGGACTTATCATGGATAGATGCGCCTGCCTTGCGACCCATCACCGTTATATGCGCCTGCTTTGGGACCTGTCACCGTATACACCTGCCTTGGGACCCGTCACCGTTATATGGGCCTGCCTCGGGACCTTACACAATATATGAGGTGTATGTATATTTTAAATAAAATGCAGCTCGTATCCCCTGTAGCTAGCGGTCAAGAACGGTACGCACAATGGGTCTCATTCATGAAACACGAGCAGAACGAATTTGTGTGTAAATCGTGTGTAAAGTGGTTCTTGCGTAAATGTTCGGATTCATTAAAATGTTTGTATTTTCCAAATGTTAGTTGGTACGCAAGAAATCTACACCTGCTCCCAGCCATGCGTAAATGGTGTGCTTAACATCCGAACGTTTTGCTCATTAAAGCAGAACTAAGTAACTTTTTTTACCTTAATTGAACAGCTTTGGAGTCATTGTAATGTTTATATTACTGATTTCGTGTTGAATGGTGATCGTCTCGCACCCCCCTGGTGCCTGTGAGCCGCAAAACCACCCTTGCAACTTTGGGCCGGCGGCTCGCCGGCCTCAGTGTTAGGAAGTATCGTGAGATTTCAGGTCTCGCGAGGTAACGAATTGCTTTACGGCACTATACGAGCACACGCATGCGTACACGTCCACATCCATCCAGGAGCCGGCTAGCTATAAGAAAAAAAGTAACGCTAGATATTGAGTTCTTCAAGTTTTCGTGATGGCTGATGTAAAAGAAAAAGAAGAAAGCTCGGAAGTGTTTATCAGAGGAACAAAGAAAGAGAAAACGGACCGGCTTTTTCAGAATAGAGAGAACTGAAAGAAAGCGAAGCCTGCAAAACCGATGCTGACCTGGACTTCTTGCTGTTGCACTTGTAAGTATCTTTATAATAAACTGTGTTTAATGTTTGTATTTCTTGTAATTGTGACGTCGTGAGTCGGGATGTTTGCTATTGTCTGTTTGTTTTTTGTTTTTTTATTATGCTCGCTGTCTGTTACCGGCTTACTAGTACGTTAGATACTGTAACTTAGATGTTAGCATTTTCATTAGCAAACAAACTTGCTTGTTTTCTGTAAGTTAGTGTTTTGTCCGTTCCTCTATCAGGGTTTATTTGTGTTTCTCAGATCGCCTATAAATCGATATGAAATTCTATGCATTAGTTTAGCTTGTCGTCAGCCTCAGAATTAGTAACGTTATATACTGTGCTGACTTGATATATAATGCATAAACCGACACGAGAGCTGCTAATAATGCAACTTTTTATATTTATTTAATCACATTTACACAAACAGAACTATAAGTAAACGAGAAATTGCATTGCAACTTCACACATGCAACTCTGTGCTAGTTTGACCTTGTGTATAAATGATGTTGATAAAAGATTGATACATTTTCTTTTTCCTTTTTAGCTACAAGCGTTGGCAAGTGTCATCAACTCCGAGTAAGGGGCACTCCAGACCACCAGTACCACCGGTCTCAAGCTTCAATAATAAAATAAACAAACTTGTAATAAACAAATTAAACGTGTTTGACTTTCTTTGGTCAATCGTTACGATAGACAACTCGGATCACCAGAAAAATGATAGAAGAATGTAACGTAACATTTGTTTTGATAATGCATAATCTAAGTAGAGCTATAGCTGTAGGCTAAACTAAAAATAAATAAATAGCGGAAATATTTCTTATAGTATTGATTTTTAACCATAATGTTACTGATTACGTTTGGTAACACAATAAAAATATACACTATCTCAACATAATAATATTGTTCTGAGAATCATACCTCAGTGGACATGGCTCGGGCGTCAGTTTGGTTTGAAATGTGCTGGGGACAGAGACACATTCGGAAGGGCATTTTCAAAAGTGCTGGGTACAATAACGCATTCATTCTTTTTTTCTCTTTCGAGTAGGTCATGTTTTGAAAGACGATGTCCTGTAGCTTCCTGATGCACATAAATAAAAATAAGCACAATCTCCGAGTATAGTGAGTATATAGAAAATATACGCCCTTGATAGCATGTACAGTGATGGTCCGTCCAGAGGTAGAATTCTTCACTCGAATAGTTTTTTTTTCCCCTCATCAAAACCAATCATTTTTATCAGTGGTTGAATTGATATAATGTTTATCAGTGGTTTTATATGTTTTGATGAGGGGGGTAAAAATATACGAGAGCGGAATTAGAACCCATGAGAAAAAGGGACACGTTTGTGTGCATTTTGATTTCTGATTTCACCGGAAAGAATCTCCGCCACGGATTGAAGCGCGTTTCTGAGAGAAGGTAACACATTTCAGTGCTAGATTGCCTGTTATTTTACAAACAAATGAAACGAATGCTGTTCACTGGAGATGATCTATTTGCATTGGTACATCTGTGCCGCGAGATGTTTCAAAAGTGGTGGGGACAAAATAGACCCTGTCGTTCGCCTATGACGCCTATGTTCGCCGGCTTCTCTGAAAACAAATGCACATGGCCTGAACGAGATGGGAGGGGAGGGGAGGGGGGGAGTTGACAACGAGTTTGCGACAGTTTTCTCATATATATATACTCCGAAACTGTAGGGGGAGCTCGAGAGAGAAACCTGCGAGAAAACAGCAAAGAAGTTCCCAGTCTTACTGAGCGCTGCTTTAATAAAGGCCATTGCACACTGAGTACGAAATTTTCGTATGCGTTTTTTCGTTTTCGTGTTCGTCAGCCTTAAAATTCGTCACGCACAGAAACCTTGCACACTGAGTCCGATGCGTATTTATTAAACCTTTGTGGGGAAAAAAATGCAAAAATACAAAATGGATTCATCAAGCCATGAATCCATATGGGTGCTTCTCCATAATGGGTCGCCATTTACCGTTGGGCCCTGCGACACCCACAGAGAGGAAACCACCCACCCAGAGCCAGTGCACATCTCACCCGCCCAGCCTGAGAACCTCAACGCCGTACTTGAGCCAACTGTCAGGTCAGACACCAGATCCGTTTATGGCCATCCAGGGCTGATTTCCAGCGTGTCCGAAACCCCGCTGATGTCTATACGTGCTGCCAAGTGGGGCATCATTCCGGTGTCACGCTCCACCGTGACTGTACAGCCAGAGTCCTGTTCCATCGAGACCACTGTCCCTCCAAAGCCTCATCCCATCGAGATCCCTCCAGAGCCTTCGCTGCTGGTCCTGCCCAGCACAGATCCTGAGCCCATCCAGCACAGTGCTTCACGTCAACCTTGACGAGCCAGAGCTTCGCGTCAGCCACGACGAGCCAGAGCTTCGTGTCAGCCACAACGAGCCAGAGCTTCGCGTCAGCCACGACGAGCCAGAGCTTCGCGTCAGCCACGACTAGCCAGAAGTTCGCGTCAACCAGATCGAGCCGGAGACCGTCCAGCCGGAGACCGTCCAGCCAGAGACAGCCCAGCCAGAGTCTCGTCCCGCCAAGACAGCCCAGCCAGAGTCTCGTCCCGCCGAGACAGCCCAGCCAGAGTCTCGTCCGCTAGAGACTGTTCATGCTCCGTCTGCCCCTAATCCAGGGATTTGCCCCAAATATTTTTTTTTTGGGGGGGGGGGGGGGGGGCAATGTCCCAACCACGGCCGCCCGAGGGATCCTCTCTGCCACGGCCGCCCGAAGGGTCTTCACCGCCGTGGTCACCTGAAGGGTCTTAACCGCCGTGGCCGCCTGAAGGGTCTTCACCATCCTGGCAATGCCCTCAGCCTGCTCCGCCGTGGCCGCCTGAAGGGTCTTCACCATCCTGGCAACGCCCTCAGCCTTCTCCGCCCTGGCCACGCCCTCAGCCTGCTCCACCATGTCCACGTCCTGCTCCGTCCTGGCCACGCCCTCAGCCTGCTCCACCACATCCATGTCCTGCTCCGTCCTGGTCATGCCTTCAGCCTGCTCTGCCACGCCCACGTCCTGCTCCGCCCTGGTCACTCCCTCAGCCTGCTCTGTCACGTCCATGTCCTGCTCCGTCCTGGTCATGCCTTCAGCCTGCTCTGCCACGCCCACGTCCTGCTCCGCCCTGGTCACTCCCTCAGCCTGCTCTGTCACGTCCTCGTCCTGCTCCGCCCTGGTCCACCCCCAAACCCCATTGAAGTTCTACGGCGCCAGGTCGCGCCTTTTCGGGAGGGGGCGTAATGTTACATGTGTGTCCTGTGGTCCCCCATTCTTTGTGTATTTGGTTCAGTCCTGTTTCTATTTTCCCGCTCCTCGTTTGTATTCAGTCCCTTCACCTGTGTTAGGTTAATTTGCCACAGCTGTGCCTTGTTCCCCTAGTATGTTCTAGTGTATTTAAACCCTGTGTTCTCCTCACTCCTTGTCCGTTCTCGTTTATGTATAGTGTGGTTTATGATACTCCTGTGTTATTTGATTAAATTCCTGTTGACCGATTCTCCTTGTCTCCTCGTGCTTCCTGGTCACCACACACCCGTATATATATATATATATATATATATATATATATATATATATATATATATATATATATACAGAACTATAATATTTAAATATAAACCTTGACATTGTATTACCTTTTGTAGTACACACACACACACACACACACAAAGAGGGTGACATATACAAAAGAGCTTGTTGAACCCCTGTCTATATAGTATCCACGTTAGTCTTTGTGACTGCATACATGAAGAACAGTCTGCAGCTGACTGCAATCTCTAGCGCTGGCACAGGAAATCTATATTTAGCAGCAAGTAAGTAATAACAAAGCTCATCCAAATGGTCTACAGACGGTAATGATACGAGAGCGGGACAAGATGTTGGCTTTAATTACATTGGTAGCGGAGGCAAAGCCATGTCTGTTAGACGTGCTGTGTTTATGCTGTCTTTGTGAGGCACTGAAATGAAGATGCTCTGCCGATGAACGCTGTTAGTTTTATGGAGGTGGATTATGCTGCTGCTTCATTTACTATCTTGCTCTCTCGTCTCTGCATATGAAGCTGCCAAAACTGTCAATGAGATGCAGCTTAAATGAGTCAGACAAATGACTATGGTAATATGATAACCCTTATTACTCACAATGATGTCAAGCAAAATATTGGCTTATTTGTTGAACTAGCAATGATATCGTAGTCATTGCAATCTACAGATTTTGAAGTTTACTGAACCATATGAGCAGGGTCCAAAATGAACTGAGACGATTTACAATCCATAAATATTTTTACCGACCAAGAAAATGTATTTTAAATACATCATCAAAGCAGTCATGTCATTAGGAATCAAACTTCCCCTCATCTTTTGAGATGATTTAGTTAATTGTACTAATATACTTTTCATGATTTGTATTCATAAATGTATTTTGTTTTTTAAATACAAATCACATAAACTGAAATGGTCCATTCCCTTCTTCCATTAAGATTTATACAAAATGTTCTATTAATCTCTGGTTTCATTTACTCATTCAAAACTCTTAATTCATAATTTGAATAATATATAAGGATGATTTAATCCAATTTGATAGAATCATACTATACAATTGAAATTAGCTAATCATAAAAACAGGCTTTTCTTTTTGAGTGTACCTATTTGTAAAAACGTATCTACACAATTGCAGTTTCCAGCTGAAATGAACACTAGTACTGTAGCAGTAAAACACCACAACTTTTATTTATGTTCACACAAATTATGATTACATGGCAGATAATCAGTCTGAATCTTTGAATCTTTTCAAAATACTATGTTATGACCCTACAACACGTTTGCATGGTAAATTCGTGATTTGTAAACAAATACATTTTAAAGTTTGCATCACATAATCAGCTACAGGGGTTGTACAATGAAACTGAAACACTGGCCAATGTTGGAGGTTTCACATCTATATGCCTGGCGGCCAATCTTCAGAGTGAAGCACGGGTGGATCAGTGATGATTTGAGCTCCAATATCATGACAATCCTGATTGTATTTGATGGACACGACACTGCCGAGGACTACCAAACCCTTCTGGAGGATCATGAGCACCTGATGCTCAAACCGTGTATCAGCATGATCATGCACCAACACACACAGCAAGACTTGTGACGGAAGGGTTTGATGAAGATGAAAGTGACGTTGAACATCTCCCATGGTCTGACAGTCCCCAGATCTGAATATTATTGAGGTGTTTTGGAGGAGCGAGTCCACCAGCATCATATAGTGACCTGGACACTGTTCTGGAAGAGGAACGGCTCATAATCCTTCTGGTGACTGTGAAGGACTTCTATCTGTCAATTGGTGCTGTATTTGGATGCAAAATGAGGCTCTCACCATTCTAACAAATTATTGTGTTGTAAAACCAGGTGTTTCAGTTTCATTGTCCAACCCCTGTATATCTTTACTATGGCTTTTCTGATATGGTAAACTTGCTTGGTAGCTCACCTGGTACATCATTACACTTGCTCAATATTCGATACGAGCCACGATAAAACAGATTTTAAGACTTTTAAAAGCAAGCTAAACTGGCAAGGTTGATTGAGCAAATGCGCATTTATCTCAAATTTGCATTTGTTTGCATTGTTTAAAGGCACAATATGTATTTTTTATGCTTTAAAAATAGCAAAATAACTGTATCTATGTTAAATATTTCTATTACATGTGTACTTGCATTATCCCGACAGTTTCCACCAACTTTGAAATCCGGAAAAATATAGTTTAATTTCACAATAATAATAAAAAAGGGACGTTTCTTTATTTCCATTTCGGGACGTTTCGATATTTCCGTTTCGTCGCCTGTCTATGGCGTCATATAACCTTTGACTCCTCTATTTTTTCTAACTTCCTGTGGAAACCGCCAAACACAAAGGGGAACACTGTACAGGCAATACAATGCTGAATAAAGTTGTAGTTTTTTGTTATTTTTGGACCAAAATGTATTTTTGATGCTTCAAATTCTAACCAAATTCTAAAAACTAACCCACTGATGTCACATGGACTACTTTGATGATGTCTTTATTTCCTTTCTGGACCGTACATACATTTTCAGAAAGCTCTCTGACTTTATGTCCCTCCTTTGAAAATGTTGTTTTTTCTTTGAAAATGTTCAATGTACAGTAACCAAACTTTGGATAAAAGCCCCTAGTAAATGCATAAATGTAAATGTAGAAATTTCTCCACAGGCACGTTTTTCCAATGAGCCTGAGTTGGAATTAAACCACACACACACACACACACATATATATATATATATATATATATATATATATATATATCTGTCAAGGGGCTGTCAAATGATTAATCATGATTAATCGCATCCAAAATAAAAGTTTGTGTTTACATAATATATGTGGGTGCACTGTGTAGAATTATTATTCTATATTTATTTTTAGAATTATTATATTATTATATATATATATATATATATACATACACACACATGCTTGTGTATATTTAAGAAATATTTTCATGTATATATATATTTATATATAGTTTATATTTTATATAAATATAAAAATTTTATATAAAATTAATATTTTTTTTCTTAAAAATACATGTATGTGTGTGTATATATATATATATACAAAATAATTATACACAGTGCACCCACATGTGTGTGTGTGTGTGTGTGTGTGTGTGTGTGTGTGTGTGTGTGTGTGTGTGTGTGTGTTTGTGTCACAGGCCAATAACTAATTATTTGCTCTATTTTAAACAACAAAACCTCAATTTATTTGTGCTTGATGAATACATGTGTTTGTTTTTATTGTCAGCCACTGTTTAAAGACCTCAAACCTCAGTATAATGACATCCACTTATAAGTGCCACATGTTATAAATCCTCTTCCCTAAGCGGAGCCCATCTCCCCTGCTAAGCATGACATTTAAAGCATGATTGTACCCCAGAATTAATGAATATTTGATGAGATATCTTTTCTGAAATTGTAGACTAAGGCAGTGGTATGCCATGCTCTCAAAACCCCATTGTTGTAAATGCTTTTATAATGAAACAGATCTGTGTCTCAGACTAAATATAAATCACTGGGGAAGTAAGTGTGATGACAGCCCATACAGGCTGAATAAATGCTAGTTTTTTTTTTTATAGTGATTGTGGATATTTACACATCAAGCCATACACAAGCCATTAAATATCTTGTGCATCAATGGATTTATGTCTAAATCTCTGTTATTGTTGGCACATCGCAGCAATGGTTTTGGCAGGTTTAGCGGAGGAAGTTAAGTGCTTTTCCCCCTTACTTCTCTCCTCTTAGACCTGAATTCACTTGTACCTTTCACTCTTAAGGGTCTCCACACACCGGCATCTCTGCAGCTGGAAACATATCTGATGTGACATCTCCTCCTGTTGCTCATGCATTTTTTATGGGCCGTCCTCTCCCACCCAGTCCTCTTGGAGGAAAACCTACGCTCTGTAGCGTGCCAGAGTCTATAGCACATTTCACCATTGCTGTCAGCTTCATGCTTAAGCTACTTTACTCGTAAATACTGACATGCTGATATCTGGGAGGGCTGTGTTTGGAACCCCTGCTGAATCATTATAGGTTTGTGCTTGCTCATGCTTTGCATATCGGCTCATGTTATGATGCACAGTATCGATAGGTGCATCGATTTCACCCCTGCATAAAATTCACTGAGCAGAAGTGCGTATTCTTCTGAGAAAGTGAGAACGGCTTAGGAGCCCTGACCCTGAAATAATGCCTTGTCGCTTGGATGTCAGTTGAATTGGGTGCTAAGAGAAGTTTCGCCACTTTGAGCGCCATTCTGAAAGGATGTAACATTAGTGGTCCCCTTTTTTGCAGTTGTTAGGACATCATTAAGTCTCTTGTCCCCACATCAGTCCTTCCTGATGTGAAGGGATTGTGCTGGCCGATGTGCTTTTCATTCTTCATTCTAACAGTTCACCATTGATCATTTCTCAAGCCAAGACCTGAGCCAGAATATCGATCTGGAAAACAGAAATAGGTCTTTATGAAATGAGTGCGTTTTGACTCTTTGATTTTGATTAAAGTCAGAGGAAGAGAAAAGTCAGAAATTATATTTTCGATTAACAGGGTATATTTACCGCCACAGAATGGCTTTAAGATGGCGTTTTTTTATTTTTATTTTTTTATAGTCAATTAATTTATGAATTACATTTTGCATTACATTATTATATTACATTATTTTATATTATACTATTTCCATAATATATAAATAACTACACAAAGTAAGATTTGTAAAACTCTCTTATGCTTACCAAGGCTGCATTTATTTGATCAAAAATACAGTAAAAATAATAGAGTGATATTGTTATTATTGTAATATAAAAGTTTTGTGTTTCGTATGTTTAAGATGTAATTTATTCCTGTGATGGCAAAGCTGAGCATCATCACTCCATTCTTCAGTGTCACATGATCCTTCGGAAATCATTCTAATATGGGGATTTGGTGCTCATGATGACTCATTATCAATGTTGCTGCTTAATATTTTCGTAGAAACCATGATTTTTTTTTCCAGGATTATTTGAATAATAGAAAGTTGAAAATAACAGTAATTATTTAAAATAGAAAAGTACAATTTTCGAAAAAAATATACATTTTGATCAAACAAAAGCATACTTGCTGAGCTAAAGTGTTTGTTTCATTCGAATAAATCGTACTGACCCCAAACTTTTGAATGGTACTTTTATTCTATAAACTATACTGACAACATTTCTCCCAAATTCCAAATAAAAATATAATCATTTAGAGCATGTATTTGCAGAAAACGCCTTTCATATTTATTGGCTTGTGACCATCCATCTTCATTCCATCACAGCAGAGGATTTCAATGGGGTTCAGGGCTGGAGATTGGGCTGGCCATGACAGGGTCTTGATCTGGTGGTCCTCCATCCACACCTTGATTGATCTGGCTGTGTGGCATGGAGTTTTTTTTTTATCCACCAGGACAATGCTCCATGCCACACAGCCATATCAATCAAGGTGTGGATGGAGGACCACCAGATCAAGACCCTGTCATGGCCAGCCCAATCTCCAGGCCTGAACCCCATTGAAAACCTCTGGAATGTGATCAAGAGGAATATGGATGGTCACAAGCCATCAAACAAAGCAAAGCTGCTTGAATTTTTTTTTGCACCAGGAGTCACCCAACATCAATGTGAAAGACTGGTGGAGAACATCCCAAGACGCATGAAAATCAGGGTTATTCCACCAAATATTTATTTCTGAACTCTTTCTAAGTTAAAACATTAGAATTGTGTTGCTTAAAAATGCATATGAACTTATTTTCTTTCCATTATTCAAGGTCTGACAACTCTGCATATTTTTTATTTTGACCAGTTGTCGATTTTTTTTGCAAATAAATGACTATTTTTGTTTTGAATTTGGGAAAAATGCTGTCAGAAAATTATAGAATAAAACAAAAATGTTAATTTAACCCCAAACACATACCTATAAATAGTAAAACCAAAGAAACTTTGCAGTGATCTCTTGCTGTAATTTTATCCAGAGCTGTATATATAATCATATTTGATCAGTTCTTAAAATTAAATCAACACATTTACGGTATGTGTCGATTTGCATAACAAGAAGAAATACCTATTTTTAATTATTAATTAAAAACACAGAAATTCATAATGATTCTTTTTCTTAGTCCAACATATAAAATTCCATGTGAATTACATGACCGTTTTTTGGTGCACCTGAAAGCCTGGCCTGGAAGTATCAGTGTAATAATAACTATTAACAAATAAATACAAATTGATCACAGTTGTAAGGGTTTCTAATCCTTCTCCTGTATATAGGCATTATTTTTGCCTACTTAACATCATTACACCTTTCCAAAGCCCTTCCCGTGAAGCCTGCGCCTCTGCCAGTTCTGCAGTGGAGCATGCACCGTTATTCTGCTAGGTTAAGTGCGGCACAATCTAATTACTCTAATGTCGGATGCGGTCTTAAATCACACTTATTGGGTAAGTGCGCCCGTTTGTCTGTCCTTCAGAAGGGAAGCTGCTCTCGGACTAATTATTCCAACTGGATATGAGCAATTGCACTTATTGGCTGGGGCATGGCACCGGCTGCCTGCGCTCCTATTCGTTGCCGGTGAAGTCTGTGTGCGATTGGGTCCTGGAAGGGAGTGGGAGGGGCATTCTCTCTTTCCTCTCTGTGCTGGAGCGTGTGTGGATGTGAGCACTCTTTTCTCTCCTATTATTTGAGTGGCTGCAGGTACTGGTGTCTGCCTCTATGCCTCTGTGCCAGAGGGATAAAGAGAGAAAGACAGAGGACTAGTGCTTCATATCCCCCCTCTGGCCTCCCCGTCTCCCTGCTCCCTGTCACTCCATCCTTCCTTCCTCCCTCCCGGACCACCCGTCAGCGGCTGGATCAACCCGCCCGGACCCTCCTCCCACAACCCCTTTGACTATCCTCACTTCACCGTCCCATCTTGTGAACTGTGTGCAGGTAAGCCAGCACCTAAAAATGACTTTATTGTGCTTTTTTTTTTTTTTCCCTTTCTGCTTCTGTACACTCTTTCCTCTTCGCATGTCTCTGTTTCTCACACACTCTCTTTCTCACGCACCCTCCCTCACTCTCTTCAGCTTTCAAGTTTTCCCTTCTGGCAGTTCCTCTCAGAGGGAAGCGTGCAAAGAGAGATGAGGGATTAGAATCTGTGAGGTCACTGTTTTCGAGCCCAAACTCAGTTCACACAGAGTGCTTATCACTTCTTCTATCTAAGACTTTATCTGAAGCGATGTAATGCCCGCCGGCTTTGCTGGAAAACCGATGCTCCGTGCCACAAACCCACTGTGTACTTTAGCTTCACACGTTTCCTCTGTGTTGTCCTTGACCCCTGCAGCTGTTTATTTTCTGTGTGTCAGAGTTCTTCAATGCTGAAGTGTTTCAACTAAACTTACAGATGGTTTTGCAGCTCTAGGATTACCAATGGCATGATGTTACTACTGGACTAACTGATTCAAACAAGGTATTCAGACATTCAATATGGTCAGTAAGGCCAGAAACAAACAGACACAAATCCTTGGTCGACATGTTTTAAGTTTTGTGCTTTGCCAAAACTTCATTTTTGGAAGTACAGCAAAAATGTTTATGCTAAAATACCTATGGTAAGCCATTCTTAGTTTGATTTCTCTGAAAAAGTCAAACTTTTAATATTTAATATTTCTCTGTCCAAAGTTTTTTTCAACCAATGACGTTAGTTTGGGGCGGGATGATCTGTTTAACAGGAGTGCTTTTGGAAGCTTTCACTTTTTTAGCCCTTAAATGCATTTTGTTGTATGTTTGGAGTGTTTATAATTACAGAAAAGATGAAATTATTCTCTCCAGGTGCTTCGTTTATGTTTAATTTCTGTTTTGGTCGTATTTTTCAACCTGTTCAGATTTTTCTGTTCTCTATGACGTTTTTTGAACAATTATGTCACGGTATTTGAAGCGGAACCGACAAAAAAGGACATTGACTACCGGCCCAACACTTCGAGCAATCCGCCATTGTTATTTCTCGCTCCAATTTTGTAGTCCAAGCTCAACGATGCAGAAGTTACGAGAGGGCAGGTCAAAATGTTCGGTTGTTGGATGTCGTGACCTGAAGCACTTCAATGATTCCAACTTCAACAATCTCCGCCAGTATAAAGAAGGGTTTGCCGATCGACTTCATCTGAATGAGGGGTAATAAGGGGTAAATCGTTAATAAAAATAAAGTAGTTTACTTTCTTAAAACACATGGTGGTCATGGTTTAGCAGTACCTTTTGACTTTCTTTGTTTTTGTTTTGAAGTAACGTTACACGTCTGCAGTATTATTTTCCGTGAGTTTCATCAATGGTCATTTAGCTGCTGTGTTTTCTGATGCTTTTCTAAACGTATCATATTATCAATACAGATTTTTAGTGGTAAGATTAGACCGTAATCATTTATCTTGTCAGTGTGCTTGTTTTAACAAGATAAATAGTCGACTTTCATATGAAGACGTTGTTCTGCAGGTTCGTCATCATCTTTTTCAAATCGCTCGCTCGCTCTTGCTCGAACATGTAAGGCTTGATGGTTGTTGACATTTTGTTAACGTGTGAATAAAAATGTTCTTTGAAGCTAAAGTATAATCGTAGATCTCTAATCAAACTACAAAAATGGCTGAACAGGGTGGAGTTGAACCGAGTGTGAACTCAGCGACCTGGAGAGCGAGATGTGTGTGACACATCTCCTTTTTATTTAAAGGGGCCGCTTCAAAACGAGTTGCTCACAGACGCACATCAGAAAAGAGGTAGAAAAGAGCTCCTGTGGAGCTATAATAATGAGGAATTCAGACCCAAGCATTGCAGTAAAGCTTTCTATAGATCACAAATGTATGATTTGTATGTAAAAATGAATGATTTAAAAGCATGATATGTACCCTTTAAAACAAAACGTTTGTTGACGTTATTGTCATTGAAATTACACATTCCACCTTTTATGTCTGTATTTGAGCAAATTTGGCGGAAATAAATTTCAGTACCCAAAAGAGTAACGATGGAGTTACCTTAGAACTTTTTTTGGAATTAAAATTAGTATCCTGTCGTCATTTATTCACCCTCATGTTGTTCCACACCTGTATGCCTGTCTTTCTTCTATGGAACACAACATATATTTAGAGAAATATATTGCGTTTCCTATCTTCTTTAGTGCTCCACATAAGAAAGTTAGACAGGTTTGAGAAAATATAAGGGTGAGTAAATAACGACAGCATTTTAATTTTCGGGGTAAATATTCTTTTAAACTGTATTTTGAATCGTCATGTTATCAGAATAGAGAGAACACAAAAAGTTGTTTGTCAACACAACTCTATAAGGAACTATTGCTCTGTCATGATAGTGGTTGACCTGAAGGAGAAAAAACTGACGGTAGAAGTTTGGACTTGCAATCCAGGATGCGCTCATGTGTGAAATCAAGTAGCTAGAAGTATTAGCGTTAATAAACTTGCTTAGAGTATGATTCAGGTCTAATTCTACAGAGCACAGCAGACAAAAACTGCTTAGGTCTTCATCCAGTTCAGTGCGTCGATGTGAATGGGTGCTGAGATTGAAGTGGTGCAAACATCAATACCAGCCCATGGTTTGACAGATCTTGAACTTGTCTCCAGCACTTTAACAGCAGGCCAATAGTAAAGGCATTTCCAATCAATCTGATTAACTGTCTGTTTACAAGCACATCATACCTTTATATATTCTCTATTCTCTCGCAATTTTGAAATGTAGAGCATTTATTATTATCTAGGGTTATTGGAAGCAATGAGTAAATTCACAGAAGAACAGGTGTCTTAATTAACACCATTATTCCTTTGCCGCCTCGTTGGCCTGTTTCCAAACGTGGACTAAAGAAGGAATGATTGTTCAAACAAAAACAAATCTTCAATTAACTCAGACGTGTTATCGGAACATAGAAGGTCTGAAAGATTTTGCCTTTATTTAACTAAGCATTTATTTGTCAAGTTACATAGCATCTTGTGTCCTACCGTCCTTGTAAAGTGGATGACATCACAATCCTAAGATGCAAATAGCATATCTTATCGAGAAATTCATTGCAACTTTTTGCATATTAGACGAAAATTCCAATGACATTGCCATTGACTTTTAGCTGCTTACTCTAAAACAACTCAGCGGTTTCATATTGCTGGTTTTATATTATTTCGAAATCTTTGCACCTCCTGAGAAGTGAGATGTGCTTTAATTCTAGACTTATAAAGAACTGTGACTTTTAGATCTAGTATGTTCTTTGATTTGGAGGTTGTTTTACTGACAGTTTAAGTGTCTTGAAATGTTCCTGTCAGGCAATCTGGATTTACATTTTAGCATGGTGACTTTTTTTAGCTGTTGGCTTGGGAAACTGTGCTTATCACATATAGTATGATTATAAATATGGGCAGATTCTTAAGCTAGAGTAAATTGCAAATGTCATCGATGAGGACTTCTATCTCTTAAACCACTTTAGATTAGTTTCAGTTGCATATTTACCTCACTGTATATTTTCATCAGCATTAAATGGATGCATGAAGTTTTAGGAAAAGCTATTACTTGCCAGACAAGTTCAATTATATTCTCTCTAACAAGACTGTTTTTTTTTTTTTTTTTTTTTTTTTCGCTGACGCCCATGATCTCGAAGCAGCTGGTCTTTTTATGCTTTGGCTGTTTTTTTTTTTTTTCTTTCTCCGGATCTCATGCTGTCCTGGCTTCCGAGTTGCTGGTTCGGCAGAGTTGCAGTATCAAAAGGCCTCTGCCATTCCCTGGGCTTACTCTCCATTCCCTATGTGCCAGGAAACTATGGGAGCCTGGATGTCATTTTGGACTGAGATCCAAACATGAATGTACATGTAATCATTTCATTTCGACTTTACTTCAATGCTTTCGGCAAGTAGGATGTGGAAGACAGCCAACTTGTCTTTAGCTTCATCCAGAAGATGGGCCACTTTTATTTACTGTATTACATGTCACTATTACTGATGCTCGGTGCTGACAGAGAATGTCTCCCCCCACCCCCCATCCTCCCTTCAGCCTGATTGGAACGCAGGTCTCCCCAGCATGGCCGTATAGTAAGTTAAAAACGTCATGGCTGTGTCATAACTCATAAGCGAATGCAAAGTGTTGCCGAGGGCTGAAATTGAATGCTGCACCTTTTCAAAGTTAAGGCACAGAAAGAATTATGGCCTCTGAAATCTCGGGAGCTTTGTCTCTCCGCAAAGCCACTCTGCAGTGTAATTTAACCCGCCGATGGGCCGTGAGATCAATCAGGACCCAAGAAGCTGGAGGGGGGTGCATGGGAGTGAGTCGAACCGGCCCTGGACCACCCGCTGCCGTCGTTCTTAATGCTTGGCTGGATGGTGTGGCTATTTTTATTGTTTCCAGTGATGTAGTGGAGAAGATGTTCTGGAAAAGGTTAGGGAAACACTGCAGGCTTGTCTGAAGATCCGTGGGTCATGTACGATACTGATGCGGCTGGCTATTTGATTAAGTCAGGTCATCCTGTTGTTAATCTGTCAGTGAACCAATTTAATCAGTCATGGAGTCCAATCTACAGTATATACCGAATGCACATTACCTTATACTGTTCTCTGTGTTTTTAGGTGGCAGAGGAAGGAACTTTGCTCTGAGACTTGAACTTGGAGTTGTGCTTGTCGCAAATTAATTATGAGACTCAACTAAGACTCAGATCTTTGACTTGAGACTTAAATTGAAATCCCATTATAAAATCCAGAGCTCAACAATTTGGATTTTATATGATCCACCACAGAGGAATTATCAAGTTTTTTTTTTTTTTTTCCTTTGTGTTTTTAGCAATATTTTACCATTTGCTAGAATTTATATATATATATATATATATATATATATATATATATATATATATATATATATTTGATGATTAATTGATTGATTTATTGTCTGATTGTTTCCAGTGATGTAGTGGAGATGTTCTGGAAAAGGTTACGGAAAAAAAAAAATTTCCCTGTATTTGCTAGATTTCCAGTGATCAAATCACTTCTCTCAGTGGAGATGTTCTGGAAAAGGTAATTGAATAAGCAGTGCTTTCCCCCCTTATTTGATCACTTTTAAGGACATTTAAAAAAAAAAAAATCTAAGTATATTTTGTATTAATAATACAGAGATTACTGTTACTACTACTACTAATATATAATTATTATTACATTTAATAATACTATTATACATTTTGTGTTGTTGTTAAAATAAAAAGAAAAGAAAATAATTTTATGAACAATTGAAAAGAAAAATCAAGTTTTTAATTTTTATTTTATAGTAGTCTATGTAGTGTTTTTAATCTATGTGGTGTTTTTAAAATGCTTTAAGACAAACAATGTGCAAAATCAAGTCAAGTATATTTATATACCGCTTTTCACAATATAGATTGCATCAATGCAGCTTCTCAGTATCAATCAAAACATAATAACAATATTCGTTTCTTAGTGGAAAAACATCCACGTTTGGTAGAGATGATCAAGGCTATTACTGATTGGTTAATTAATTTGAATATCCCCAACTGTGCACGCCAAAGGCAACAGTGGCAAGGAACCAAAAAACAAGTGACCTAATGGTGTCCTAAAACTCCATCAGGTGACCCAATGGAGAGAAAAAAAAAAGTTTGGAGAACCCAGGCTCAGTCGGGGGCCAGTTCTCCTCTGGCGTTTATGAACTAGAGGCCGGATTTACAGTAACTGTAAGGTAAAAATGTATATGAATGTCTCTAAACAGACTTTAAATGCGAACCTGTGATAAACGCTGATGGCGTTCACATGCACATTAAGAATTGATTCGATAGTTATGTGCGTTTCAATATATGTGTGCAGGTTTGTAATTCCCTACAAAACCATGCCTGAACAAACTACTTATCTTGTCTATAAATTTGATACAGAATTTTGTTTTATATTATCACTTCGATGTAGGGACGGCAAACGAATTCAAAACGCTTTATCTGACTGTAGAGTGGGAAAGGGATCCTATAGGGAGAGGCTAGTTGGCACTTCAGTACTGCATTGTCATCGGGTCCAGGCTAAGGTCCTCGTCAGATCTGGATACGGCCTGGATCCGGCAGGCTGCGGGAAAACCTTGGGATAAACAAAGACACTCAAATTAGCGTAGATGCCATTCTTCTTATGTTGTAACGAGTACACCAGGGTTTAAAGGAAGTGTTCCCAGTTCTGACTGACCTAATCTATGCAGCTTAGCATTGAATTATAGAAGTCTATAATGTATTATGTGTATGCTAGGCCAAAGAGATGTGTTTTTAGTCTAGATTCGAACTGACAGAGTGTGTTTGCTTCCCGGACAATGGTAGGAAGACTATTCCACAGTTTTGGTGCTAAATAGGAAAAGGATCTACCACCAGCAGTCGATTTTGATATTCTAGGTATTATCAACTGGCCGGAGTTTTGAAATCGCAATAGACGTGAAGGACTATAATGTGTTAAAGAGCTCGCTCAAGTACTGCAGAGCTAAACCATTTAGTGATTTATAAGTAATCAGCAATATTTTTAAATTTATACGATGTTTAATAGGCAGCCAATGCACGGTTGACAGAACCGGGCTAATATGGTCATACTTCCTGGTTCTGGTAAGAACTCGAGCTGCTGCGTTTTGAACTAGCTGTAGTTTGTTTATTAAGCGTACAGGGCAACCACCCAGTAATCTAGCCTCGATGACATGAACGCATGAACTAATTGTTCCGCATTTTTTAATGAGAGCATAATTTAGAGAGAGTATTTTAGATATTTTTAAGATGGAAAAATGTGGTATTACAGATACTAGACATGTGACTTTCAAATGAAAGATTGGCATCAACGAGCACACCCAGGTTTTCTTCCTCTCCTATAGCAACAAATTAATAAAATGTTTCCTTAGGGAGCCTACGATGCATTCCCTGATCCGATACTGTAGTAGACGGTACAATTTTGTCCCTGATATTATCGATCTTATAAGTGAAGAAGTTCATAAAGTCATTACTGCTGTGTTGCTTTGACACTTCTGGGCTTGAAGCTTTCTTTTTCGTTAAAAATCATAAGTCAACACCATTGCTGAATATATTCTCTTTAAAACTGCAATCTCAAAAACGCAGTTTGAAATCACAGGCGTTTCTTACAGTACGTCTCAAACTACTTTGTAGCCAATCACTTCAATGTGCCGGTGGGCTTTAGCATATCATTATCTGCAAAGCAGGGGAGTCAAGAGAAGCCAGGTTATCCCGCTATATTTTTCTTTTAATGGGAATAATTGTGAACATTTAGCAATATAGGGGGTAAATTATATATAAGAGGTATATTATGATGTTATGCTGAACTATATGCCTTTCTCCACTGACTTTCTAAGTTCAAAGTGTTTCTATGGATGCTGATTTTTGAAGGAAGACTGAGATGGCGACCGGGGACATGGTTTGTGTGTAACATTAGCAACATTATTAGCTTTTTTTATAATGTAATCAAGCAAAAAGCTAATCATATTCATTAACTTTATGTGTCTGACGTTGTAGAGCAAAACCATTCTGCAACGTTTGTGAGTCAGTGGAGACAGTGGCAAATTAGCATATTAATAGATCAGCATATACTTAATGAATCAAGGTTGTAGTGTTTCATTCAATCTATTTTAAGGCATATACACATATATATATATATATATATATATATATATACATATATAATAGGGCTGTCAGTTTAACGCATTATTAATGGCGTTAACGCAAACCCATTTTAACGGCGTTAATTTTTTATCGCGTGATTAACGGTCTTTTTGTCGTAGCAAACTTTGTAGTTTTTTCACATGCTTTTGCAACAGGACGAAATGCGTCCTGATCCATTTCGGCGTCTCGCGCTCGTCATCCACTCACAGCCAGCTCGCAAGCCGAAACGTGTGTTTGCGGCGTGCCTGTTGTTTTGTTTACGTCTAGCTAGATCCGCTTGTGCTTTGGTCGAAGAAGCAACAAAACGTCCTTGCGCAGCGCAAGCCATTGAAATGAATAGGTTTCAGATCGCAGCGCGGGGGCGTTTTGTTCCGCACACACTCGTTTCGGCTTGCGAGGTAACGTTTTGAGTGGATGACGAGCGCGAGACGCCGAAATGGATGCCCTAAGTTACTGAATGGAAAGTTTACTTTTAAAAAGTTGCCAAATTGAAGCATATGCAGCGACTGTCTTCTTCCACAACCAGGCACTGCACAATATTTTGTATTGCTCGCTCGGTATCTCGATCCAGTTTGTCATCACAAGGTAGGCATCTATGTTATTTAGCTATGCGTGTAATGCGTGAATCGGTGAGCGGGGCTAAACCGGCCGTGTTGAAGTAGGCGTTAATCTTCTTCGGCAGGGGTGGTGTTTTATCCTCTTTGACGTCATAGTTCCCCACTTTGAAAAACGAGTCGTTTGCTGAGGCCGGTGTCAATAAAAGCTTTTATTGGACTAATAAGGACGTTTTCAGTTCTGAAACTTACAGGATATTCTTATAATATGATGACCTCTTAGATGTCAAAAGCACAAGGAAAATTTGATTTCTCAGTTCATCACCACTTTAAGGGATACAATTATTGACTACAGGGGTACTTTAATATTAATGTTATTATAGTCGGCCATCCCTGCTGTTGTGTTGTGTTATTCAAAGACTTGACAATCAAATTTGACTTAACACTTAGGACTTGACTCCTAGACTCATCTGAATGACATAATAAATTAATTAAAGTTTAAATAAAGTTTATTAACCTAACCTGTATTGTATTGAAAACGTTTACCACAGGGATTTGAGACTTGACTTGAACTCCAAATTAGAGATAAGCAAAATAAAAAGGTTTATACAACTAACCTGTAATATAAAACTGTTCGCCTCACCTCAACGACATGAGACTCGGTGTAGTCTTTACGTCAGACACTTGAGAAAATATCTGCCATATGGTGCCTGTTCATTGCAGGGAGTATAATATGTCAGGATAAGTCTTAAAGCGACTTTGAGGCCTGTCTTATAGCGCTGTCTTGGCAGCATGGCTGGATCTCATCGTTTTTGTTTGATTAAAAGCGCACAGGAGTTTGTAGCTCACGGTAGGTGCAAGAGCAGGGCTGACAGCTTAACCACTGATTATTCAAGCCTCTTAGGCTAAGCCATGGCACTCCAGTGATGAACGCCTTCTCCACTTCACATTCCCGCTCCCTTGACTTTTTTTTTTACATTGCTTTCTTACTCTCTCTCTCTCTCTCACTCCCTTTCTCATTGAGCAGTGGGATCAGTAGCAAAGTGATTCATGCAGTGCTGAGGCTTTATTTAGACATAATCCGCTGAGTGTCACTATGGCACGAGGCTTTGGTCAGGTTCTCCTACATGCTCCTGCCTGCCTTTGCACCCAACCCCCAACAATATAGGAGTGTGTCAGCGGGTCACATGGCGTGACGCGAGGAAGACACCCAACCATGAATGATGCAGCATTTTCTCAGCGGCCTCGCCCCTCTAATCGGACGGGGAGTGATCGGCAGCGTTGTGAGGAGGAGGAGAGGATGTCCGCTTCCTTGCAAATGCGTTCTAATAAAATCTAGAGCCCTCTCGGCTTTTAGTAAAAGCTGTCTCATGTTCGGTGTCTGTTGATGCCCTCCCACCTGCTCCCTGGCAAGGTCTCGGATCCAGAGTGTTGTGACCGGCGGCGATGGCCAGATTGAACCCAGCGGGCGGGGTGTGATGGGAAAGGTGTGACCTGCTGCTTGAAAAGTCTTTTTTAGCCTTTGAAATGGACTCTCCGAGTGACAGTTACCGTCTTAACCTGTAAAATCAGCTGTGTTTTTGATTTGACTGTGGGTTCAACTATAGGGTCTTTTTCTGTTTGTTCAGGATATCTCTTGGCTTGCCCTCTCTATAACAAATATGCTTGCCTGACACAGTTTCCTGAGCGGATACCGTTCGCTCTTCCAAAGCATCTGCGCAGCTACGTCAGCAGTAACGGTTCTGTGTTCTGGGGGTGCGTAGATTGAGGAAAGAGGCATGAGTTTTCTCTCAGCTCTGTGCAGTGTACTGTATGCAAATCTGAATTCTGTGTCCTTCTATTTACCCTCAGGAGGATTTGGCTGATATATAAAATATTCACTGTATATTCGAGAAGATTCTGCTGGCTATATTCTGTGCACAATACATTTTTGTCCATCAAGTTTTCTCAAGACTGTTGTTAGACTTGTATGATTTACAAGTATTTGGAGTCTGTAATTTGGACATCAGCATGATGTGTTGTCTGTTTCAAATGCTGGTGAATACTTGGCGCATCACTCCAAAATGTTCACGGATGTCCCATTGTGGCATATTTCAATATTAAAATGCAGAAATAGTATATATTTCATAAAGACACAATTCAGAAGCTTAGAGTTGCTAATGTTTTTTCAGTCTTTAATGGGTTACAAATACAAAAATACATAAAATGCATACTTTAAAGTAAAAAGTATTAATATTGTGAACTTGTATTGCAATTTATAATAATTGTTTTCTATGTTAATATAATTTAAAAAGTAATTTATGAATGCACAGCTACATTTGTTGCAGTCTTCAGGGTCCTTCAGAAATCATTTTAATAGGGCGATTTAATGCTCAAGAAACAATTATTATTATCAATGCTCTGAACAGTTGTGCTGCTGGATATTTTGCTGACAATAATGATATATTTTTTCAGGATTCTTTGATAATTATAAAGTTTAAAAGAAAAGCGATTGGAAAGGGATATGTTTGTAACATTGTCTTTACCTTCATTTTTCAGATTTCTTTTTTTTTTACATTATTTTTTAACAAAACACTTAAAATGTATAGGGGAGGGGGGTACTGCTTTTTTTCTTGATTGTGTTTATGGGGTGCAATATAACATGTATTCATGTTTTTATTTTTTTTTAAAAGTCTTATTTTTCATAAATTTCACCTTTATTGTATGCCGCTTTCTCCTCTGTCCTTTGAACGACCAGTTGACTTCCTGATTCTATGAAACCACTCCCTCAGAAACAGGCAATGGGCTCAGATTGGTTAGTTTGGGCCGGTGTGTTGTGATTGGCTAAACTGTAGCGCATCACGTTGTCCAGAAAATTCATGCCCATTACCTTTACGGGCGAAGCTGCATGTGTTGTTCATGTCAAATGTAAATAATGGTGTCGATACTGCAGTATCAGTTTGAGCCAGATTCAGACCCAGAAAGCGGCAATGAAGAGAGGCAAGCAGAACCTCACCAAACACGGCTCTTACAAAACGTTTCTGCATGGTAATTTGTTTATATTTTGAACGTTACACACGTTTGTCTTACCCAAAATAGCATCAAACTAACTGGCTAGTACACAAACAGTGTTGGCATTGGTTTGCGTTCTTGATCAAATCGAAAAATAACACCATAAAGTATATATACATGAAAAATACATTTTCAACATTATATACAAAATTCAGATCCAAAATGTTTGTACGCGTTTGTCGTAGACACAAAATAGCATAACTAAGTGGCTATAAAACCAGTGCTGGCATTTGATAAAACTAAAACATTACGTCTGAAATTATACATGGGAATACATTTAAAATGATTAAGTCTTAGCCTACTTACAGGTTGTGGCCCAACAACTGCTGCCTCTGGTTTTAAAGTTGGAGCTACTTCATGTTTTAGTAACAGTTTCTTGTTGAATCCGGCATTGAATTCGTGGAGATTCTGGAAGCTGTTTTTTTTTAAATGCGCAGCACAGAGAGCTATGTCATTTTCAGGAACATAGTCAAACGTAAATTGTATCCATTGTTGACGAACTACAGCGTCCGTGGGAAGCCCGAACACAGAAGACCTGACAGCTGGGTGAACACAACACACTCGACGAGCCGCAGAAATATGGCCATGGCCTTTTTTGCATATTCCTGTCACAGTCCTTCGTCTGCACCATCCTGTCTGCGTCTCCAGCACTACACTTCCCATGATCCTCTCGTCTGCACACCTGAACTCACTCCCTCATCAGCCTCCCGTTCAGCGTCCTGTTCATCTGTATCACCTGTCTTCACCTCATTAACCCTGATTCCTCTGTGTATTTAGTTTCCTCTGTTTCATTCTGTCCTGGTCGGTCAATGTTGAATGTTGCGTTGTATATCCTGTCTTCCTGCCTGTTTTTTGCATTAAATGTCTCTTAATCGAGATCTGGACTCAGCCTCTCCTTCTACCTGAACCCGCACCTTGACAGATTGACCGACCCCAAATATGGATTCCTTTGCAGCAGTGGCACTGCTGTGTTTGGAGCAAGAAGATCGTTCCTTGGAGGACCATCTGGAGGATTTCCTCAACCTCGTCCCCTCTACCACCTTCCCGGACGACAGCCTCTGCAGCTTTTTATATGCTGGCCTCAACACCGCCACCAGAGAGCAGTTGTCCGGGGAGGGCTGCCAGTTGAGCTTCGCGGCTTATGTGGAGTGGGTGCTGGTAAGCTGTGGATCATCTTTCACCGTCGATGACGTCACCAGCCCCACTCCAACACCGGAGCCCGAGACCGCCCAGCCAGAGCCCGAGACCGTCCAGCCAGAGCCCGAGACCGTCCAGCCAGAGCCAGAGCCCGAGACCGTCCAGCCAGAGCCAGAGCCCGAGACCGTCCAGCCAGAGCCAGAGCCCGAGACCGTCCAGCCAGAGCCAGAGCCCGAGACCGTCCAGCCAGAGCCAGAGCCCGAGACCGTCCAGCCAGAGCCAGAGCCCGAGACCGTCCAGCCAGAGCCAGAGCCCGAGACCGTCCAGCCAGAGCCCGAGACCGTCCAGCCAGAGCCAGAGCCCGAGACCGTCCAGCCAGAGCCAGAGCCCGAGACCGTCCAGCCAGAGCCCGAGACCGTCCAGCCAGAGCCAGAGCCCGAGACCGTCCAGCCAGAGCCAGAGCCCGAGACCGTCCAGCCAGAGCCAGAGCCGAGACCGTCCAGCCAGAGCCAGAGCCCGAGACCGTCCAGCCAGAGCCAGAGCCCGAGACCGTCCAGCCAGAGCCAGAGCCCGAGACCGTCCAGCCAGAGCCAGAGCCCGAGACCGTCCAGCCAGAGCCCGAGACCGTCCAGCCAGAGCCAGAGCCCGAGACCGTCCAGCCAGAGCCAGAGCCCGAGACCGTCCAGCCAGAGCCCGAGACCGTCCAGCCAGAGCCAGAGCCCGAGACCGTCCAGCCAGAGCCCGAGACCAGGATCCCACCCAGCCTCCCTCTCCCGCCTCCTCTCATCTGTCCTCCCTCTGCTCTCCTGCCCTCCAGCTCCCCTGACCCAGCCTGGTCCTTGGATCCCCGGTCTTCGCCTCACACCTCCTCCATTTGGACACTTCCTCGGCCCCCGGTCCCATTGGCTCCCCCGTGGCTCCTACCTCCCTCAGCTCCTCCATGGTCCCACAGTCCACCAGCTCGGCCAGGCTCCCTCGTCCCTCCAGATTCCCTACGCTTCCTCGTCATCCTCCCTTCACCTTGGGACTTCCTTCCTCTGGCTCCGCCCCGTCATGTCACCCCCCCAGTTCTGTCGGACTCCTCACTCCCTCCAGTCACCCGTCAGCCCTCACTCCCTCTGACCTCACCGTGTCCCTCTGTGCCCCTGTCGTCACTTCCGTCACCTGAGCCTGCGGTGTCACCATGGTCCCTCGGTCCCTCCTCAGCACCATATGTCATCTGTCCCTCTGCTGCACCCTGGTCTCCTCTCCCATCCGCTCCGCCCCTATCAGTCGGCCCCCTGGTGTTGTCAGCCCCACTACCATCGGCTCCACCAGGGGTCCTCCCTCCATCTGCTCCGCCCTGGTCTCGCCCTCCATCGACTCCGCCCTGGTCTCGCCCTCAGCCTGCTCCGCCCTGGTCTCACCCTCAGCCTGCTCCGCCCTGGTCTCGCCCTCAGCCTGCTCCGCCCTGGCCACGCCCTCAGCCTGCTTTGCCCTGGGACGCCCTCAGCCTGCTCCGCCCTGGTCTCGCCCTCCATCGACTCCGCCCTGGTCTCGCCCTCAGCCTGCTCCGCCCTGGTCTCACCCTCAGCCTGCTCCGCCCTGGTCTCGCCCTCAGCCTGCTCCGCCCTGGCCACGCCCTCAGCCTGCTTTGCCCTGGGGACGCCCTCAGCCTGCTCCGCCCTGGTCTCACCCTCAGCCTGCTCCGCCCTGGTCTCGCCCTCAGCCTGCTCCGCCCTGGTCTCGCCCTCAGCCTGCTCCACCCTGGCCACGCCCTCAGCCTGCCCCGCCCTGGCCACGCCCTCAGCCTGCTCCGCCCTGGCCACGCCCCGCCCAGCCCCCAGTTCGTCCCCCCTCCTTCCTCTGTTATGCGGCGTGAGGTCACGCCTCCCGGGAGGGGGGAGTTCTGTCACAGTCCTTCGTCTGCACCATCCTGTCTGCGTCTCCAGCACTACACTTCCCATGATCCTCTCGTCTGCACACCTGAACTCACTCCCTCATCAGCCTCCCGTTCAGCGTCCTGTTCATCTGTATCACCTGTCTTCACCTCATTAACCCTGATTCCTCTGTGTATTTAGTTTCCTCTGTTTCATTCTGTCCTGGTCGGTCAATGTTGAATGTTGCGTTGTATATCCTGTCTTCCTGCCTGTTTTTTGCATTAAATGTCTCTTAATCGAGATCTGGACTCAGCCTCTCCTTCTACCTGAACCCGCACCGTGACAATTCCGGAGGGAGGGTTGATGCAAATGTACGGGTTAGTGACGTCTAAAACCTGTTGTAGTCCCATTCGAGTCGTTTTTGTAGACAATAAACTTCCTGATTTTAAAAGACGATATCTCTGCTTACATTGAACTTTCAGCGCTGCAACTTGGCAGATACTGTTCATCATGCACCAACAGCAACATTACACACTGGGAGCGCGGGGCACAACCTAACGCGGGGTTAAATGTAACACGGACCGTTTACGTAGTTCGTCAGGATCAAGCCGGCCGTCTTTCCGCTATTTTTCTCTTGCTGCCAGAAGACGATCTCCTGCAAATTTGCGGAAAATTTTGATTATATTTCGTGAAGATACTGGACAGAGTGTTTTGACACCATGAAAGTAATTTTTTTTCATTATAGTTTTTTTTCTTTTTTTCTTCGGTTTCTGAGTTGGGTGTATACGTTTCCAAATCTAACTTTATATTGCCTTAATCACTGTCTTGTTGGCTCAAACATAGCACCGTTTTGAAAAATGTCAGCAATTCCTAGCGACTGTTAGCTAGGCTTAAAATATGTAATACACAGCGGGGTTAATTCTAACAGAGTGTTACAACTAAGCCTCCATACAATGATAATCAAATGAAAACGGAGCCACACAACTTTTCAGGTTTGAGTATACATTTAACTTTGTTAGACTTTCACAAACAATGTTGGGATTTAAAATGTTTAAAATTTAGTGTACCATGAATGATAACTTGTTTATTTATTAAAAATCTGGTCTGTTATTAATGCAATAAACCCTTGAAATTTTTATTTTAAGCTCATTTGTATTATCATTACTGTTATTAATAATAATAATAATAATAATTGTACATCATGCAGCTCCCACACACAAATCTAAATTAATTGCAATTACAATATTTATAATTTTATTTATTATTATTTATTGCAAAACTATGCAGCCCTTTTCTGTCTCTATCCATGATATTGATCCATAATAGAAGGATGATTGGATGAGGGATATATATGGATATCTGTCTATACAGATGCACAAACAATATCAAACTATACAAATAAAATAGTACTGAATTATGTGTTACACACAAGTGTTACAACTAACCCCTCTGTCTGTTACAATTAAACCCGCATATGGGGTAAGTTGTAACATTTGCACTTCTGTCACTTTCAGTACAACTGTACGAAAATGGTGGGTCCTAGAAAAAACTTTAAGTGTTCATTTGTAGCAGAGATGTGTATGTTGCTTGTGTAAAAAAAAACTATTAATCGAACCTAATTATTTTTAATTAATTGAGCCAAAACCAAAAAGCGTTAGGTTGCCTATTTAAAAAGAAAAAAGTGAAATCACAATCAACCACCCCTTTAACACTTTATAATATTATGTTTTTTTTTTTTTTTTTTTATTAGCCAGTCTTAACCAGTATAGAGAAATGCTTTGTGTTTGTCCACATATTGAGCTTATGGTTTCTCTAAACTGCCTGAAACCTTAAACAAAGTTAAATTTTTTCTCTGACTAGGCCTTTTCTTGTGAATAAAGACTTTTTTGTGCAATATACCCTTACAAACTGCTTTCTCATTGTTAATAGAAGTGTAGAGATACTATTCATTCTTTATGCTATGCTCAACATAACTGTAGAAGCCAATGGTGATCTGAAATACTATAGCAAGAGGAAGACTCAACAAATAGAGGACTTGGAATGGGGCCAATTGACACATTAAATACATGGGGTATTATCTGCAATGCGTGCATACAGAAAATCAAATAATATATGGGTTTAATGTGTTACGACTGCTGGAAACATTTACCCAAACCAGATGAGCTGGATTTCACCCATGGTTGAAGATATCAACTCAGTGTGTCCATGCATAAGTAATTTAAGTGTAGTGTATTTAACTGGTTCTGTTTGATTTTTGACATTTTTTTTTTTTTTTTTTAAGTTGAGACTCAATCTCCGTCTTGCAGGAAAATCTCAACCGCAGATTAGTTAGTGCGCTGTTATTTCTCCCACAAGGGTGAGGGATTTGATCTATCGGCTAATTCCACTCGATGAGAACTGTCTGTGACATCACAACACTATCCCTCACTTCAATAAAAGCCCAGCAGCGAAGGTAAAGCACATGATATCGCTATCTGCTCTTCTCTCAAGGGTGGGAGGGACAGAGCTGTGGAGATATTCAAATGTGCGATGTGCCTTTGAATTTCTGCAGGAGCCTTTTTGCAGGATTAAGACTTAAAAGCCTTTAAAGGAGAACCCCTCCAATCATAAAGGTGTGAAAGTGTCAAGCGGTTTGCCAAACATTTCTGCAAGTCTTGGTTCCTGTCTATTTTAAAAGGCTAATTTTCAGTCTTTCACATTGCTAAGTGTTAACCAAACACATTTGAATAGTTATAAGAAGCTCATACAGGATGTGCATACTTCACATTTCACTGAATTTTGGGGTCGTAAGATTTTTTACAATTTTTTTTGAAAGTGATATTTCATCTAAAAATGAGTAAATGATCTGCAATCATTTATTCACCTTCATGCCATTCCAAACATGTATGGTTTATGTTCGTGTATACACTCACCTAAAGGATTCTTAGGAACACCATACTAATACTGTGTTTGACCCCCTTTAGCCTTCAGAACTGCTTTAATTCTACATGGCATTGATTCAACAACGTGCTGAAATCATTCTTTAGAAATGTTGGCTGGATAGCATGAGATAGCTTAGGATAGCACCTTGCAGTTGATTGAGATTTGTGGGATGAACATCCAGGGCTCAAAGCTTCCGTTCCTCCACATCCCAAAGATGCTCTATTGGGTTGAGATCTGGTGACTGTGGGGGCCATTTTAGTGCAGTGAATTCATTGTCATGTTCAAGAAGCCAATTTGAAATCATTCAAGCTTTGTGACATGGTGCATTATCCTGCTGGAAGTAGCCATCAGAGGATGGGTACATGGTGGTCATAAAGGGATGGACCAATTGGCACTAAGGGGCCTAGAAGTGTGTCAAGAAAACATCCCCCACACCATTACACCATTACACCACCACTACCAGCCTTCACAGTGGTAACAAGGCATTATGGATCCATGTTCTCATTTTGTTTAATTGTAGCCTCTTTTACCTATTCGTAGTGGAGATGAGTGGTACCTGGTGGGGTCTTCTGCTGTTGTAGTCCATCCGCCTCAAGGTTGTGCCGTGTTTGCTTTGCCACATACCTCGGTTGTAACGAGTGGTTATTTTAGTCAAAGTTGCTCTTCTATCAGCTTGAATCAGTCGGCCCATTCTCCTCTGACCTCTAGCATCAACAAGGCATTTTTGCGCACAGGACTGCCGCATACTCGATGTTTTTTTTCCTTTTCACACCATTCTTTGTAAACCCTAGAAATGGTTGTGCGTGAAAATCCCAGTAACTGGGCAGATTGTGAAATACTCAGACCGGCCCGTCTGACACCAACAACTAGGGCTGTCAATCTTCCTCTATAATTCTATTCAAATTCCATTGCATATTTTATGTAATATTCGAATAATATTTGCACATTATATGCTCAAATTCATCCTATTATTAATATTTACGACATTGCACATTCTTATGGATCGCTAATGCCACTATAGCCTGTGGTTGTTGTTACACGTTCCGTCCACTAGAGGGACATCTAACATTACTAATAAACATTTAGATCGTGTCCATAAACCATCCATAAACCAGCTATACAACGTGGTAACCTCGAAAATCCACCAGTATGCTGGCTAATAACTTTTTTTTAAAGCTGGTTCTCAGACATTTACAGCGCTGTGTTGGACTGATTTGTGTAGCGGTGTTCCAAAGGGCAACATGACATCATTTTGCGTCAACATACACGCCACTTTCGATTCAAGTGGCGTGTTATCTATACGTATTTTTGAGCCATTTCATGAGATCAGTCTGCAAAGGGAGAGAGTGTGCGCGGGACTAGCTAGCTTTCGAACGGCACTCGCAAGGTCTCTCGCAATGTATGTTATGCGCGCAGTATGTTCTCTCGCTCTAGATTCCAGGAGATTTTAACTAATTTGCTGCCATCAGGGAGACGCTATCAACATGCGGGAGTCTCCCGAAACGGGAGGCTTAGGATGTCTGTATGGGAAACCCATAGGGGAAAACCTGATGACAGCTTGGATAATGTGCACAATTGATTCAAAAACTTTATTGTTCATTAGACGAAACAAAAGCATTTCATTTTCACATGCGTGTAAGCCGCGAGAAAGACTATATTGCATATATTTTTTTTAAATATATATAAAAGCAATATTCAAATAGTAACTTCAGCATTCGAATAGTATTGATTTTTTTAAATATTCAAATTATATTCGAATTTCGGAATTCGTTGCCCTAACCATGCCAACAACCATGCCATGCTCAAAATTGCTTAAATCACCTTTATTTCCCATTCTAACATTCAGTTTGGAGTTCAGGAGATTGTCTTGACCAGGACCACACCCCTAAATGCATTGAAGCAACTGCCATGTGATTGGTTGATCAGATAATTGAGAAATTAGATAATGAGAAATTGAACAGGTGTTCCTAATAATCCTTTAGGTGTGTGTGTGTGTATATATATATATAACTATATATGAAGAGTTTGGTTCCAAAACGCTATAAATCCATTTTGATGAATTTGAGTAAAACTGTGTTTTCTTTAGCAAGAAAATGGGAAGATGAAAACCACTATTTTCGGTTTCAAATTTTCACATAGCATTTGTAGGTTATAATAACAATAAAAAATGAAATCCAGGTTTTGATTTCCAAAGATTTATTATAAAAACAGATCGTTTTTCCCCCAAAATGCAATAAATCCAATAATGTATTTTTTTTTCAAAATGCAATTAATCAAAATAAAATTTTATACACATTGAATTTCTTGTGCATACTATAAATCCATTGCTTTAATATAACAATATTCGGTAACACTTTAAGGTTTCATGTCATGAATTATCATGAATTCATGAATAAATGAATTATGCATTAATTCATATTAATATCATCAGGAACTATCAACGTTTTTTTTTTTTTAACAGTTCAATGTTTTTCATTCATGACTTCATGGATGAACAAAACCTTAATTAAAACATTAACTAAGACGAGCACATCATCATGAATTATGATTTATTAAGCATGATCTAACGTTATGCATATCGCTGTTGTCAACCTTGGGATGTCGCCGCTGAACTTTTTTGACGGCGATCAGCTGTAAACTGGCTTGGTCCTGCTCGGTTTTCATTGACTTTGAATAAAACAACTGAAAGTTTTCCAAAAGATCCTCTGGGGGTCAGTGTGTCAGCGTGACAGAAGTTTGATGCTGTCGTGTGAGAACAAGCAACAGCCGGCATTTCCTCCTCTCGAGTCCATCTTCTTCCTCACGTAAATGATTCAATTTCGATGTCACGTTTACCCATGCAGGATGCCTTACCCTCCGCATGTTCACCAATGCTGTCAAAATTATTCATTTTTTTGTTTGTTTGTTGATCGAAAGGACAAAATAGAGAAAACCTAGGAAGCCGGGTTAGTTAAAGCGCTGCCGTTACTGTTTACATTGCGTGGAATGGTGCGTTGCGATTGGTTTAGCGGATATGTGGCATTTTGCAGAAAAGGGAGACTGGCGTTTGTCGCGGTTTGGAAAGAAAGGGAGAAAACATTACATAATAACACGGCGGATATCCCATTTTACGTAAAATTAAACATTGTTTTGTATCTGGTCGGTATTGAAAAGTCCGATTTTTGCAGTAACTCATTTTTTTAAAAATGGCGTTTATCGCGTTTTGGAACCAAACTCTTCATAGATAACTATATATATATATATATATATATATAACTAAATTTGGACAATCAGACAAGCATGTCACATACATATTTATTTAAGTATATGTGCTATTTTAAATCATACAAATTAGATTTGAGAGTTATATCACATATGTAAATTGCGACTTCAACTTTGGTCTCTTACACACATAAATCTATGGCTTCAGGAGGCTTGCAATATTGCGTGTGATTCATACAATAAAGAATAATTATAGTGTTCTTATGGTGTTTTTTGTGTATTTTAGAGTTTGACAAAACCCCATTCACTTTCATTGTATGGAAAACAACCACAGTGTATAAACAGCATCCCACCTAACATCTGCTTTTGTCTTTGAAAGGAAAAAGAAAACAAGAGGGTTTGAACGACGTGATGTTGAGTAAATTAATTTAAAGTTTTGGAACTATTCGTTTAAGAATTGAAGGACTGAGTAATTGCAGTGTTTATAAAATGACAAAGTTTATCCCAGTACTTCTGTGATCATTTGAATTATTGTAACAGAAATAATTATACTGTGGTTAAAAAGACCACAGAAGTTTTATATATTCTTTACATGACAACTGCTCTCTCTGGGTCAGCGTTCGCTGTGAACGTTCTTGTCAAACGTTTAATAGACACAGCTGAATCATAGTCCTTTAGGAATAAGATCCCGTGGGTGTTTGAAATGAGATTACAATCTTTTAACGATTAATCGTGCAGCTGTAGTCAAACGCAGTTTAGATTGATTTAGATGCACATAAGTATTTGAATTTTTCAATTTAGCTGTCGATGATCAATAACTAATTATGACCACTACAGTAAGTAATGTTTTGTGGTGTGGGCAGCCACTTCCTTTCACAGCACTATTTTATAGCGTTCTTCTGCATGGCTCTGGGCCTGAGTACTTAGCTCTGCCCTTTCACAGATTGTGCGAGCGTCTTCAGAAGAATCCCACCCGTATGTTAAGAACACACACACTGTGAAGGGTATTATGGGACAACTGTCTCCCTCAGGCATAGATACCCAGGTGGAATAGGGGCTTCTGGGGGACTGGATTCTGCAATATACAAAAGCCGCTCAGCACAAAAGGGGTCAAATAAAGGATATCTATGAAATGCCATTAGCTCTCAATTAATGCCAAGGGCATATAGAGTATAATGACTCGTCTGGGTAATACGCGAGTGTCCGTATAGGCTGATGCAGCTATTGAATTTTGGCATTCAAGCCTTTTATCTTACTTGCATGTAGAGCAGCAGACCACATCAACAGGGGCAAGACAAAGGCGTCGTGGAGTAGCAAGATGGTTTTGACCATTTTTGTATTAAAAAAAAATAAATAAATAAATATATATATATATATATATATATATATATATATTATTTTACTTTGCACAGTGAAATGTCCATTGATTTATGTATTTTAGTATTTACACTACTGTTTAAAAGTTTGGATATTTTTTAATGAAGTTTCTTCTCACCAAGACTATTTGTTTGATCAAAAATGCAGTAAAAACTGTAATATTGTAAAGTATTATTACAATTATTTTATATATTTTAAAGTGTAATTTATTCCTGTGATGGTAAAAGCCATTACTCCCGTCTTCCGTTATAGTATAGTTAGATTTTAGAGTTAATGAAGCTTCGTCCCTATATTATTTTCTGATGAGTTTGTATTAGGTGTATTAAGTGTCCTTGAAGCATTTAAATCACTTATTTTTTCACACACTTTGCTCAATTCTAGTTTAAGTTGTTACACTTATGTGTTTATTCGAGGCAGTCTCAAAAACATTGACACCTTCGTTTTGTTTCCTGTTGCGATTTGGTAATTTGAGACAATTTCATAATTAATTTAATATTTCTATTTGTTGTGCTGGACAAACTGATGGCTAAAAGATTAATATGCTGTAATGTGCCACCATGTTTGTCAAATATTTAATAATTTATATTATCTATAATTTTTTTTAATAAGTAATGAAGTTTCTCTATATGACATAGCCAACATTATATCATAAAACTCAGAATTTTGCTTGTAATTCAGTAGTAAATGTCTGACATGTACATAGATTTAAATGGGTCAAGTTGCAAAATGTAATTATATTATTGCCCTGCTTTCATCTACTAAAAGCAATTATAAGGCATAAAGATACTAAGATATTGTAAACGTTAACATCATGATTTTCTATAAAGCTGCTTTTATTATGAAAAGTGCTATACAAATAAATTTGACTTGATTTGATATTGATATCAAAATATTTTTTGAGGCTTAAAGTAAAAATGTATGCATAACCGGATATTTTAATGTAAATATATATTGTAATAAAAATATTATTATTAAATCAACCTTTTTCAAAATATTATCAGTGTTTCAGCTCCCATCTTTATTTGTCATTTACAAAGAATCTCTATACATCCTAAATCGTACAGTTTTAACACCTAGAAAGTCTTTTGTGTTAACAGTAGTGATATTGTATTCTAGATTTGTTACTCAAGGCATGATTATGCATTAATGTCTGCATTTTCAACAGGTTTTTATTGCAGAGAATGAAAAGAGGTGGCAAAGTCAAACAAGCTGGTGTAGATGAAATGCTTTTAAATGTTCCTCTAAGCTCCTTTGCTGGGTGTTTGTGTGTAAGTGACAGCCTCTCACAGCCCTGTCAGACTGTTTCTGCACATAAGCAGTTCTCCTAACATTATGCTTACTGCTTCTTGACTTGTTTTGTTCCTGTGTAATCCCTCTGCACTTGGTCGACTCCATTCGCTTTGCTTGGGCTGCTGAAACTGCAGCTCGCTTTTAAACCTTGCTCAACTTTTCAGACTGACTTTCAAAGCATCTTGCCATGAGAAAGCAAACCACCAAACTCTTTCACACCGTCACGACGGCATTATTTTCATTGTGCCCGCAAAAACGCACTTTCATCAGTGTTTTCTTTTTTGCATTGTGGCATACATTTAGCAACAATTTTAATATGTCTGGCAGGATGCATCAATGTATAGTCCTGGTATCACAGAAATGTAATTGTTCAATTCAAAAGATGCTTTGTGTCCACCAAATACTGTGATTTAAATATATTATTTACTGTTCATTATTCTTATTTTCCTCTGTGTAACTTTACGTTCTCTTCTTTTTGATTTTAGTTTAAATTAGGTATGTTATCTGGAGGGACAACCTTGTCCAGGACCCTGAGGAGAGGGGTCCACTAAAGCCCCACTTTAAAAAATGCTGGGTTGTTTCCATCCATGTTTGGGTCAAATATACCAACCATTGGTTTAAATGTTTGAATTACATTTTTAAACCCAATGTTTGGGTTTGTCCAGATTTGACCCCAACATTTTTTTATTTTATTTTTTTTCATCTCCTGATGGGTCAAGATCCAAAAATGGGTTATAGATCTTTTTTTGATTGGGTAGCAGGGAAATATGACTAATATACATTTAATAATTTAATTTTATTTGTTTATTACAATATTTTATAAAAAAATATGTATATAAAATGTGCTTTGTGTGTGTGTGTGTATGTATATATATATATATATATATATATATATATTTTTTTTTTTTTTTTTCTTTTGGCTTTTGGACATTACATAATTTTGAAAATCAAAGTTAAAAGAAATTTAAAAGAAACTAACTTAAAAATAAATTTGCGTGTAACCATGATAGGTCAATGTTAAACATTTAAAATGCTATTAGTCAAGCTCAGGTTTTTATTAAACGTTTATTAAACAAAATAAATTAAATGGAAGATCCACCATAAGGACAAAACAGTTTAAAATACTTAAAACTTTCTAATGTCTAGATTCTAAATTATGCACGTTGTGTACATTTCCTTACACAACTAGTGTCAACTCGTGTCCTTTTAATATAGCCTATTTATAGTACTAAAAGAATGCTATATACAGTATATATATATATATATATATATATATTATGAATTGAACATACTCTCTCTCTCACAAACACATTATTTTACATTTTCAGATACAAACGCCTCATTTTAAAAATAATAACTTGTTCATAAATGTTCATTGTCACTAAAGTATTTGTATTTATTTTTTATTTTTTGCTGTTTTTATGAAATTATTGTAAAAAACTGCTTAACAGGGTGGAGAAAGTATGACAGTGGACTAAGTAGATGATGGATGGATGATATGGATATACAGAAACAATATTAACCAACACTATCTCACGACCAATTCGTACGAATTCGACGCATGATTAAAAAGTGTCTAATTCGTACTAATTCGTACGACCTCACTCGTACTAATTCGTACGATTTGTCTAAACCCACGTGATGGTTAAGTTTAGGGGCGGGGTAAGGGGTAGGTCATTCGTACGAATTCATACGAATTGGCCAATTCGTAAAATATGTACGATTTAGCAAAATCGTATTAATTCGTACGAGTGAGGTCGTATGAATTGTTACGAATTAGCCACTTTTTAATCATTCGTCGAATTCGTACGACTTGGTCGTGAGATCGGGTTGATATTAACCAAAGCACTTTAAATACACTACTTCTTCAACTTTAAACAATCTCTGTTTACACTCTCAGTGTCCACTGATCTAAAATCAGCCTCTGCACCATGTCTGAGCAAAAAGAAGCTGGAAAATGTCTCAAATTATTTCATTGATTCAAATTCAATTACTGTTTAAATGCTCTTTTGCTTTGAAATGTATATTCAACATTTTTAAGGCAGTAAGATCACGATATGAGGATCCCATATGAGGATAATAAAATAATCACTTGAAAACTTCTTCTATACTATATAGTCTAGTGGTTGGTGAGGAAAAACAATGCATAATACTGAACTAACCATACAATCACACATAATTCAATTTGGTAGATGCTGTATATACAAATTTCCATTGACGGCTATTCGTTGCACACTTTCTGGGGGTCCTGGCCAGCCAAACATCTGTCATTGAGATGAATGGGAAAGCTAACGGATAGCTTTCTCCAGGTATTATAAACTTCCTTAGGCCCTCCCATAAAAATTTCATCCGAGGCCCTGTGAATTCAAGCGACAGCCCCGGCTGAAATTAATGGAGACGTTTGATTGATTAGACCTGCATTTCAGAGAGATTCCTTTGCAAATCAATGCCTGCCTGCATGTAAGCGTTAATGAAATTGCACACCGGCAGAAGTGAGCTGACTTTTTCCATGACTGAGTTAAGAGTCTGCACTTTCTCCAAAAGCCCTGTGGAGATCTTTCCCCTTTTAACCTCTCCATCAAAATGTCATTTGATTCAAAAACGTTACAGCCAGTGAAGTGTCTCCAAGTTGATTCATTTATTTATTAGTAAATGAAAGTAATGAAACGCTTAAACACATTTCAATAGCACTGTTTTGTGCTGCTCTGGCTTTATTGCCCACCGAGAATTACTTATTTGATTAATGCATTAGGTGCGTTTACAATATTTAGCAAAGCATGGACCCCCCACCCCCTCGGCTAAATGAAAAGGGGAAAATATCTGCTTTCCTCTCTCAGGCTCGATATTACGTTTTGAAGCACAATGTTGAAAGGGCTGCAATTCATTATTAATGCTCACAATATAAATAGTTTAGATCTTATTAATATTTAATTTATGATAGAAAAAAAAAAGATTTGAGTGACTGCTACAGTATTGGAAAAATTGTAAATATATTATAAAGGCTGTTCGTCTGAAATATCGCCAGTGGGAAAAGCAAAATGTAAACATGCGTATGCCATATGTGTTTGTCTTTTGATATAATTCCTGCTTCACCCGTTGAGTGTGTAATATGTAACAAAGGAGTCTGACGGCTATGTTAAATATGCCCTTGCATCATGGTGTGGTTCATGTGACTGGCGCGAGTATGATTGTCCAGCCTGGTCTCATTGTTAATACGTAGCTATTTTACGTTTTAGCGTCTCTCTGGGCCGTGTGTCGAAAGGAGATAACTTGTGTGTTTTATGGATCTTTTGAGCACTGTAATCGCCATCACAACGGAGATCTTTAATCTCACTGGTGTGTTCGTTCGCCATCGCTTTGGGACAGTCCTTGAGTAGGGGTCGGGTGATAATCTGTAAACGCCGGGACGTGGGACCCTGAGAAAGCGGAAAAGGAATAGGAGCTTTTAGAGATCATTAAACATTAATAATTGTGATTTGTGTGTCGAGCCCTTGTGCTGAATTTCAGTCTACATCATTATAGAGTTTCATCTCTGGGACTCTCTGAAGTGGCTCCATGTCAAACAGGAGATCAGATTGTAAGCGCCTTTAGAGGAACTGATTAACTTCTGGTTTGCACAATATCGCTCAGGCTGAGGGCCGAAGTGTTTTATCTGGATCCGCTTGAAGCCTATAAATAAATTGGCCAAATTGTTTTTTGGAGTGTAGACGGGGTAAATATTTAACAGGTGTTTCTTCTGCCAATATTTTACATGTGGAGAAGTCTGCATGACCCTTTTTTTTCTTTATCCAGAGTGGTCATCAAACTGGAAAATGATTGACACTAGGTGTCCGTAGTTTCTTTTGCCAGTAGATGTCAGTCTTCCCTAAGTACTGTAAATTGTGTTTTAGGAGTCTGAGACATGTCAAGCGCTTTAGGGTTTGATATAATGTTTAGGAGAAACCCTAAACCCTAAAAAGTTAGGCTAAATATATATTCACTAGATATATTTTTTGCTTGATCCTGTGGTAATAAGACTCAATGATTAAAGTAGTGACTTCCTTAATGAATATAAAATGTGTGTTTATAGGTGTGTTTGTGGCAGATTTGAAGGTGGCTCATCCAATCAAAATGCAATCTGAACTAATCATTTTATAATCCATGTCATATATTTGATAATCACTTCTATGTCACTTAGAGCCAGAAACCAAATTCATCACCATCTTGTTAAACAATGCCAAACATGACCACTAGAGGGAGCACTTTTCACACACACAGATAGACTTTCATTTATGTTCAATTACTGATAAATGTCTCCTTGTTTTTTGAAGGAATTACTCTCTGCTTGGAGTTGAAGGCTGGATTTGGCAGTGCGCTCACAGACGTAAGAGATGGTTACAATTACAGTGATATGCATCAAAAAAATAACTATTTGTACAAGCTAATTTGTTATGCAGTTTTGTGTGTTAGACATGGGATGAGAATCTGAAACTATACAGATCATTCCTGTTATGCATTACATTTTGTAATTTGTGTTATTTATGGTGTTATTTCTATAAAATTCCATTACAAACTTATGCCCAAATAGAAATATTCTGTTAACTGTAAGACTGAAGACGTTAATATTTACATATAGAACAATAACAGTAATATAATTTAAATAATATAGATAGTATGATGACAATTTCTGCATGTTTGGCTTGAAAACATTTCTATTAGAAAATGAAAGCTGAAATACACCTGAAATATTTCTTAATGAATTGCCAGGTTTTTTTTTCTCCCAAGCACCCAAGGACATGACAGAAATAACAACATCTGCTCAAACCAATGTAGTGTTCACTTAATTGTGAGGTTTTAATGAAACTAACCAATATGATTGGTCTCTATCTTTTAAAAGTTCTATTTAATTGTCCTACATTGCAAAAGTATCGAATGGAATTGGATTCTAACTTTGAATATTTCCCTCTCCCATCTTTTTTACAGAATCTTGGTTTGGAAGAGCAGAAGAAAACCTTTAATTTCAAATATTTAATAAACCTCCTTTACAGAGAAACAGTAAGGACTTGCTCAGGTAATGCATCGAAGTCATAAAACTAGTTAAATCTGTGAATCAATTAGATTTTTCTGAATGTTTTGCTTCTTTTTAAAAGGTGAGGTACACTGGACAGACGGAACTCTCTCAAGTCGTCTGGAAGTGTGACGGCACTTGGTCACATGACCTGGAAGAGAAAACCCAAGAGACTTCTGGGATCCCTTTCTGGTCAGTGATACCGTTTCATGCATTTATAAATCTCATAACATGGCAAATCATTGGTTAAATCCCACAAAAGTGGTGCATCCACAGAAATGTTAGAAGCTGATGCTTTTGGCCTTAACTTTTTAACACAATGTTCCCATTTAAGGATTTAGTTAACCGTGAGATAAGTTAATCAGCGCACATATGGCTAGTGCGATTTCACCCGTGCTCTTGAGGCAAACCCCCTTTCGTTACACTGAGACCCTGATGTGGAGAAGGTGCAACGTATGGCGGCCTCGCATGACTGACAAACGTGGCTTAAACTGACAGTGTGTTGTTTTGATTTGCCTTCCTGCCTGCAGAATGGGCCGCTTATCAACCTGGAAAGAAGTCTAAAGGCTGATGAACTGATCCGCACAGCGACACAGCTGCGCTCTCTTCCCCTCTTCATCTGTCCAATCTCCCCATTTATGTCCTGAGATCCACAACTTTCTGCAACTCTGGTGAGTACAGTGCCCTTTCTTCGTCTGTGTGCCTATTAGAATCCCTTATAGTCTTGCTGAACTGGTTCTTGCAGGTTCCTCTTAGGCCCATTTGTGAGCAGGAAACGTCATTTTGGGAAATGGGATGACCTTTTACGTTGGCAATCTATTGATGAATCAGCATCCGTTCGGCTGGGAGCTTTTGCTCATGTCGAAGCACGTGGGTTTATTTCTGTGCTGAATTCAGAGTGCAGAAGCTCTGAGCATGGCGTACGAATTGATTTTTTTCTCCCATTGAATGTTATGAGCTTGTTTCTGGAGAGAGAGTAATTTGCAGTAGTACGGGAAAAATTTGACTGTGATATATTTAGCCGGTGTGACGTGAGGCTTTCTTGCTGACTGTGCTTGCGGTTCTGGGCCTGGTTGATTTTGACTGAGCGAATGCTGTAGAAATTAGGCTAATCGTAATGAACAACATTAATGGTGGATGTGTGTTTGTTTGCATCTGTCGCCATGGGTAGTTCCAGAGGTTTCCGCACACGATGTTGCGTCATGGTTTTTTCCTTCCCACCGACCTGTCTCAGAAACCTCAGAGGGAACTCTCAGGGGAGTTTTTGTCCTTTGTCATCACAAGTAGTTTTGCCACATTGGCAGCTTTTGCTCAAGGGCGATCAGCAAAGGGACTGCCGAATAGAGCATTAAAAATAACTCGCGTGAACCATCGAGACCTTGTGTCACACGTTGGCTCTTGTTGGTGGCAAAAGAGGATGTTGAAGCTTTGTCACGACACGAGCGAGCTCACACTCGCAGGCTTTGTCTAGATATTGAGAAATGCTTAAAGTTGGATGGTTGTCAAAATTTAACCAGTTCTGACAAATCATATGACCAAATCTCTTCATGTGTAACATATTCATAATAACATGGATATTGTCTGATGTTTTATTGTGATGGAAATTTTTCGGTCCATTTAACAGATATAGCCCAACAGGTTTTACCCCAAAATCTAAGGACAATAATTAATTATTTTGCAAAAGTTGAGTTTTGATAGGATTGTAAGACAACCTCTGCCATAATGTGTCTGGATGTAATTCTCATTGGGTTTTCTTTACTGTAAAGGCCCTTGCACACAAAGCCCGAAATTCGCGTCTGAAAGTTCGCACATTGAAAATAAATAGGACTTCACGTTATGCCAATCATGCTTGCACACTGCCTCCAAAACTTTCGTCCGCCATTAAAAAAATCGTATCGGGTTCAATTTTCTGTGTTTTTTTTTTTTTTTCCCATTTTCTGCGTATCAAGCCGTTTGAATGGTGTTTTGACAATTCTGAACCACCGAACCACGAATTTGAAAAATGCATTCAGAAATGTCAGACTCAGTTTGCAAGGGCTTTTAATACAGTACTTCTCATTTTTTTTCACTCATTACTGCAATGTGACACTGATTACCTTTATTTTCAATGGTGATTTTCAATAGATTCATATTGTTGCATTTTATTTGTCCATATTATATTTAAAAACAAAAACAAAAAAACAACACAGAACATTTTATACACTACTGTTCAAATGTTTGAGGTTAGATACAGTGTATATATATATATATATATATATATATATATATTATATATATATAATCATTTTAAATATTTGCTTTATCTTTTAATTTAAGTTCTTAAATTTAATCAACAAATTAAATTAGAATAATAAGACAATATAGTGCTTTTACCAAATTAAATAATCTACACAGAAAATTTTAAACTGCATTAAATAGTGTTATGAGGTTGTATTGAATATTTTTGGAATATACAAATAAGACATCTTGGAAAGAATGACACTTTTAAACACAAAACTAAACCACCAGTAGGTGGCGGCAGGTGACCATCTTCAGTCATTGAGTCATTTATTCAAACGATTTTCTCAAATGATTGATTCGTTCAGGAATGAGGCAGTTGTTTATGATTGAGTCATTGAATCTTTGACTCATCCGATTCATTCAAAATGCTGAATCATTCAGTAATAAAGACACGGTTAAAGGGATACTTGAGGATTTAGTATTAGGATTTGAATTAGTAAAAAGCCTGTAGTATTTTCGAATTACCATGCTTTCCACCCTCATATCCCCCTGACATGAGAGATTTTGCCTTTTTGTCTGGAAAAAATCCTCTGACACAAAAATCATCATTTTGCGTCATCAAAGGATTTTTTTGGCCTGAGGCTAAATACAACCTTCAGTAGTAGGGTCTGTCCCGCATGTTCTCCACCCGCCCATAGAGGGTGGGATCTCACTCACAGAATGATAGACCCCGTTTACACCTGGTATTAAAATGCGATCTGTATCCAGATAAGTTATCCGGATAATAAAAAACGCATGTTAATGCAAGGTGTAAACGCGTTGTGATCGGATCGCGATCGGATCTGGCTGACCACATCTGGAGGTAGTCTGGCTCGCATTGTGTCCGGATCTTTACTAGGTGTAAACGCAATCTGGTTGTTGAAACCACATATGTATATTTTACTCCTCCCAAAAATGCTAAAAATAAACGAGTGAGAGCGTGTTATATAGGCTATATGTCATGTTATAGCCTAGTCAGATGCGACACGCGACACGCATCACCGCAGATGAGCAGCTGAGCGTCTATTCAACGTGCAAACATCGCAAATAAAAGTGAAAGTAAGTCACAGACGCAGTTAACACATCTTCAAGTAAAGAAACGAAATTATCTTACCAGGCCTGTTGCCACTCTCTCTTATTGATGTCTCTGATTTGGAAATTAGCTGATGATCAATAAAATGCCGCTCAGATCTGTTGCTTTTGGTGGCGTGCAATCCAATAAATCTGCATATAACGCAGGAGGTGAAGATCGGATTTATATCCGTTTTGCAAAAACACATTTATGTGGCCAGGTGTAAATGGAATCAGTACTTATTATCCGGATAACTTATCTGGATACAGATCGCATTTTAATACCAGGTGTAAACGGGGTCATAGTGTCAGCCATCTTTTTTTGGAAGCTTAGCTAACAGGCTCTTGTTATGTGGAGAAAGCTGAGTAGTAGGGGCGACCATCCTCTTTTTCCCGGACATGTCCGGGATTCGGCTTTTGCTTTGCAGTCACCATTCATTGTTTTTAATGCACACCTTTTGTTACAATCTAACTGAATTAATTGCGATTGGTGAATCTGAATGTCGTGTTTAAACATGAACACTAAACAAGTGATCGGTTGATGTGCGTTTTAACATTGATAAGAAAATTCCCATTCCTCCATGAGAGATACGAGACCGGTGCGTCTCACAGGTGTCGCTCATTGGTAATCACGCCTCGGGCCTTGCGCTGTTCTCCCGCGGCCCTCACTCGTCCTGCTCACCACAGTAAACATAATGAATGGCGACTGTAGAATGCAAAAGCTGAATCCCGGGCATTCTGGGCAATCCCGGGACTCACTAGTAGACTAGACTTGTTGTTTAAAGCAGCACTATGCAGGATTTCGTTTTTTGTCAAACTGTGACCACTAGAGTTGCTGTGGAGTAAATTGCACTCACGCAGAGATGTCTCTGCACTCACGGCCTGATCCCCTCCCCCTGTATATGGGTACATGTTCAGTAGGATGGAAGCTGTAACAAGTGGAAATAAGGTGTGGCCCCTTTAAAGAATTAGTTCACTTTTGAAAAAAAACTTTTGCTGATAATTTACTCACCCCCATGTCATCCAAGATGTCCATGTCTTTCTTTCCTCAGTCGAAAAGAAATTAAGGTTTTTGATGAAAAAAATGATGGTTTTTGAATGATGGTTTTTGAATTTTTCTCCATATAACGGACTTACATGGGAACCAGACGGTCCGAGGTCCAAACGAAAGTTCATAACAGTTTCAGATGCAGCTTCAAATGTCTTTAAACGACACCAGACGATGAATAAGGGTCTTATCATGCGAAACGATTGGTTATTTCAAAGCTTATTCAAAAAATTTTACTTTTCTAAGGACAAATGCTAGCCTTGCTCTATTCTGTGAGGCGCGTTTGTAACGTCACGTAATACATAATTATGTTCAAAAGGTCACGGGCGACGTAGCCAGAAGTACAGAGTCAGAGTGTTTACAAGTTGAACGCATAGGTTGAACGTGAAAACTAACTCAAACACCGTTTACAAAAAAGGAATTAAAAGGTAAAACAATGATGTCAGACGATTTTGATTCTGTGCTTCCGGCTATGTCGCCCGTGACCTTTTGAACGTAATTACGTATTACGTGACGTTGCAAACGCGCCTCACAGAATAGAGCAAGGCTAGCATTTATCCTTAGAAAAGTTACATTTTTGGAATAAGTTTTAAAATAACCGATCGTTTCGCATGATAAGACCCTTATTCATCGTCTGGTGTCGTTTAAAGACATTTGAAGCTGCATCTGAAACTGTTATTAACTGTCGTTTGGACCGTGGACCGTCTGGTTCCCATGTAAGTCCATTATATGGAGAAAAATCCTGGAATGTTTTCATCAAAAACCTTCATTTTTTTTCGACTGAGGAAAGAAAGACATGGACATCTTGGATGACATGGGGGTGAGTAAATTATAAGCAAAAGTTTTTTTCAAAAGTGAACTAATCCTTTAAGAGCTGCGCCCTGTTGAACTGTTGGCAGTCTGTATTGTATGCGCCTCGAACACCACATGTATACGGCGCCGGATTATTTATTATTTATTTGATGCTCATTTTAACAGATCTTTCTTGCCATAAAGCAAATCATTAAATCGCGAGACCTGATATCACGCGACACTTCCTGATGCTGCGGCTGGCGGCCCGCCGGCTCAAAGTTGCAAGTGTGTTTTTTTTCTGCTCACAGGCAACAGGGGAGGGCGAGACACATAGGCGGCGCTAGGGAGGGGCTAGCAGGTGCTTCAGCACCCCCAAGAAAGACCAAAGCACCCCAATAGCACCCCAACCCCAAAAATAATATCTGGAAGCAATTATATTTTGGCTGCAACAGAAAACAGTTTACTAATAACAATCAATGTTTTCGTATATTCTAATTAATAAATAATAAAATAATTTAAAACAAACATTTTACTCATTACACATATGCGACGTCCGACGTAAGGTCACGTAAATTGCAATATATTAGAATTATTTAGAAAGATGGAGCGTTTCCTTCTGCCAAGTAAGCAAACTCGTAATTCTAATTTAGTTTGTGAAAATGAGTAGCCTACATAAATTTACCTCAGCCTGATGAGGTTGACAACGTTTCAGAATCGGATTTTAACTGTACGGTTAATGCGTTTGCCTCAGATGCAGAAATGGCAAAAGTTACAAGGCGTTTCAAATGCACCTCCTTTGCGTATAGGTCTGTGCTCTTTAAATGCTGTAATAACCTAATATAAATCACTGACAAACATGCACATGCTCTGATTATAATCATATAGCTTATAGATCATTTAGATGATATTTTGTATGCTTTATTTTAGCAGCTTGCAAATTATTTATGCTACCTATGAAAGTTGGGGGAAGTTTTGCGGCTCGCGCTTCAATCTATCGCCGTACAGGACGCGGGATAGTGTTGCTAAGAACTTGCAATGTATCAGCCTGGCCCTCGCGGCCTCGAAACACTCGCGGCTCACCGGGAAAAGTCCCGACTTGGATTGCCACTCCTCTACTGACCGGCGGACACGGTTATCACTTGTGCTCGCGCATGTCTCATGAATCTGCCGCTTCTTTGCTGCGTGCGTGAGGAGAAAGTAAACACAGACCATAGGGAGGGACTGGAAGCGTGCGTTGCACGCACCGATATGTCTCTTACAAATCTGGAATGCGGTTATTCATAAAAGTATCAATTCTAATAAATGTAGGTATCGTTAGGTTTTGAATTTCCGAGTATCGCGATACTTTTGAAGTAGGCTTATCGGTGCACCGTGCAACACTAATATATATAGGCCTATATATTGCGCAGCTCCCCCTGTCAATCACCTAGCACCCCCTCAGCACCTGCGTTAAAAGTTTTCTAGCACCGCCCCTGGCGAGACACCCAACATTCAACCCGAAAATAGTCATATATCCATTGCAATAACTCCGAAGCTATTCAGTTAAGGTAAAAAAAAACTGCATAGTGCTGCTTTACCTACTTCGCTCTGTTACCAGTAAGTGTGGCCTCCTAGGGCAGTGAAGCAAGTGCATTCTGGGAGTAGTTGTCTTTCTTTCACATAAGCCAAAAATACATTTTCTGTCTTTTCTCAGTGTGGAAAGGCATTTATCTACATAAATGACCCATTTTAAATACACATTCATCTTTCCAGAGGTGAAGTATCCTTTTAAGTGTTTGTGTGAGATGCGTTATGGTTCTGCTGTGATCTTTTTTTTGGAACTGTTTTCGCTGCTTAAATAGAACAAAATAAAAAATCTGCATCTACTTAAAGGATACTCCACTTTTTTTTGGAAATAGGCTCATTTTACAACTCCCCCATAGTTAAACAGCTGAGTTTCACCGCATTCAGACGATTTTCTGATATTTAGAAGAATATCCAGCCCGTTCTCATCCTTTAACGTCATATAGAACGCTATATGCAAAAACGGCGCTATACTACGCACATGGCACCCTATATCGTTAATATAACACGCGAACCCAAGACGTTATAAATCCTTTAGCGTGAATATGACACGCACACCCTACCCCACACCTAAACTTAGCCCTCACAGCACGTGTTATATTAATGATAACGGGTGCCATGTGCGTAGTATAGTGCCGTTTTTGCATATAGCGTTGTATATGACGTTAAAGGATGAGAATGCGTTGGAATATCAGTAACCAGACAGTTTCTGGTCTCATTGACTAGGAAGTCAATGAGACCAGAAACTGTCTGGTTACTGATATTATATTCTATATTCTATATTCTAAATATCAGAAAATCAGCTGAATGGATTCAAAAGCGGTAAAACTGTTTAACTCTGGAGGAGTTGTAAAATGAGCCTATTTCCAAAAAAGTGGACTATCCCTTCAATACTTAAACTAAAATTAATGCAGAATCATTGTCTGATTCCCTAGTTATTTTCTGCTACTGAAGTGTGTGTTATCGTGGTTGTGTGTGTGTGTGTGAGTCTGTGGGTGTGTACTGAACTGTCCTAGTGTGTGTGTGTGTGTGTGTGTGTATGTATATAAATAAGCCTGGACATGTTCTTGACAAGTTTAATGTGAATCACTCATTTCGTGTGATTCATTTACTTATATATAAGCCTAGACATGTTATTGATAGTTTTCTTGAGATTCAACTATAAAATGTTTTACAACAAGGTTTTATTTATTTTTTATTTTTATTTTTTTCTGTCTGAACACTGACATTTTTGACTAGGTCCACATGTCGATACATTTCTTCTATCAGTGATAGAAGTACAAAATGTTCTCCTGTCCAGCGTCTCCTTTTTTTTTTTAATAAGTTTCTCTTTGAAAGTCAAGGTTGCTTGGGGAAATAATATGTGAAACATGGTGCAAAAGACTATTCTACAGTCCTGGGAGGACGGATGAAGTGGATTGTGGGTAGTTAGCATGCTGGAGCGCTTCAAGTCTCGACTGCATGCTTTGGCTTTTCGGTTATTTTGGCTTAAATGATGCTCTTGTCATCTGGGTGCGCATTAAAGGCAAGCCCATCTGTGACTGCGGGATGAGTGAATGCAGGGCGCACGCAGATTACTTTTATTAACATCTCAGTGCTACCATTATCAGCTCAGCGGGGACTGGAGTCCCCTGTTTGTCACAGTTAATGTTTCCAGTGCAGTCAAAGCCTGACATGTGATAGACTATTTCACCCCAGTTTAAGAACAACTCCGTCTGGTGTGTTGTGTGGTCGTGACTCTAGTTTGTCATTCTTAAGTATTCATATATTCATAGTGCACCTCTTGAGCACTTGTGTTTGTTTGTGAGAGTTTGGATGCATGTGTTTTATCCTCCTCTTTTGCATGTATGCCTACAGAATTCATAACTCAAATTGAACTTTTCTTAATGTATGTGGCTCATGACTGCAATGGACATGCGACTTATGTAAACATTACCGCAAATCAATTTATATTCAAGCTCACTGGAATGACTTTTCCCAGCTACATAATAATACATTTACATGAGCAGAGTGCAGTGATTTCTTTTGCACCCATTTTTTTTTTTATCAAAACCATTGTGATAATCGGCTCATGAAGTGAATGGCAAATTGACATAATTATTAAAGGGTTAGTTTAGCCAAAAATGAAAATTCTGTCAGTATTTACTCATCCTCATGTTGTTCCAAACCTCTATGTGTTTATTTGTTCTGCTATACACAAAGGAATATATTTGGAAGAATGTTTTAATCAGATCTCATTCCCCATTGATTACCATAGTAGGAAAAAATACATACTGTGGTAGTCAATGGGGATTGAGATCTGTTTGATTAAACCATTCTTCCAAATATCTTCCTTTTCTGTTCAGCAGAACAAATAAACACATTTGGAACAACATGAGGGTGAGTAAATACTGACAGAGTTTTCATTTTTGGGTGAACTAACCCTTTAAGATGTCAATATTTCACTTTTGAGTGTTATTTTAAGTGATTTTGTGTTTTGAAGCAACCACAGAGAGGATGTGCAAGAACATGCCCAGTCATAAAACCCCCACATTATTACAACTCGGTGGTCGAGGCTTATCTCTGCACTCTCATACGGCTCGGCTCGACTGTAAGGATTTCTGATGGTTATGATTTTCACCCATCACAAAATGCATTATATTTTTAGATATGTATTTTTATATGTACCAGAAAGAAAATATGTATATATGTGTGTATGTGTGTGTGTGTGTGTGTGTGTGTATGCATGTATATAGTATATGTATTTCTATATTATTGTTTTTCATTAAATGAAAAAAAGTCAATAAATATTTTTTTCTGTAGAAAAATTATTTTATAACTAATTTTCATGTTTTTATTTTTTTTTTTATTTTAGGTTTTTAATTTTGCAATAACAGATGGAAATTATACAGCTGCATTGTAACTCCACGACTATAGCTATACTAGCTATACATTTATAAAACACATTTGTGCTGAAAAACAATGATATGATGATGCAAAAAACAATACTAATTGCTTTATAATTTACATAAAAACACAAATACAAGATCAACAGCTGTCAACACAGCTCTGGTCTGCTGAGACAAGTGACAGTCCCGAAACTCTCTCACACTGACCCCAGGGCATCAGGCCATTTTTATTGTCGAGCCCTATACCGCTGTAAGACGACCTTTTGCAATATTTACCAAATCTTGAAATTGCTTTCTAATATGAATTCTGCTTTTTGGATTTGTTATGTGGAATGTACCACCATGCAAAGGTATTGCTGCCAGTTGTGAGCTCATTGGAATTTAAAACTTGGACTTCTGCACAAAGGGTCTTGGGAAACATTGTACTGAAAGATGAGCCAGCCAACTGAAATTGAAAATCAGGGTAAGCCTTTACAATAATATATTTGGGTTGTTGAAAATAATCTTTGCATTGATGCATCCCAATGCAGTGAACGATTCTGCATCGATGCAGTGATATAATCGATTATAGCCTACTGACGTTTCTCTGATGTCATTCATCAAATACACGCTTCTCACTCTAGTGTAAAATGATGGAGGGAGAAGACACACAAAAGCGAGTAATAAAAAATGCTCTCGCTTTGATAAAATTGACAGTGTGTGAGTGTGCACGCATGCGTGGCAGCAAGCATGTGTGTGCACGAGTCGAATGAGAGTGTGTGTGAGTGTCATTATAAGCTAACTTAAGTACACTTGACAGTTTCATGTGCTTTTAGTATTTACTAGTGCTTGTTCTAAATGGTCCTGTCATCTGCTGTGTTTGATGTTTGCTACATTCAGGAAGTGTACTTTCTTAGAGCAGATTAAAAAAAAGAATATTGCTGGAAGAAGAAGGTCATTTGGGTACTTTTTGCCTACTTTTTTATTTTTATTTTTAAGTACAGTGACATACTACTTGACGTACTACTTATTTTTGTCACACATTGTTTTTCGTCTTCTAAATAGTAGAGAAGTATGCGATTGAGTTTTGCACCCCAGTTCTAGACTATTGTAATTTCCTCCCTAAAGGCAGAACCACCCCCAGCCCTCCAGTGTGTGTGTGTATATATAGAATTTTTCAAGTTGTCTAAATGTTTTAAATAGGGCTGTCGATTCAACCTGTTAATCTAATTAAAGCTGCAGTGCGTAACTTTTGGTGCTCTAGCGGTTAATGTACAGAACTGCATTTGTTCTTGCGAAAGAGCCCGAGCTACTTCTCTCTGTTCATGTCTATGACGAGTCACACGTGTACTGGGCTACTCCGCAGTGGTACGACCCGAGCCAGTCTAAAATAATCTGAATATAAACACTTATTATAGGTGTACCGTAGTGATTTAGGATGAGACAAAAATACAGTTTGGAAAATGGAATCATGATGTTCTCGCTCATTATATAATTTTTGTAAATTTTGAACACATTTTTTTTTTTTTTTTTACATTTTATACAGTTTATTGATGATGAACATGAAGTAGGGCAACAACTCACTTTGTGATGTGGCCCATACAGCCCTCTAAAACTCACACAAAGGCACAAATGCACCTGTATAAGTTTTTGTCTCATAGTTATACCATGATATAGTTAAGCAATATCACACAAGAGCTGTTTTTGTCTGAAATAGCACAAGTGCAAATGTGATATTGATTTTATAAAACAGTTCATAATAACTGCGAAATAGCACGAGTGCAAATGTCATTGATTTTATTCAACAGTTCACGATAACTGTTTTGTGCTATATTTTAGACACAATATGCTTTTGCAATATGCATTTTGCTTTTGCTCAATTAAAAAAAAAAAAAAATCACCTATAAAGCAAGAGCGCTGGAGACTGATACGAAAGGGAAGAAACAGTTGAAAATAGTCTTTTTTTTTTTCAGTTTTTTGGGGGCACAAAAAGTGACAGTTTTCAGACAATTTTGTACACATACGTGAAACGTAGTGGGAGGCACACTAGCGGATAGGCACACATAGGTGGCGCTATCAAGCTATTTTGCCCCTCCCAGTTCTGAAACCCATATCCGATTTAAACTTTCACTAGTTCTCACGCCTGTGCAAAGTTTTGCGATCATGTTAAGACCCTCAAAAATGTGATTCACTTTGGAAAATAGTAATAATAATAAACAGAGCAATTCCAATAGGATCCTCACACCATCGGTGCTCGGGCTCTAAATATGTATGTGTTATTTATATAATGGAATAGTCTGCGACTGATGTCACTAAACACTGTGGATGTGGGAGGTTTTTAGTGCTCTGTGGAAGGAAAAACACTTAATTTGATCGTTTTAACAACCTAAGTTCCCCGCCCCTGCCTGTCAGCTGAGATTTTTTGAAATCCAGAGCGATTGCCACATTGATCCGTTCTCGACCAGAATGCACTTTTGTGTTCTGCATAATTTGCCTTGTTTAACAGTCATGCTTTTCAACAGCACTTGGATTGTTTGTTTATGTTCAAGCTTGCTTTGCAATACTTTCCTCTGCCACTAATGATTCACTTTGATGCTGATGCAGCCTGACTGATTCTAAGGCAGGGCATTAAACGCGCGCGCACACACACACACACACACACACACACTTCTCAGTGCTCCAGAAAACAAAAAAGGCAGGCATTTTGGCTTTGATTTTATAGATCTACTCATTCTGAAAGCTTATTTATTTAAGCATGTTTTACAATGTTGCACATTTAGTTATTGCGTGCGTAAAATATTCATATATACACAGCTCTATTTTTTTTCCCCCTGCTGCTGGGTGAGGTGACTAAGTTCTGGTCTCTTTTTCTTTTTTTCTTTTTTTTTTTCTGTTTTTCCGATTCTTGTAGTCTCATAAAGTATTTCATTGATTTCCAACCAGACATACTGCACACATTACATTAAGCTTATTACATTTTTTTTTTTAAACAGAAGATGCAACTTAAAGTAATTCAGGCCTGTCAGATTGAAATGACTCTTGAATATTTTGAGAAGAATATTCTGTTATTCATAGCAAAACAAAATCAGATATAATTGCCTTCAGAACTATTGAAGCTCATTTCGCCTTTGTGTGGAAAATGAAAAGGTAGAGCTTTTTAGTTTTTTCTCATAATTGACTTTTATTTCTTAGAATTTCTGCTATTTCTGATGATTTCTGAAGATTGTGACTGTTTATTGTTAACTGCATCTCACAATAATGAGTTTATCTTGATATTGCAACTTTATTTCTCGTTATTGCGATTGCGAGTGTTTTATTTGGTAATTGTTACGTGTTTATATCTCAGAAACAATGTGACTCTTCATTTTGAAATGAGCATTTTGAACAAATATCTGCAACATTAATCTTCCCATGAGCTGCCAGAAATACAAGAGAATATGTGTAACATGCAACTTAGCTCTTTTCTAGACAGAAAATAGGAGAGACGCTACAGAACAATTAGTTAGTTCCTCAAAACTCTGCGACTGAGAGCAGATGTTTTTTAATCACTCTTTAATCACCGCCTTGTCAGAATTCGGTAACACTTTAGAATACGGTTCCTTCGTTAATGAATAATTACACAAGAACTAATGAGTAACACAATATTAACAATATAGTAACTATTATTAACTAACAAGAAACTCTGATTAACGAACTAGTAAGTAATAGTGCACAGACGAAAGTGGTAGTTCACTATTAAGTAATCAATAACTACTATTTTTTAATACTTCCCAGAGAACTACTGAAAAAGTTTATTAATAATCTAGTAACTACTATTAACTAAAATAAACTCTTATTAACGAATTAGTAAGTAATAGCTCACAGATGAAAGTGTTACTAGATACTTCTGTGGGAATTACTAATTATTTGGATCCGTATTATAAAGTGAAGATCATTGGAACTAACTAGTAATTACTCAAGTGTTACTTTTAGACATTTTCTAAAAGTTACTAAAGTTCACCAAAAAATCTCAAACATTTGCACAAATCATGACTAGATCATGTAGTAACACTTGAGTAATTAGTTAGTTCCAATGATCTTCACTTTATAATATGGATCCAAATAATAAGTAATTCCCACAGAAGTATCTAGTAACAGTTTCATCTGTGAGCTATTACTTACTAATTCGTTAATAAGAGTTTCTTTTAGTTAATAGTAGTTACTAGATTATTAATAAACTTTTTCAGTAGTTCTCTGGGAAGTATTAAAAAAATAGTAGTTAATGGTTACTTAATAGTGAACTACCACTTTCGTCTGTGCGCTATTACTTACTAGTTCGTTAATCAGAGTTTCTTGTTAGTTAATAATAGTTACTAGATTGTTAATATTGTGTTACTCATTAGTTCTTGTGTAGTTAATCATTAACGAAGGAACCGTATTCTAAAGTGTTACCCAGAATTCAAGTATGACATCTTACGACTCCCCTGAGACAAATGTTCAGACACTAATAAATGCATGTTGATTTATTTAGACTTGTTCTGACTCAAGCCTCTACATCCTTGCTGACATTGCAGTTTAAATAATAGTATTATTTTTTTCATAGAGCAATGTAGGACCTTTATAACAGATTTTTGATTCCAGTTGGTTTTCTGTATTGTATGTTCAGGTTTCAAGACAGTTGGAGTCAAACATGCTATGAGGAATAGCCTTAAGTAGGGAGAGGGGGTTTGGCATGAGAACTCTGAGAGAAGTTCATCAGTGTGACATCTTCCTCGGCCACTTCAGTCCTGTGTCACTGGGTCTCGGCACCCGGCCACATGAGCCGCAGTGTTTGTGCTCCTTGTTCTTGATCAGAGAAGATATAGCATAGGACAGCAAGGAAGGAAAGACCCAGAAGACTCCAGAGGTCTCTCTGAATCACTGGCGCTGTTTGAGGGATGATGAGGGTTTGCTTTAAGGAAGGATGAGCCATGCAGTTTGTGCTGCCATGCTGACCTGAACAGACATCTAAGTAGGATGGACCACATTAATATGCAGCGCCTGTTTCCTCCTGATACACAATAGCTGAATATCTCCATACCAAATGATTCTATGCATTAATCTTGTTAATGCATAAAAATTTGATTGGCTTTTGCTTTTGTATTTTTATTTTTCGTTTTATTCAAAATATATACCCCAGGCTTCTTAAAGGAGTAGTTCACTTTTTAAAAAAAAAAAAAACTTTTGCTGATAATTTACTCACCCCCATGTCCACGTCTTTCTTTCTTCAGTCGAAAAGAAATTAAGGTTTTTGATGAAAACATTACAGGATTTTCTCCATATAATGGACTTCAATGGGAACCAAATGGTTCAAGGTCCAAATGAGAGTTTCAGTGCAGCTTCAAAGGGCTTTAAACGATAACAGACGGTGAATGAGGTTCTCATCTAACGAAACGATCGCTCATTTCAAAAATAAATAAGTAAGTTTAAGTTTTATAAGCACAAATGCTCGCCTTGCTCTGTTCTGTGATGCACGTTCGTGACTCTCCTGTTCGAACTCATTTGGTTCATTCAATGAAAAAAAAGAACAAAATGACTCGAAAAAAGATTGGTTCATTTTGATGAACGAGTTCGAACAGGAGAGTCACGAACGCTCATCACAGAACAGCAAGGCAAGCATTTGTGCTTATAAAACTTTTTTATTTATTTTTTAAATGACTGATCGTTTCGCAAGATAAGACCCTTATTCATCGTCTGGTGTCATTTAAAAGGGGGCAAATCTAAAAGGGGTTGGTCTGAAGTAGCTTCATTATTCATAGGTGTGGTTTGGGCGTAACATGAAATAAACCAATCAGAGCGCCATCCAACATACCCTTTAAGAACAGGTGTGCATGTTGCATGACGGATTGTTATTATAACGGCAGGTTTACCAAGCGCGCACCAGGAGCGTTCCCAAGCCGAGGAGACCTACGTTCTTGTCAGGGCAGTTAAAAGACAGAGAAGTGATGCTGTATGGGGATGGGAGAAACCCTCGCACATCAGCGTCGGTTAAACATTATATACGCATGTTTCTTGCCACTATTGGACAAACAGGTCTGTTCCTTTAGTAGCCTACGAGTACAATTAGCCTTAAAAAATGGGTAATTCGTTTTTTTCATCTTCATGTAAACCACAATGATTTCCCTCATGTGTTAATATTTTTCCTTGTTATAATGTTTGATTAGCAAAAATAAAAACTGCTATATCTGTGTTGATGAGAGAATCAAAGTGTATGCGCATTATGCACCCGCTACATTATGGCCAAGCATGCGAGCTTAAAATAGCATTATGAACAATGCGCAACGCGCCACTGACTTTAGACCAGGTTTTTTCTGATCAGTGGCACAATTGTTTTCTGGAAGTGTAAAATAGTACCAGGGAATGTTTGTGCCGACGAAACTCTCATTGCGGGGGCTTTTGAGGGGCAGTGCTTATTATATAGAGCGAAGTCATATTTGGCTAAGTCGTTTAGGAGGTAATTGCCATTTTTCAATGAATGTCTGGTGAATATCAAAAACAAAACTAACTTTACCCCGCTTAGAAGCTGCGCGGAGTGTACACAACACACACAACACAATATAACTACTGTATATTGTGCATGCTACAGAAAACATAACAGCAAACATTATTAATAATACTTACAGATTGTGATTCGGAGGAGGACGAACCTGATCCATATACACTGGATACTGAGCCATCCTTCAGGAACAACCGGCTTGCGAATCCACATTTTAATTAATTTATGTTTTTGAATGATTCGTCATTAAAATGGTGAGAACACAAGGTTCGGGCTATACTGTTGTGGTATCGTTGCAAATATGAACTCTAACCACTGATTCTTCACATGCTCGTCCCTGGGCAATGAAAACAAGTGGCTGAACTGTCTTTGCAATGTAGAACACAGCGTCTTCTCGACATGATGCGATTCAGCTGAAGTATTTGAATCATAGATTTGAATGTGTTCTAGAGACTTCAAGTTTACACTTCCGCGCAGTTGTTGGGAGCGGCCAATGAGCTAATGTTTTGTATCTACGTCACAACGAAACAGCTAATGACTCGTTTCAAAAACAATTCGTTTCATAGACTCAGAGTCGACTTTAGAAAGACAATAACTTTCAAACACTTTTGAAAGACAATAACTTTATATACGGTGCACTTTCAGATATAAATCTTTGCAGGATGTTTTCATTCCCTTGAACAATGAAAATGAAATGACATGAACAGTCATTTTCAAAAATCCATGATAGGTGCTCTTTAAATCGATCCTCTGAGTTTCTGATCAATCTTTAGAAATTAATATGAAAACCGATTCAGAATTGGTGAATCGATTTTTTTCAACACAGCCCTTGTAAAAAGGGGCATTATTCCAAAACGCCTCAGGGGATAAAACTCTAAAAAGTTTGGGAACCACTGCCTTAAAAGAATAGTTCTCCCAGACATACAAATTTCAATAACTCACCCTCCTCATGTCACTGTAAACTGCTTGCTTTGACATGCTTTCTTGTAGTGGTATGCAAAAGTTGAAGATTTACCTGACACTTTTCCCCTCACATAATGAAAGTGAGGAGTATGGGTGCTGTCAAGCTCCACAATAAAACAACAAAAAAAACCCACAAAAAAAACATAGAAGTATTATAAAAGTGGTCTACTGTATAAAGTCATACAGTGGTTTTGACAAACACATCAATGTAAAGTTATTAATTAAAGTTGTTCACTTTTTAAAAAATCTTTTGCTGATAATTTACTCACCCCATGTCATCCAAGATATCCATGTCATTCTTTCATGGCGTTCGTGACTCCTGTTCTGTGACTCGTTTATCAAAATGAACAAATCTTTTTTTGTGTTATTTGGTTCATTCAACGAATGAAATGAATGAGTTGACTCGGGAAAAGATTCATTCACTTTGATGAATGAGTTCGACTAAGATAGTCACGAACGCATAGAACAAAGCAAGGCGTCCATTTGAGCTTATAAAACGTAAACTTTGTTGTTGTTTTTTTTGGGGGGTTTTTTAATGAGCGATCGTTTTGCTTGATAAGACCCTTATGTCTGAAATTGTTTAAAGCCCTTTGAATAGTTTGCCGTTTGCCATGAAAGTATCTTTTGGACCTTGAATCGTTTGGTTCCCATTGAAGTCCATTATATGGAGAAAAATCCTGGAATGTTTTCATCAAAAACCTTAATTTCTTTTTGACTGAAGAAAGAATGACATGGACATCTCGGATGACATGGGGGTGAGTAAATTATCAGCAAAAGTTTTTTTTTTTGTTTTCTTTAAAAGTGAACTACTCCTTTAAATCTGGCCCCCCACCCTACCTCTCACAGCAAATATGGCACCATTTTGACAGTATTGGTGTCTTTAGTCTTTTTTAATCCAAAAGTGTTTTGAATATTCTTCAATATCGTACAATTTATTTAAAAATGTAGATTTGTTTTTGTTTTTTTGGGGGTTTTTTTCACAGAAGAAAGTAAGTCATACATGTTTGGACCGACATGGGGGTGAATAAATGATTACAGAATTTTCTACTTCTTTGGTTGAAGGTTTTTTACATTGCATGGCCTTGCATGTTTTAGCTCTGTGAATTATCAAGGTTGTTTATGCACCATAAAGGTGGCAGTTCCACTCTGAAAGATCCATTTGAAATGGATGTCACAAGCTATTGGTTTTAGCTGCAGGGTTGTCCCATTTATTGAAAGCTCTCGCTGCAACCAAATGGAGGTTCAGGCAAAATTTTCCATTACCAACTCTAGCTAGGTCTAACGTAAAAGCTTTTAGAGCAGGGGCAAAAGCAAGTTCGCAACAGTATGACTGAGACCTGAGGCAACAGAATTTTCCACTTATCCTCAGCCTGTGTGTGTGAAGGTATGGCCAAGGGATACACTTAAACTACAGAATTCCTCCAAATCTCCAGGGCAATGTGTCTTAAGCATCCTCTCCCTCTTAGAAAGGAAGAGCCATTCTCACACTGACCTCGAGCATTTTGAAGGTAGTGGGGTAAGAACCTTTCTTTCCACGGTAAAAAATAACCTGTATTGTCACTAATGACGTCCTGAACAACTCTTTTTGAGGATCTGAGTGGAAAGAGATTTTACTCGAGTGCATAAAATAAGAGGCCTCTGTCACGCGGTACTGGCGTAGGCATTTGCACATTCCCGCTCAGCGATTTATGGATTTTTCAGGCCTCTCGAAACAAAGGCACTGAGCCAGTACAGCGGTCCTTGTGTCATGCAGTCAGTAATGAGCTTCTTAATTAAACCCTGCAGGCTTGTGGCTCAATTAGGGCTCACAGACAAAGTTAAACTGATCAATCCAGGAAGTGCTTCAGCACTGTCCGACATACGTTAGAAGAGTACTTTGAAGTACAAGAGACTGATTTGATGTTCTCTACAAAATTTTCATTTTGCTTTCTACGAGTTCCCTGCACACTTTCAAACTCTGTACGATGGTTGCATCTTTGTCTACTTCATGGTCATCATGGTCTATTAGCTTGCTCAAATGATGTGTATGATGAACCCAGTTCCCAAACAACTCCACTGTGCTTCCCACCCCACCCTGCCTTTTGACCTTGCTGGAGGCAATGGTCGAGTTTACTTATAGGACTAGGCGCATTCACTTTCCTCTCATTTTGCCTACCGTCTTCCATCTCTGGTCCTTACTAAACCTTGAGAAATTCCCTTTAACTGGTAAGGATGCTAAAACGTACATCTTGGGTTTCTGATTTTGGTTTGCACTTATCCACAGGAATCACTTAAAGTTTATTTCCCGTTGTAAATGTTTGAAAGTTTGTCTCTTTGAATGAGTGTTTATGTTGCCTTCAGTGACTGGATCGAATTAACCTCACTAGGGTCTCATAGTTAAATGCTTTCAAGTTGATGTCTTAGGTTTGTCTTAACCTCAGCAGAACCTAGATTGTCCACGTACTGTGCTTTACAGTAAGTGGCTTTTTAAAACCTTTCAAATATTTGTCTCAGTAACAATTTGTAGTTCCTAAGGTTTTAACCTCAATGATTAATGATTAAGTCTCCTGGTCAACTGAAGCGAATTAACCAAGGGTTTTTAATCCAGATTGTGCCAGCACAGCTCCGCATAATTCCTCACTCTGCCAGATTAAAATTGCTGGTAGACAAAACTCACTGTCAGATATTGTGATGTTGATCGAAAGCCACCCTTCACCCTGCTTAAACCTCTTGGTTTTCAGGCCATGTCTGTTCGCCTGTTTTTATCGTTCATGCCATGCGTATTTTAGCTCCGAAAAATGAGGACAGAGTGGGGTGAGGGACAGGAAGAATGAGCATGGAAGCATATGAAGGTTAAAGCTTAAATGTCACAACTGACAAGTATGCCGTGTATTGACAAAAGTAACTGATGTAAGAGTGTACAGATGGTGACCAGACACCCTGGGCTGGACCAGACTGCAGGAATGGGCATGTACAGTGGTGGGTACAGTTTCATTGACGTAGCGCCCGCTGGAGATACCCAGACGGCTGGAGTCTTGGGTGCCGATTCCACCCCCAATACCCCTGGGGCTGCTCGCTGAGCGTAGTGGGACTTCTCTAGCCTCAAAAACCTTTACCTCAGCCCAAGCAGTGATAATGCTGTCTACAAACAAGGGACTACTGCAGTGAAATTTGGATTTAGATGGGTTTTTTTTTTGTTTTGCGCATTGTATCCGGTGAGATCACGTGTCCAGCGCCTTACCCACATGACCTCATACCAGGACCAATCAAATGGTGTCGTTCCATTGGGGCTGAGCGAGAGATCGCTGGAGACATCATTTTCCCTCTGTGGTTTTTAATTTCAGTCCTTTCCGAACATCAGTATTGGTAGCCATCGGTTAGGAGCTCTTTGAAGGTAAATCTTTTTTATGTTTTTAACGTTATTTTTTGGTGTATGTTTCAATACAACATTGTGGCCTGCTCAGTTATGATTGGTCATAAGAAACAGCATTTTGTATGTCCAGTCACTGAAAAATTCACCTTACGATGTCTTTATAGATTATGCTCCTTTAGAATCATCCATTTTCCTAGCCCCAAGTTTCCTAATGCTAGCAGTTTGGGACTGTTTTACATTTTTGACCATTTAACATTAAATTAAATAGTCTTTACATCTGAAGAAATTTCCTGAAACTGTAGGAAATATATGGTATTGTACTATAAGCCAAGTAGCTTTGGATATTTTGAAGTGATTTGCTGTAGGTTGTGGCGTTTGTGTTATATCCGTATATTGTTCGACAATGCTTTGTATGCCGCAGACAGTATGGCGTGAAGGATTGTGACTTGTGTGTCAGTCTCAGTTGCGATTCCGACCTTGATGGCAGTTCGTAACATTAAACGTTGCTCGGCCCTTTTGATTAATGCTTCTAGAGAGGTACACAATTTTGTTCGCCGTCGTTACTTCAATTATCGTCATGGGTTCTTTATCTGTCACAATGAAGCAGAAGAGATTTCATCCCAAAAAAAAAAATATTGGTACAGAGTCCAATTGCCAGGTTTTTCACAGATTTATGTATGAACAGAACAAATTGTTTTTTTTTAACAATCTTTTAGGTTATTCTGAACCTGAGAACCTTAAGAGTTTTAATTTGTGTGTTTATATAGTCATGATACCATTTTCGCAACAAGTCTAATGGGTTGTTGGTGCTATAGAATTTTATAATTCAAGGGTTGAACATTGCATTACAGACTCTTTAGAAAGCGCAGCCAGTTTATTTGCAGGTATGTACGGTGTCTAAAAATACAGGTTTAAATCTGTATTGTGCTTTCTACCAGCATGTCGATGATTTCAAAAATGGTTTTCACTGCGATGCCTGGAGACGACCAGAGGTGTCTCCATTTAGCATTTCGGCACTTTCGATCAGTAGGCCGTTAGCGTAGCATGGGTGGTTGGTACCGATATCTCTGATCTCAGATCGTTGGATTGGTTTTGCTTGATCTTGCATTGGCATTGCTGGGCGACTGAGCTCTTGATTATAATTTGGGTTGAGATCCAGGCAAGGGCGAGTGATCAGGGCTGACAGTTTTCAAGCCGCCTGTCAGGCTGAGTAGGGGAGGGTGCCCCTGCAGACACGCGTACTGCAACAAAAGGCTCCTCTAGAGTTGTTCACATATGAGTGTTCATGCGCCCCCTCCTCCCTCATAACACAACGCCCAGCCAAAGGGACCCCAGCTCTGGTGATTCTGCATGCCCATGGGCAACGTGTGTGCCAGAAAACCTACAGTGAAAAGATGTATTATCACTTGGTTTTAACATTGTGTGCTTGTACTGCATGATTAGGAAATCAATATTTGGATGAGTGGCTGCTTTAATCGATATGTTTCTCAGGAAAGATTTTGATTGGTGAAAATTACTTTATCTGTATCAAGAACTGTGTGATTACTAATTTTGTGCATGAAGGAAAATGCGGACTAGGTTTTTGCACAATTGGCTTGGTCTTAATCAGTAGTGTTTTTGGTTATTCATAATGTAAACTGGAGGATATGATTTTGAATATTTTTGAAAGATGGTTAAAATTCTCCCTTTAAAAACTTTTAGCTCCCAATTAGGGTTGCAACCAACATACATTTTAACAAGCAACTCAGTTATTTTGATTACAAATAGAAATGTGGAATATTCATTCAATGAAACGATTTGCAAAGTTATGTGTGTTGTATAAACTATCTATATAATGTACTTAAAATGTAATGTATATTTTTATTAAATATATAGGTTCTAAAATATGTTTTAATAATTATTCATTTTTTTTGTAACAACTTTTAAAAACGTTTTGGTTTATATATATATATATTTTATATGTGTAATAAAATAAAATGTGATTTAAAAACTACAGTTTTCTTGTAGTGAATTACAGTATTGTAAGGGGCTTGATTTATTCTACAGTTATATTATTGTTCACATAAAAATGTAAATATTAAATTTAAGGTTTTAGATGAGGGTAATTTTGAACCCTTTTTTAAATTATACATATTGTTTGAACATGTTTCTCTTTCTGTTGAACTATAGACAAAGCAATAGATTTGATTATATTTGTGTAATACATCCTATTTTAACAGAAGCTGAAAATGTTATATTAAAAAGTAGTGTGCATTTAGAAAAAGTACAAAATACACAATGTAGTATTTGACATTCATTTAATGAAAGGGTTCATAAATTGATTTGGACTATGACAGTTTAGGATGAAAGCAACACTTTTTCCATTCAAATTCTCCTTATGGCGTGGAATTATGCAGCAGGCTTATGGCCGGTTTATGTTCGGATGTAATGACTGCCTTGGAGGATTATAGGGCAAGCCAGATGATGGTGGATAGACTCAGATTTTTTTTAGCATTTTCCTCTTGCTCCTGTTATTGCTTTGTGTTTTCTGTGTTTATTGCAACAGTCGTGAGAATTATCTTCCTGCATTATTCCCTTTCTGTATCTCTAATGGCTGCAGATCACATTCCCCCACCTTGTTCCTTATTCAGAGGTTTTAATTGAATTCCTCCCTACAGTGAGAGCCATGACCCATCATAAGGACCTCATCACCAGAGAGAATATTCTCTTTTAGCTGAAGCAATCACAATACAGATCTTCATATCGGTATTAAGGGGGCCATTTGCAAATATTTTACATTTGTGACCTCCTGTGAACGTAAAAATCAAGACATTAGAAGTGGGTGTTCTGTTACTCATTTGCATACATCAGCGTTTATTTTTGATTATTCAGACTTTTCACTTGCCATATGTTTATTATAGTAGAAAATACAAAATGCTATTTATTGCACTTGGCTCTTAGACATTTCTTTCCTCTTAGATTTTTTTTTTTTTTATCCTGCTGTAAATCTCAGTGGAAGCTGTGGGTTCATAATCCTGTTTGAAATCATTTTATTATGTTTGCACTACGCATGCAACATTAAATCCTCAACAGCAATTGTCATTTTCATGTTAAGCATAAATACTGTTGATTTATCTAAAATCTCTGCATGACCCTTCTGACCAGGCATAGACAAAAAAAGGACTTTTTACAAGACTTTTTCTGGGCTGTTTTTGGGGGAAATCTGTGGGATTTTTTAAATATAATATGATGTGTTCAACAAAATTTGTATTATTGGCTGTAAGCATGATCAAATTAGTTAAAGGGATAGTTCACTTTGAAAAAAATTTTTGGTATGCTTTAGCCATTTATTTGTTAATTTGTTTATGTTTTTGTTTCTGCAATAGTTTCAATTTTGATATTTTTAGGTCAAACCGTTCTTGTCTATCAGTCATATAATGGAGGTCTATGGTCACCACCTCAAAGAGCATGCACAGAGAAGTCCAAATTAAAAATGATTTAATGACTCATAAATGTAATGGCCTAAGACGCGAAATGAGTGGTGTGTGTGGTAAAATGTCTCTAAAAATATCAAAATTGAAACTACTGCGGAAACAAAGACACTTACATCTTGGATGCCCTTGAGGTAAGATAAAACACACCAAAAATTAATTTCCCCTTTAACCTGGTTGCCTTTTAAAGTTATTTTTTTAAGTAAGAAAATTTTAAGTTCATTGAACTTTAAGCATCAGAAACTCAAAATATTATGTTAACTACATAAATTAAGTTGATTTGACAAAAGAAAATATTTTGTGATTACAAATCATGAAAATATTTTTTTACAGTGCAGATTTGTTGTGTTAAGAAGGGCTAATCCAGGACAAATTGTAAAAACAAAATAAATAAATAAAAAATGCTTAGACAGCATGAACAATTTAATTTGGCTCTTGTTTTAGCCACTCTGAAAATAGTATTTGACAGTCTTTCAGGTTGATGAAGAATGACTGCCGCTTCCGCCACACTATACTGCCGATTATCTCTCCGTTACCTCCCTTCTTCCTGGTTGCTTTTTGTCTCTCATCATCGTGCCCGCCCTGGTTGTGATTTCGAGAGCAAGAGAAAAGACAAACTGCCTCAGGCTATAATTTGCCCTGAAATCTCGCATGAGCCAGTGTCTCCAATAAACACTGTCTCCTCTCGTTAAGCTCTCGCCCTTGATACACTGACAGGACTAGTGATGTGTTTAACACGATAAATCATGGCGCTTGATCTGTCCAGGCCTTTCTGCCAGCCCACTTGTCTGGGGACTTACCCCATCTTTCTGCCAGAGAGGACCACACTCCCTGTTCTATGTCTACCTGTTATCACTTTGAAGCTGCTTTGATACAATCTGTATTGTAAAAAGCACTATATAAATAAAGGTGACTTGACTTGACCTTAAAGTCAACCTGGAAAAACTCAAATTTACAGGTTTCTGGTCTTGTTGAACATTATTAGTAGAACAATTCTTTGTAATCAAAGTGTCAAAACAATTCTTGTAATCAAAGTGTCAAATTTAATTTGATAATCAATTCAGGTCCCAGACTACTTTTTGTATGTTTTGTTCACCTGGAAAATACGGTTTTGTAAAAAAGAAAATGAGCTGCGAATGCCATTTCATGTTGAATATAACTGCTGATCTAGTATTTGTTGGAAATGAAATTGTTGGTCTTTCCTGTAAAAGTGTTCATTCTGGAGTCACTGAGTTAAAAAGGAAGTAGGGTGCAGTAAATGTATGATCTCGGCACCCTTCAACTCTACAGAAGCACATTTAGTGTAGTTTTTGTAATCATTTTTAAAAGTTTCCTTCATCTTTGAAACAACTTTACTTTTTAGCTGACCTCACACACCCCTCTCAGCCAATCTGACTCTGTGTTTCACTTGAAAATGCATCAGTTTGTGAACACCGTTTCAGGTTAACTAAAATGTCAGGTGACTGTTTTGGTCAAATTCTCAGTATTATGATTTTTTGTCAAAGGAGAAATGAAAGGTACACTATGCAACTTTTGGCCATCTGGTGGTTAAAACAAGAAAACTGCAGGCATTTTGCAGAAGAACATTGTTTTAATTGTGCTAGTTCGGCGTGACTGGGATCAATATGGTTCTTAAAACTAATAAGAGATGATCCTACTGCTCATAAAACAATCACTACTGGGCTTAAGATAGAGAACTATTTTAGTTGCAGGAACTGACTACCTAAAGATGCAGACACGGTACTTCCTTGAAAATAAATTCCAACAACCATAATGAAATGGCGCTTGACAAAATAAAGCTTTACAATGAACTCTGTTGGAGAGCTGCATATGGCAATTTATCTCTTCAATAAAATATCTTACTCACCTGTTATAAGTAATAAATACATCATCTCCAAGTCACCTTTACAACATTTCAAACCCCTCAGGTCTCATCATCTCCGAAAATCCAAGCCTATGTTGATTCTTGTTTTATTACGAGCTCTACGAGTTCAAGATTTAACATGATGCATGTCAACCTTTCTCACTCATTGTGACAACTAACTTGCCACTCACCTTAAAGAAGCTGGAGCAACTTTTCTCTATTTATGGATATGACGTGACACACACAGGCGAGTGACATAAACACTCATAATAGGCTTACCAAGACAAAAACACATTTTGGAAGAAGTATTGATGATGTATTTACTCATTATTCATTTTAAGCAATTTCTTTTTCATCATTTAAATATCCCAGTGTACCCACATTTCTGTTGTTTTGTGATTCTGCCAGTAGGGGTCAATAGCTTTGAGCAGTTGACAAATGGCTTGTTTATGCAGTCTTTTGGCTCCTGACGTTCAAGAATTTTTTTTTTTCATTTCACATTAATTAGAAAAAGAGCCTATGGTCTGAACAAGCATTTTGATTTATTTTCTCATTGCAGTGTTCACTTTAGGAAGTGTGGTGTTTGGTTGCTTTTGGTTGAGTGGGAGTGAACTGCAGCCTCAGGTTCTCCTATTATTTTCCCTATTACAAGGTCACACCGTTGTAAGCAACAGGGTTATTGTTTTTCTCCTCCTGCTATAGCTGTTATCAAAATACCAGTTTTTAATATTCTATAAATATTTATTTTTTCTTTTGTGTTCTCCTTACATCCACTTATATTAACATCCCCTCCCTCACAAGGGAAATCATCCATGGTCGGAATGGTGTGGTGAAGACATAGCAGTTATTATAGTCTATACAATATGTATTCCTCATATCACCCATGTTATTTTTCTTCATGCCTCCATTGTTTTTAGAAAGTCCAAAGAAGTTGAAATATTTTTTGGCAAAAATCATTGAGATTGTAACTATTAAGATAGGAGAAACTGAGCAAAAATTAAAAAAAAAAAAAACAACCTATGGGACACCTGCAGCTCAAGGTTCATCTGCAAAATCGAATTTGAACATTGCCAGTTTAAGGCTGTGTTACACAGATTTTTACTATGTTTTCACATAGATGAGCAATGTAGTAACTTAAAGGGATAGTTCACCCAAAATTAAAGTTCTGAAAATGACGCCCAATCATGTCATTCAAAACATGCACTGATGCAACCTTCACTTTTATTTTATCACTATTTATATACTTTTATACTATTTATTAGTATTTTGAATTCGCTTTAGTTTTAATTTTATTGTGCTTTTTTCATTAAAATTTTTTAACTTTATTTAAATTGTAATAATTGGAGAAGTTTAACTTATTTTAAGTTACAGTTTTCTGTTCTTAAACATATTTTCAATTTCTAATTTTCATTTAAGAATGAAGTTTTTTTATTCACTCTTCAGTGTGCTCAAATGCATTTCAACTCAAATGCAATGTCCGTCATTATTGACTATGATCGATTTATTTGAGACGGTCATATTCTTTTTAGATAGGCTTGATAGGCAAAAATCATTGATCATATTAATAATGCAGCTGCATTATTTTGTTAAACCGTTATTTTGTTAATGCAATAAACCGATTTTTTTAAGTTGTTTCTCTTTATGGCTTTGAAAATGTGCATTGATGACTGTAATCATTTTCATGAAAAATAAAATGAAGAGGAAGATGTGCAGAGCCAATATACATGCCATATTCAGCATTATAATGAGAACAGGATTGTGATAGAATCCTGTAATTCTCTGTGCTGTAGTTGCCCGTGTATCAGCGCATCCAGAGGTTCCCTTTCAAACCATTTACTGTAAAAAAAAAAAAATTAGTTCACATGCGCATGTCCTTTTGTGCAGATGCATGTTGTAATATTACGTTTATTTGATTAGCTGATTATTAATCACATAGGATGTGTCATAGAACGGGCTTCAGTTTACTGGAGATCATTTACTCTTCAGCTTTACCTCAAGCAGCTATTCCTTTTAAATGTTTCTTTTTTGAAAACATTGATATGTTTATCGATATATATATATGTTTATTATTGATTATCGGGTGTAATAGAATAGGTTAACATGGTTTACAAAGGTTAGGTTAACAAAGCTAACTTTTGGGTTGTAGCGCACAGCACCAGCTTTATAGATAAATCTTAACCCCTGATTATCCTCTAAAAGTAAAAGCAGTTTTGTCGACAACACTTTTATATTCACCAAAACCGTGCCACCTTTATTTGCGGATGCCTTTGGTTAGCATTATGCTAATATTTCACATTGTGACGTGTACATTTGAGGAAGTAATATCTGGACTTCAGTCAAGATGTTCTGTTTCTGTTAGAATAAAAGGAAAGGGAAAACATTAAAGCACCATGTGACCCCTTAACGTTTTGGTTGAACTATCCCTCTAAGAATGTTGAATTAATATTGAATGTGCGGTCATGTGTGTGTATTTAGTTGAAATTTAGTCTGAACTGTTTTTTTTAAATATTATTATTAAACATAATTTCACAAATACTGTATAACATGTTTGGCTGTTAGTCATTTCTATGAATTAAAATGAGCCCGTATTGTGCTGTGTTTGATGCAAAAGTGGAGAGAGATAGAAAAAGGAGCATTTTGGGAGCACTGCTTGACCAAGCGTAAAGCGTGATTAATTCAATAGGTACCACAGAGGAAGGGGCCAGAAGCTCTTTAGAGGAAGGGCTGACCCACTTTCTGTATCCTGTGCTTCAGCAAAAGACTGAGCTTATCTACCACCGGGAAGATATCAGACTATGATTAACATAAAATAGAATTAAAACGTGAAGTATTTCAATGGCTAATTTTTAATCTGCTCCTACTTTTTGAAAAGCATTGGAAATGTGCTAGCTAAATACACACACTTCGACATCAAAAGAAAGTGGTTGAAAGGACACGTGCCATTTAAGGTAACATTAGTGTGTTTATGCAGTCATTGCTTTTGCTCTGATGACTGCTGTAATCAGCCCACAGATGTAGCGTTCAGATGTCGACTGAATTCTGCGGGCTGTTGTTCACCCAACCATGTGTTTGTTCTGTGTTTGGGTGTTTTTGTGGCCACTTTTGGCCCTTTGGACTTTTAGAAACTAAACACTTTCACTCTCTAACTGGTTTATTTGCATATATATGTAAAAAAAAGTGTATATACATACATGCATTCATATATATATATATATGAATTGTGTTTGACCCCCTTTCGCCTTCAGAACTGCCTTAATTCTACGTGGCATTGATTCAACAAGGTGCTGAAAGCATTCTTTAGAAATATTGGCCCATAATGATAGGATAGCATCTTGCAGTTGATGGAGATTTGTGGGATGCACATCCAGGGCACGAAGCTTCCGTTCCACCACATCCCAAAGATGCTCTATTGGGTTGAGATCTGGTGACTGTGGGGGCCATTTTAGTACAGTCAACTCATTGTCATGTTCAAGAATCCAATTTGAAATGATTTGAGCTTTGTGACATGGTGCATTATCCTGCTGGAAGTAGCCATCAGAGGATGGGTACATGGTGGCCATAAAAGGATGGGCATGGTCAGAAACAATGCTCAGGTAGGCTGTGGCATTTAAACGATGCCCATTTGGCACTAAGGGGCCTAAAGTGTGGCAAGAAAACGTCCCCCACACCATTACACCACCACCACCAGCCTGCACAGTGGTAACAAGGCATGATGGATCCATGTTCTCATTCTGTTTACGCCAAATTCTGACTCTACCATCTGAATATCTCAACAGATATCGAGACTCATCAGACCAGGTAACATTTTTCCAGTATTTAACTGTCCAATTTTGGTGAGCTCTTACTAATTGTAGCCTCTTTTTCCTATTTGTAGTAGTGATGAGTGGTACCCGGTGGGGTCTTCTGCTGTTGTAGCCCATCCACCTCAAGGTTGTGCGTGTTGTGGCTTCACAAATGCTTTGCTGCATACCTCGGTTCTAACGAGTGGTTATTTCAGTCAAAGTTGCTCTTCTATCAGCTTGAATCAGTCGGCCCATTCTCCTCTGACATCCTCTCCTCTAGCATCAACAAGGCGTTTTCACCCACAGGACTGCCGCATACTGGATGTTTTTCCCTTTTCACACCATTCTTTGTAAACCCTAGAAATGGTTGTGCGTGAAAATCCCAGTAACTGGGCAGATTGTGAAATACTCAGACCGGCCCGTCTGGCACCAACAACCATGCCACGCTCAAAATTGCTTAAATCACCTTTCTTTCCCATTCTGAAATTCAATTTGGAGTTCAGGAGATTGTCTGGACCAGGACCACACCCCTGAATGCATTGAAGCAACTGCCATGTGATTGGTTGATCAGATAATTGCATTAATGAGAAATTGAATAGGTGTTCCTAATAATCCTTTAGGTGAGTGTACTGTATATATATATATATATATATATATATATACAGTATATATATATATATATATATATATATATATATATATATATATATGGCGAGTTCAGATGCAAAAGCCTCTAAGTGCCATTTGAAATTTTCTTCTAGAATGATCATTTTTATCAAGCTTGTATATTTAAGTTCAGTAATTTCACTTAAATGGCAATTCATAGGTAATCTTCATTGTCATTTAAGTGAAATTACTGAACTTAAATATATAAGCTTGATAAAAATGATCATTTTAGAAGAAAATTTCATCTGAACTCTTCATATATATAAACAGTTTTTTGACCTACCATTTGAGCAACAGTCTTTGGCATGCTTTCATTTCAATATGGATGGTATATGATGAAAAAAAAAAGTATTATAAATGTATAATAAATGGAGCCAAATTACAGAAACTGTGAAGACTGCCCACTTTATATCAGTGTCAGGTAGAAGACAATTTCTCTGCTCACTTATGTGAGTTTATTATAAACAGACACTTCTATAAACTTGTGAAGTTTACTCGGATAGGGTTTTTTTTATATAAAAAAATATATTTTTATTTTTATTTCAATAAATAATAAATTAAAAAGACCTATACATCGTGCGTGATGCACACTAGCACAGCAGATGACCTTATGTACCGCCCCCATCTGGGAAACACACTCTCCCACTGCTGTAATAAAAATGACATGTTAGTCCCATCCAAATCAGTACATGCAATCACAGACGTGGAGAGATAACATTTGTTGATAACTGAAATGTCCTTTAGAAAACTACCCCTGTCCGAATAGGGCTATAAGAAAATATTTTTCAATACAAATAAATGAAGGCATGATAAAGTTTCCTGGGTCCATTTTATATGTGAACTTCCAATGACATACATATTTGTGTATTCAAATCAACCCCTGGGACATAAAAGTGTCTGAAGAAACACTCTGTTTTGTCTCTTCAAAATATACAAAGAAAGAAGCACTTTGAAAATGTAATCCTTCAGGCATTCGTAACGGTTCACTAAACATGATCATCTAAGTATATTCATGTTATTCAAGCAGCTTTTTTTTTTATTGAAGCACCAGATATGGAGTATTAGCATCACATAAATGATAAGATTGCCTTTCCTCAATCTAAATGTAGTGTATGCGTAAAGTTGCCACAAGGTGTTAGCGCCTCGCCCACAGAATCCATGTTGTTTGTTATCTTACAGGCTGATTTAATTAGATAAGATTTCACGTGGGGTTGAACTTGAAGGCATTTGAGATTTAAGCCATCTGAGGCGGATGAAGAACTACAACATTAAGTGAATCACGAGGAGAAGTGTGGAACATTGTATGCTCTCTGTGACCAAGCACACACTGTAGCTAAATACAGTTGTCAACTCTTTTAATCTTGTTCAGAACACACACGGTTGATATCTGCATCCTACAACAAATTCACACCTGAAACTTCCAACCACATTTACCGAAAGCAATGTTCCTGGTTTGTAAGGATTTGAATGATGTTGTCACTTTCAAATCATTGCATTGCATTTGTGGTGTGTGAAAGATTCTGCACACTATGATAGAAAATATTTCAAAACAATGACAAAATAGAAGAAGAATAAAAAAGCATTATATTCAACCCCATATCCTTTGTAATTTTCCTTTTTGACATTGTTTATTTTTGGAGTGAATTGCTCCAGCTTTTCTCTGAACCCATAAGGCCATTTTTTCTTTTTGATTTCTCTTGTAAAAAAAGTTAAGTTTAGCATACTTTTATAAATGACTTCATACTTCAAAAGAATAAACTTAAATGCTAACTGAATGTAATGTTCTTGGATACTTAATTGTGGCGCAAATTAAGTTAAATCAAAATTTGTGAGTTTAAATATATATCATATGTAATTAGTTGAACTTAAGAGTGTTTTTAGACCCTTATAAGTAGAACTTAAGTACATATTTTTATGTAATTTAAGAATTCTCTTGTCTTTGAAATATATTTCAAGTGTACTGCTGAATGTACTACAAGCATTTATGGTGAACCGAAATATACAGTGGGGCCAAACAGTATTTAGTCAGCCACTGATTGTGCAAGATCTCCTTCTTAGAATAATGAGAGAGGTCTGTAATTTTCAGTACACTTCAACTGTGAGAGACAAAATGAGAAAAAGAAAATCCAGGAAATCACATTGTAGGATTTTTAAAGAATTTATTTGTAAATCAGGGTGGAAAATAAGTTTTTGGTCACCCACAAACCAGCAAGATTTCTGGCTCTCACAGACCTGTAATTTCTTCTTTAAGAAGCTCTTCTGTCCTCCACTCGTTACCTGTATTATTGGCATGTGTAAGGGCATGTGTAACATCTGTTCACAGCCTCAAACAGTCACAATCCAAACTTAACCGTGGCCAAGACCAAAGAGCTGTCGAAGGACACCAGGAAGAAAATTGTAGACCTGCACCAGGCTGGGAAGAGTGAATATGCAAAAATTCCAGAACTACACGGAGGGACCTGATGAATGACTTGCAGAGAGCTGGGACCAAAGTAACAAAGGCTACCTTAAGTAACAAACTACACTGAGAGGGACTCAAATCCTCCAGTGCCAGGCGTGTCCCCCTGCTTAAGCCAGTACATGTCCAGGCCCGTCTGAAGTTTGCCAGAGATTTTTTTTTTTTTTTCTCATTTTGTCTCTCACAGTTGAAGTGTACCTATGATGAAAATTACAGACCACTCTCATTATTCTAAGTAGGAGAACTTGCACAATCAGTGACTGACTAAATACTTTTTGGCCCCACTGTCCCATTTAAAGTCATTTCTATTGAAACTTGCATGTCATCTATTTAAATATTTGTGTGTGTGTGTGTGTATATATATATATATATATATATATATATATATACATTTTTGTATATACACATTTGTAATGATATTTACACATTTGCAATTTAGTACATTTAATATGAATTAACTGTACATGATAAATGTAATATTGGGGTACTTAACCTTCAGTAAAGCTTGACACAAAATTATTAAAACATGATCATAAAGATACTTTGAAAAATTGTAATAGTGTACTTAGTCTTAGATGTCAGCCCATTCTCACCCCCAAGGCGTCACTTAACTGACGCCTTGGGAAGCATTTGGACATGCTTCAATATCTGACGCTTTAGGCGCCCTTTAGCGTCAGTAAGATGACGCCCTAGGATCGCGTGTACCCTACCCCAACCCCACACCTAAACCTAACCGCGTCCTTTAACTGACGCTTTCCTTTAGCGTCAGTTAGATGACGCCGTAGGATCGCGTCATGTAAGTGACGCTAAAGGGCGCCTAAAACGTCAAATATCAACGCATTCTCACCCCAAGGCGTCACCTTTGACCATGCTTCAATATTTGACGTTTTAGGCGCCCTTTAAGCCTAGTTCACACTACATGATTTTAAGCCCGATTTAAGCCCGATTTGCAAATCGTTGAGTCGCCGACAAGTCAGGGTGTTATCGCGTGCAAATCGCGGGCGATTAGCGGACGATTAACGCTCGCCAATCCGTTAGTGTGAAAGAGCCAACAACGCATCAAAGACAGCTCGCAGACACCTCGCAGACAGGTCACCGAGCTCAGAAAAATATCTAGCCTGCTAGATATCTCGAGCAGTCGCGCGACTCAATCTCAGTGATGTCATGAGTACAGCCAATCATAGCAACGCATGGGTTGAGGACACCAGGTAAATCTTACTTTTTCTTTTTTGCATTTTTTTTTCTCAGAGCAGATCGTCGAGCAAACAGTGTGCAGCACTAGTTTCTGTCTGACGTCCATATTCGCGTGTTGTGTTCTTCTCTGCAGTTTCGCGTCATTTCTGGTTCGTTTTATTGCGTGGTTTTTCGTTACAAAACATGGTTTCTAGACCAGATAGAATCGTGTTGTTGTCAACTCGTTATTTGTTTGATTATTTTCAGGATTTAGACCGTACTATAGTACTGAAACAGCTCTCATTGAGTCACAAATGATATGCTCTTATCATCCGATCGTGATTGTATCTCTATGTAGTGCGTTGTTAACTCGTGTAGTGAGTTACCTCCTGTTGTGGATCAATCACGTTGTGTTGTGTGGTGTGAACAGCTAAACAACTTGAACACTCATGATTTCACTGAGAGCAAGTCATGTAGTGTGAACTGCACAGTTCAGCCCGACATTTTAAAATCATGTAGTGTGAACTAGGCATTAGCGTCACTTACATGACGCGATCCTACGGCGTCATTTAACTGACGCTAAAGGAAAGCGTCAGTTAGAGGACGCGGTTAGGTTTAGGTGTGGGGTGGGGGTATAGGGTACACGCGATCCTAGGGCGTCATCTTACTGACGCTAAAGGGCGCCTAAAGCGTCAGATATTGAAGCATGTCCAAATGCTTCCCAAGGCGTCAGTTAAGTGACGCCTTAGGGGTGAGAATGGGCTGCAAATATTGAAGCATGGTCAAAGGTGACGCCTTGGGGTGAGAATGCGTTGTAGATGTGTACTCTCTTTAAATGCACTTAAGTCCTTTTTTACATTAATGTATTATCTGCAAATGCAGTTTTAAAAAATATATACTTTAATACATTCAATACAGTTAAGCGCATTTCTTTTTCACAAGGTTTTCTCAGGTCAGGGCCGGGGCTTCTTAAAATGGAGGAAATCCATGTGTAAGAGTAAAGGCTAGTTCACTTCTGTCCACTGTTGCTTCTGTGTGCTCTTAGCACAGATTGCATAAAAATTCTAATCTGAGCTAAGCAGGAGATTTGCGGACAGCTGGCAGCTCATCTCATATATGTGAATCTGTACTTATCTTCCCTTTGCTTTCTCGACGCGTCTCTCTCACACATAACACGAACATTAGCGCTCAACTTTCCTTCTCACATCTCATCCTCGAGCACGTATGCTGTTTCTCTTTCATCGTGCTTTTTACAGTCACTATCATTCACTTTTTGCTCTCTCTTTATCCTGCGCTCCATTGGAAAGTCTGACAGCTGCTCTGGGACAGCTTAATGTTTCAATCTCTCAATCGTTGTTGATCCCCAGACCTACATGACGGCATAAATCACAGAAAAGGGGACAGGTCTGAAGCTGTGCTGAAGAGTTAGGATCCCCTCCCTCCATCCCTCCCTCACAAGAGGACAGATCCTCATTATAACGACTGAGGATAAGAAATCATCGGAAGGATCAGAGAGACCCAAAATGCAGATTCCAATAAGCTGAATGTTATGAATTATTACATAAAATGGAAAATAAGTTGTGTATATGACCTTGTTTATGGTAAACCCACAAGAAATCTCCAGATTTAGGCTTGATGCTTTTTAAAATTTACTTATTTTCTTTTTCATAAATGATTTTAAAATGTGTGTTTTTCTTCTCCTCATCATAACCATGTAAAACAGTTTTAATTGAACTGAATTGGGCTTTGCAATGTATAGAATTTTATTCATTTTCAATTTCAACAGTTTCAATCTTTGCCTGCCCATAATATTGTCATCTTGTGTTTGTGTTGAGTGTTGGTCATTCTTTACGGCATTTTTGGGCATTGGTTTTAACTCGATCGGTTTTGTTAAATGTCATTTTTGTAAGACATGTATTTTGTTACATAGCCCATTGAAGTATTGGACTCAGCTGTGCTACATTGTGTATGCTGAAAGCCGAATGACCTCAGCGACTGTTGGTCTTTGAAATTAATTTGAGATTACTGCCTGGCAACAAACATATTTAGTTTGATTACTTGTGAAGTGCTCCCTCTTGTGTTCAGTCTATGAATATAAAAGGCTATTAATGATGTCGCATTTTGGTGTTCCATATTTATTCATTAATTTATTACAGCAAATAGTTTGACTTTTAAGTCGTTTAAAAAATGCAAGTTTGGTCATTTCAATTTTAATTGGCAATAAAACAACCGTATATAAAATGTATATAGGCTAGTCATTTGACATACGTAACATGCATAAGGCTTGTGAGAAAATTATGTTACATTTTTACAGAAATTAAAAGATATCTATATTGAGAAGTAGTTCTACCTCAAACAGATAAATAAAAAAATAGGTTTTAACAGAATAATTCATTCAAAACTACAAGATTCAGATTTCTGCTTTTAATCTCTTTGGAATGGACTATAAACTTTCTTTTAAATTGTTTAACTGTAAGTAGAATTTGTATTTATTTACACTACTGATTGAGGTCAGCGAGTGTTTTTTTGTGTGTGTTTGTTGTTTATAAATTAATACAATTATTCAGCATGGATGCATTGAATTAATCAGTGACAGTAAATACTTTTTTGTAATGTTACAAAATACTTTTTTTATTTAACAAGAAAATGAGGGTTTTCACAAAAATACTAGCAGCAAAAACTTTTTTCAATGTTGATATAATAATAGTTTCTTGAGCAACAAATCAGCATATTAGATTTCTGAAGGATCATGTGACACTAAAGACTGGAGTAATGATGCTTTGCATCACTGGAATTAATTACATTTTAAAATATTAAAATAGAAAACAGTTATTTTAAATTGTAAGAGTATTTCGCAATACCAAGGCTGAATTTATTTACAGAAAAAGAAAAAAAAAATATTCATTTGTCAATATTCAAAAACATGAACATTCATTTAATTCCAAGCACTCCTGAGCAGATCCACACATTCTACCACGTCTTCATTTCTCATTTGGAAGTCGTGGGCTGATGATGACTCTTGTGTGTGGTTATCCCGTCCCCCCTTGCAGGTGACTGGTTGGCTGCTGAACCATCATTCTTGTCCTACTCCTGGGGATTTCCTGTCACGTGACCATATTCCTGCTTCACCTCCACTCCTAGAATGGAACCCAACAAAGTCCAGTCAGAGGGCGGGCTGAATGTGACCCTGACCATCCGGCTTCTCATGCACGGCAAGGTAAGCTGAGCCCGCAGAGCAGTGGATGATGTCACTGCAGAGTGTGCCTGAGGGACGTGTCCTCTCCTGACCCACTGTTTCAGGCCAAGGTGAACCAGGGGTCGTCAGTACCAGTGACATTTTATACTCATTAAATCTCCGGAAGCAAGGACTGAATATAAAATAGAGCCATTTTCATGCGGAAATTTGTCCTTATACAATTCTGAATGGCCAAAATGTTTTGCTTATGCAAAGTTTTTATTGGCTCTTTTTTTTTTTTATTCCTGCAGGAAGTGGGAAGCATCATCGGAAAGGTATGTCAGTGTGTGTGTGTGTGTGTGTGTGTGTATATATATATATATATATATATATGTATATATATATATATATATATATATATATATATATATATATATATTAGGGCTGTCAAACGATTAATCGCATCCAAAATAAAAGTTTGTGTTTACATAGTATACAGTATGTGGGTGTATTATGTATAATTACTTTGTACTTTGTAAGAAAAATTGTTTTTATTTATATATAAAATATTTATATTTATATAAAATATAAATTATATATAAATCTATATACGTACAGTATATGAAAATATTTCTTTAATATATACAAGCATGCGTGTGTATATATATTTATACGTTTTAAACTCTGAATCTAAATATTCAGTCCTTCTTTTTGCTACAGAAAGGGGAAACTGTGAAGAAGATGCGTGAAGAGGTATGTTTCTTGTCTAATTCATTTCACCGAAACCCTTTTCAATCAATCAATCAAACTTTATTTATAAACCCTTTTAAAACAACCAAAGCGGACCAAAGTGTTATACAGGAAATTAAATAAAAAGACAAATAACGAACCGTCTCGGATCTCGGATTTGACGTCACGTCCACACTTCAAGCGTTCTATTCAAGGTTCTATTTGTTTTACGCGTCCGAGTCGGAGAAAAAAATGGACGCCACCCGGAAAGCTGTTATAATGGTAGCACTGACCGAGTACCAGGCACTTACATTAAAACGAAAAAATATTATGACTACACCTTATTAAAACGCAGCCATTTGAACTTGAAAATGTTCACTTTATTAATGTTTTTCATGTTAATCTTCTGTTAGCAACGCTAGCAACGTCAGTAATTGCACTCACAACAACCGATTCCCATACCTACAGGGGACGCAGTAATACGAGTGATTATAACCGTCATTTAAAATACCAAAGCGGTTCAAAAACAATTCATTCTTACAAGTCACAGGGCGCAGCCATCTTGAATTCCGAAACGGAATTCTTTCTCGGTGTCCTCACGGTTGTCCGACGTCCGAGAGGAGAAATCCGAGGAAAGGGGGCGTGTTGCTAGGCAACGTCTGTCGTCCGAATCGGATCTCCGAGACGGATGAATAATAGAACGCACCAATACATAGAACTCTTGTTCTGTTGATATTTGTTTTTCATGTTCATGAATCACAGTGACCTTGTTTTCTATGTCCGGAAATAACAATATAATTTACTTTTTTATTTCACCTTGGGACCTATAAGTGTATTTTTGAGCTATTAAAAGGCTCTTGGAGTCTCTCAGACAACAAGCAGAACAGAAACAAGAGGGTTAATTTGACATTTGGTACCCTACAGAGCGGTGCTCGCATCAACATCTCAGAAGGAAACTGTCCTGAGAGGATCGTCACCATCACTGGACCCACAGATGCCATCTTTAAGGCCTTCGCTATGATCGCATACAAGTTTGAAGAGGTGCTGTCCTGAATGCAGTATTTGAAGATCTCTCTTAACACAAACAAAATGTTATTTGCCAATGTTAATAATACCGTATACTCTACCATTAAAACATTCGTTATGCTCTCTATATTTAATCAAAACATGCAGTTAAAACTGTAATATTGTGAAATATGTAAGCAATAAGGTATGAGAGGCTGTGCTGTATCGTGAATAAGTAACGGCTGAAGGGCATTGTTAGGCACGACACGAAGCGGAGTGTAACACTGAAGCGGAGGTAACACTGGAACATTGTTGCCGTTCACGGTCAGGGACTATTTTTTTCTAGCAGAAGGAAGGCTTTTAGTGATTTTACTTCATGAAAGTTGCACTAATACATATATTAATTTGTTTTTAGTTTAATATTTTTATTGTGTGGTAACCGTTTTATAAAAGCAAAAAGCCCTTCAGCCGTTTCTTGTTCACGATACAGCACAGCCTCTTGTACCTTATTGCTTACTTAAAATAACTGTTTTTTTATGTCAATATATTGTAAAATGTCATTTGTTCCTGAACTGCAATATTGTGAAATAATATTAACATTTAAAATAACTGTGTTTTCTATCTTAATATATTGTAAAATGTTATTTATTCTTGTGATCGAACTTAATTTTTAGCATCATTACTTCAGTCTTCAGTGTCACACGATCCTTCAGAAATCATTATAATGTGCTTATCCAGTGCTCAAGAAACATTTGGTCGAAAACAGTTGTTTTTATGAAACTGATAAATTTAGGATTCCTTTTTTAAAAAGAACATTTTTTTTTTACTGTAACTTTTGATCAATTTTACTGAATAATTTGATCTTTATTGAATAAAATTATTAATTTCTTTCAAAAAATGTATTTCAAAAATGGTAATACACATTTTTGAATAATCTGATTATTTGTAAAATAACTCAGTTTTGATTTTCTTCTCTTTATATTTGGAACTTGACAGACACAAACTAAAAAGATAAGATTAGTCTGGTTTCAATGCACTAACATCTTCACATAGATTAGCTTGCTTATGTAAATGCTTTCTGATATTTCTTCAGGATATAATCAACTCCATGAGCAACAGCCCAGCCACCAGTAAGCCCCCAGTCACTCTGCGTCTCGTGGTGCCCGCCAGTCAGTGTGGCTCCCTCATTGGCAAGGGAGGCTCAAAAATCAAAGAAATGAGAGAGGTACAAAACTGCAGTTATTCTCACAGCAAGATCGTGGATTGCCATTGAATTTACTAGCCTATGCAGCTTTACCAAGCTCACCTTCGTCAAATCCATAAAGTATATCTTAATATGCAACCAAACACATGCTGTTATATCCCAGACTAAAAGACAAGAACACAATCAGCATTGCCATGATTACTCTATAGCAAGGCCCCAATCTTTTTTAGACCAAGGACTTATGCTTATGCAGAAACATATGCTTGCATGCAGATGGCAACATTTGTCCCAGCGTTCCCCTGAGAGCTGTGTGGTCTCAGAGCAGATCACACCATAATCAGCACTGGATGCTCTGGATCATAAACTCTCTCTCTCTCATTCCAGTCCACAGGAGCTCAGGTTCAGGTAGCAGGGGACATGTTGCCTAACTCCACAGAGCGCGCAGTGACAATCTCCGGCACCCCGGAAGCCATCATCCAGTGTGTCAAACAGATATGTGTGGTCATGCTGGAGGTATAGTATTGTACAGTATTTTTAAACGGATAGTTCACCCAAAAATGAAAATGGTCATTCTATACTCCCCCCTCATGTCACTTTGACACACTTTGACTTGTGACACTTGATTTGACAAACCCTTGTGACTTTCTTTACACTGTTGAACACAAAAGGACAGAAAAGCACTTTAAAATGTTAATTGAAGTCAAATTTTTTCATGCATTCATGTCTTTTTTTCCTAGTTGTCATTAAATGGAAGTTGTGATTTGTTCTCCCACAGTAAACGCATCATCAGAGAAGAGATGTCATTGAAAGGGGAAGCTAATTTGATTAAAGATTCACCCTCATAATAAATACTGCAATATTCCAGAAAAAAAAAAAGAATTGTCCATTTTGATTTCATGTCATACCTCGATCATCTGGAGAAACGTAGTACTTCTTTCTCGAGTGACGTATGGCGCTTATACTCAGTGGTGGAGGAAGTACTGAATCTCAGTACTTAAGTAAAAGTACAAATACCCAGATAAATATTTACTTTAGTAAAAGTAGAAGTAACACAATGACAACCATACTTAAGTAAAAAGTAAAAAGTACTTTATTTTAAATGTACTTTAAGTATTAAAAGTAAAAGTACTTGCATAACAATTTATTATCTTAATGTCTATTTTCTAATGATTAATAAAACATTTAATTCTAACTCATTCAACCTAATAGCCTACTCCTATAATGATGTTCAATAATGATGGAAAAAAATGTCACCATTTCTGAAACAAGCTTGCAATTAGGCAATATCATGCTTATCCTTAGTACTATATGTTAATAACTATGTTTGGCAGTAAACGCGATTCATTTATGGTGTAATTCTGAACCTCTTGGCTTGCCTTAATCCTAACCAAACCAAACATATATTACACACGGTGTGTTTCCTATGCACGTAAAAACTAATTTTCGCGTAGTTGCATGATAAACACACTGCGTGTGAGACGCATTTAGTGTGACCGGGTTGATATACTGTATCTATGGCAACCAAACGTCACTGGTGAGACAAACGTGCAACGAACGGACGGTCAGATTACGTTTTGGCAGGGGAAAAACTGATCAGAAAATGTAACGAAAATGTAACAGAAGTTGTAGAAATGTAGTGGAGTAGAAAGTAGAATAATTGCTGCAAAATGTAACGAAGTAAAAGTAAAAAGTAGGCACTATTTATTGTACTTAAGTAAAGTAAAGATACGTGAAAAATGTACTTAAGTAAAGTAATGAAGTATTTGTACTTCGTTACATTCCACCACTGCTTATACTTGATCCCCGCAACTGTATTGTAACTGTTTCAAATTAAGGTCCGTCTCCATCAACAAACGATGGATTGAACCAAGTCCTTGCCCTACATTATTTTCATTACAATATTGAAGAAAAGTTCTGTCACTACTTCCATTTTAACACTACTTTAAGTGGCTATTTGCTGAAATATCCATCTTTTTGTCATCTGCCCAATATGTTGTGGGCCTCAACATCCAATTCATGATCAATTAGTTACTTTTGATTAGATCTTTTTAAAGGATTAGTTCACTTTTTTAAAAAAAACTTTTAATAAAAAAACTGATCATTTACTCACCCCCATGTCATCCAAGATATCCATGTCATTCTCTCTTCAGTCGAAAAGAAATTAAGGTTTTTGATGAAAACATTCCAGCATTTTTCTCCATAGAATGGACTTCAATGGGAACCAAACGGTTCAAGGTCCAAAAGACACGATCGCTCATTTAAAAAAACAAACAAAAAAAACAACAACAAAGTTTACGTTTTATAAGCTCAAATTGTCGCCTTGCTCTGTTCTGTGATGCGTGTTCGTGACTCTCCTATTCAAACTCGAACAGGAGAGTCACGAACGCGCATCACAGAACATAGCAAGGCGACCATTTGAGCTTATAAAACTTAAACTTTGTTATTTTTTTTAAATGAGTGATCATTTCGCTTGATAAGACTCTTATTCATCATCTGGAATCGTTTAAAGCCCTTTGAACAGTTTGCAGTTTGCACTAAAACTGTCTCATGAACCTTGAACTGTTTGGTTCCCATTGAAGTCCATTATATGGAGGAAAATCCTAGAATGTTTTCATCAAAAACCTTAATTTCTTTTCAACTGAAGAATGAATGACATGGACATCTTGGATGACATTGAGGTGAGTAAATTATCAGCAAAAGCCTTTTTCACAAGTGAACTACTCCTTTAATTAGTTGATCAAATTTACTACATTAGTTGATTTTAGAAGGCTTGGAAATGGTACATGAGTCATTTTTTTTAATACAAAAACTTGGTTTTGCATCCTTTTTAAAGCTTGAAAGCTTTAGTCCCCATTCATTGTAATTGCATGGAGCAGAGCAACCAGTGCAGACAGTAGTTCATTTTCCTTTTGTGTTCCACAGAAGAAAGTAAAGTCCGTTTTGGATTGCGATTTGCAAAATAGTTTCCTCAGAACGTATTTCGTGTGATACAGGGTTGGTTTTGGAACAGCCCGAGGCTGAGTAACGAATGAAGTTTCTTTTTTGGAGGGTGAAATCCATTTGTTATGACAATAACAATGGGGTGGATTCACTACCATACACACAGCCACACTCCATTACAGCCACCCTGCCAAAGAGAGACCACATTGTTTTACTTGTGATTAATGAGGAACACAAAGCATCCTTTGGCTTGCTTCCGCCATCTTGGTTTATTGATTTAAATGTTATTCTTATCCACCAATGATGTGCAGGGCTGATTTCCTGCCGAGGTGAATTGTTCTCTGATTGGGTGTTATTGAATGATTTTCATTCTTCGCTTGTACAGACACAGACATATATTTCTAACGTAATCAGATCACCTGGGAAGTATTGTCTCATTCTTTGTGTGTAGATGAAATGTTAGGGTTGTTTTTTACCTTTACAAATGGGCAGTATACTGAACTATATAACTGCAGTTATTATTCTACCCAAAATTCACAGCACTTGATTTGACCTTCCATTTTCATATGAAGTGTAAATAATATCAACCAATACGAATCTTCAAGTGTTGGGGTCTCACAACATACCTGACTTTGTTTTCGTACAACTTCACCACACAAATGCTTCACCACGCACACCTGTCTGCACCTGTCTCCTGGTCTAATGCTGTTTCTGCCTCTACCTCTTCCCCTCTCCTAGTCCCCACCGAAAGGTGCCACCATTCCCTACCGCCCAAAGCCCGCCTCCACCCCCGTCATTTTTTCAGGTGGCCAGGTAAGAGCCGACCCGCTGGCGGCGTCCGCAGCCAACCTCAGCCTTTTACTGCAGCACCAGCCACTGCCTGTTAGTTCACTCAGGTTTTCTCACCTTCTCACTCGCATGTTGTCACACCATCCTATCCAGGGAAATGCTTGTAGAGGGGAAGGAGCTTTAGATTGTGAATGAGAGTTCAAATCTGTCAATAAGGAGAGTTTGCTCTTCTGCCATCACATATTTCAGTGCCTTCTACTCACATCCAAAAGTGAATTTTAAGCAAATATGGAAATGAAGTGAAACGCACATTTTTATTTTGTCTTTCTGGTGTAGTATTATAAGATCTCTTGGAAGATGCTCAAAGTTTAGTTCACTCTCAATCAATTTGCAAGTTATTACATGGATTTCTGTGTAACTATGTGCATTTTGAACTCGAGTGCTTTCATATTTCAAACGTTTTGGCCATTATCATACAAAGTTAAGACATGAAAAAAAAAAATGAAAAACTACTCATGGCCCTAAATCAATTAATTAGGACAGAAATCTATTTTTATTGCATAATTATATTAGTAATTTTCTGAAGCCTTCTGAAGCGCTTCAAAAAGTGGTCAAAAATGCTTTATAGTGGTCTATGTGTTTTAAACTGGGAAAGAAAAACATTTGATATATACAAAATCGTACACTCTTATCGCAAAGTAAACTCCTCCCTCTCAGAGCAAATATCATATCCTTTTAATATTTTCAAAACTTGAAGTGTAACTTCAGTAGAAACTCTAAACGACCTGGATTTGCATTATTTTGAGATTTTGAGATAAAACTTGAAATGTGAAGTTATAAATATTAAATGGATATGCTATCAAACAAAGTCTTCCCCACTCATTCGCTAACCAACACAAAAATTCCACTAATCTAACATTCCATTGATGAATAATAATAATATCCTTTAACAGAGCTCTCAACATCTTTTTAGTATAACTCATTCATGAGCACTTCACGCAACATGACCATAGATGCCACATCTCGGCTTTTACATTAAATGCATCATGATTATCAGTGTGACACTTTAAATTGAAGTTCTCTGAAACATATTACACTTGATTCATTTCGTGTACTGTCTTAAATAGAAAACTTGAAGGATGTTATATATTCATCTATTCAAATGGTTCAGATATAGATTTGATTTTATTGTTGGGTATATTTGCCAAAACAAGGAATGTGTTCATCTGTTAATTACAGTCAGTATTTTAAGCGTACTGTGTGCACTGGCACACAAACAGATAAGAAAAGCCAGAAGGATTGTTGTAAATTTGTGTGGAGAAGCCTCTATTATTTAAGGCACTGAATATTATTACTGTACAACTACTCATGAAATGATTCACATAAAATATGAAAGAAATTTTCAGCTTTTGAAGCCAAATGTTTCTGTAAAATATTAATAGATCCTTTAGCGGTTATGAATCAGTTAGTTCTTGTGTTTAATGGGCCCTGCAGCCTTGGTGAAATGTTGATTGGATTTTTCTTCTTCTTTTTTTCTCTCCGTCTTCACAGGCTTACACAATTCAGGGACAATATGCCATTCCACACCCAGATGTGAGTCCCAGCCATCCACCCCCTTCCCCCCCAGCACCGTCAGCAGTCTGCATGGCTATGTAGTTTTCAGTGTGGACCTCTCTATTAATATTAAGCAGTAATATTAATATGACGTTTCTGATGTGTAATTTATTTGTCGCATTACAATCTGAAAATGTTTTCAACTTCAGCCCTCCGAAATGTAAACCGAACTTCTAAGGACTTGGCCTGTTGGAGGAAATGACACCAGTTTGTAATTTTCTAAATGGACCGCATATAATTATATATGAGACTTGTAACGCTCTCTGTGGTAATTCAAAAGTGACGTTCATACCCAATTCAGTGGTTCTCAAACTTTAAAGACCATCAAGAACCACCTTTGATAATTTTTTCTATCCCCCACCATAACATTTCTGTGAGAAACATAAAACCATCGTTGCACTTCTGGCCTTTTAGGTGTTCTGTGAAATCCTCTGCCAGACGTGTTACATTATTGATAGAAGTATCAAAACCAGGCAAACAGAATTATGTCTCTCTTTTTTTCTTGATTGTCATTCTATTTATAGCAGACACAGCTTGAGAATGATCATCACTGTATCTGTTTGTACCTTACCTGTTGCATTAGTTTTACATGCACAAAGAGGAATAAATTGCATTTTAAAAATGTTTATTATACTTTATATTAAAAAAGAAAACAGTTATTTTTCGCAGTATTAGTATTATGATCAGATAAATACAGCCTTGGTGAGCATAAAACTTCTTTCAGAAATGTTTTAAAAACTATTACAGGCACCAATCTTTTAAATGGTAGTGTACAGTATATATATGGGAAAATGAGAAGGGAAAACAAGGAATAAAGAAAGCAATAAAAAAGAAGTATTTTCCACCTGCGACCAAATTTACAGATTCCAGTTTGAGAACCACTGATCTTTTCAAAATTGAAGCATGCTTACAAGATAGATGATTCTTTTATCCCGATAGCTGTGTTTTCCTTACTGATAATCTGAATGAATATCTTTCAGAGAGAAGGAGAGATGTCGTGTGTTAGTCCTTTTCATTTAAGATTGGCAGTGATTGATGCTTTCTGATGCTTCGGCTGACACTGCAATAACTCAAGTAGAGGTTGGCCATCCCTTTCAACCTTCTTTAAAGTCAGATTTACGGGGAGTACACAACATCCAGTGCAAGTCTGCTCTGGCTCAAAGACTCGTGTGTCCTCTGAAGGTTACCCGAACACTTACATGTTCATATCAATGATAAATAACGGTTCACTCGTGGTTCATTTATAGCCTTCAGAGCCATTCACGGTACATACAATCACAAACTAAACTCACCTTTGATATTGAAACAATGAAATTTAGTGCCTATCATCAAAATGACTTTTGTACTACAGTCCGATTGAGCTTTCGTTTAGCTCCGCCCGCTCGGTTACCAATGCTCGCTCTGGCACGCTTTGCAGAATGTCCTATAAGAATTAAAGAGGTCATGAACTGGCTTTTTAAATTTTATTATTGCATTCAAAAACCTCAAAATGAATAACTAATAAGCTATTTTCTACCCTAGTTTTGAGACCAGCTCAGAAACGCTAAGTTTTTATGGGCATCTCGCACTGAAGACTTAGAAGTAAACGCCCACTGTGAGTGGATAACAGTTTTGCATAATATAATAAGTTTCAACTCACCTTGTCGTTGTACGTGGGGAAAATTGTTTTGAAAACGTCCAATGTTGTAAAATGGCAACCGAAATGATTCGCCCATACATGTTCGACCCAGAGTCCGTGTGTTGCACCATTCCTGTCAGATCCAATGTAGACGGCACAGCACCGTTCTTTACTCTTAATCAGTCTGCAAATCCAGTCTTGTTTACAAAACAATCCTCAGTGAAATGAAGCTAACAGATGTTTTGTTTTGTTTTTTTTTCTCACAATTGCGAGTTTACATCTCACAATTCTGACTTTATTTGTCAGAATTGCGAGATATGAAGTCAGAATTGCGTGATATAAAGTCGCAATTGCGTGTTATAAAGTCAGAATTGCGTGATGTAAAATCAGAATTGCGAGATATAAAGTCAGAAGTGTGAGATATAAAGTCAGAATTGTGAGATATAAAGTCAGAATTGCGTGATATAAAGTCAGAATTGCGAGATATAAAGTCAGAATTGCGAGATATAAAGTCAGAATTGCGTGATATAAAGTCAGAATTGCGAGATATAAAGTCAGAATTGTGAGATATAGTCAGAATTGCGTGATATAAAGCGTGATATAAAGTCGCAATTGCGAGATATAAAGTCAGAAGTGTGAGATATAAAGTCAGAAGTGTGAGATATAAAGTCAGAATTGCGTGATATAAAGTCAGAATTGCGAGATATAAAGTCAGAATTGTCAGATATAAAGTCAGAATTGCGTGATATAAAGTCAGAATTGCATAATATAAAGTCAGAAGTGTGAGATATAAAGTCAGAATTGCATAATATAAAGTCAGAAGTGTGAGATATAAAGTCAGAATTGCATAATATAAAGTCAGAAGTGTGAGATATAAAGTCGCAATCGCATGTTATAAAGTCAGAAATGCATGATATAAAGTCAGAATTGTGAGATATAAACTATTCTGAGGGGGAAAAAAAGTTTTTTCCCCCTTAGAATTGGCCTGATAAGTCGCAATTGCGAGTGTATATCTCACAATTCTGAGAAAAGATGTCAGAATTTCGACATATAAACTCGCAATTATGTGTTATAAAGTCAGATTTGCGAGATGTAACCACGCAATTGTGAGAAAAAAAGTCAGAATTGTGAGATAAAAAGTTGCAATTTTGTCTTTTTTTTCTCGCAATTCTGACTTTATAACACGCAATTGCGACTTTATATCACGCAATTCAGACTTCATATCTCGCAATTTTGATATAAAAAGTCGATTTTATTTATTTATTTATTTTTATTTAGTGGCATAAACAAGCTTCCATAGGTCTGTCATCACGACGTACTGTAGGTCCGTGTTGAAGTAGGAGTTCTGCGGGGGTGGTGTATTATCCTCTTTGACGTCATAGTCCCTCACTTTTAAAAACGAGTCATTGCTGAGGCCGGTGTCAATAAAAGCTTTTATTGGACTAAAAAGGACGTTTCAGTTCTAAAACTTACAGGATATTCTTATAATATGATGACCTCCTAGATGTCAAAAGCTGTCTAAAGGAAAATTTGATTTCTCAGTCCATCACCCCTTTAATTTGGACATTTCTGTGAACAGCGTCATTTTTAATGAAATAACATAATATTAAAATATTAATATTTGATTGGATATTATTGTGTGGTCTGAAAGTCTTATATTAAAATGTAAAAAAAAACCCAGTAACATGCTTTATTTATCAGTCATTTAGCAAAGGTCAGTTAGTGATCAGATGAGGTTAACCCACCAAGTCAGGCCAAGTCCTACTAAAGTTTCAATCTCTTCAGCTTTCTCTTTTGCTCTTCTTCCACCACAGTGTGTCATGGCTTCTTATCCTCTTTGTCTCTTTGTTCTAGTTTAGTTTCTTGATTTCTTGGTGTGACCTGTCGTATAACAATAACCTCTTAGCTCTACTGTCCCTCCAAACCCTCAGCAGTTGACCAAGCTCCACCAGTTGGCTATGCAGCAAACCCCCTTTACCCCCCTCGGACAGACCACCCCTGCTTTCCCTGGTACGTACCCACGAGCCCTTTTGAAGTTTCCTTCTCTTTGTACCTGTAGAGACGCTCTCTCTGTCTTTCTCTCTCTCTTTCCTTCTCGTTCCATGTCAAGCATCATGACATGCCCGTGGTGGTTGCTCTTCACTTTGTAGTTTGTTTTTTTTTTACTTTTTTGGGAGGGGGGTGCTGTTTGTTTAAAAATGTATGTTACTGCTTTTGTTTTGTTTTGTATTGTTTTATTTTGTTTTGGTTTCTTTTGTTTCCTTTTGTCTTAATTTGTTTTCTTTTTTTCATCTTTTTTTTCCCTTTGGTTTGGTTTGGTCTGTGTTTTATTTTATATGGTTGGTTTTTAGGAAAAAGGATTAGTCATAAATTTCAGAAAATGACATCTCACTGTTATACTAACTTACCTTGCGCTGTTTTTTGTTTTTTTTTGTTTTTTTTTTTTGAGGGGTTGACGTTTTCTGAAGTATCTAATCCTGTTCTGCTAAGACCCAGGATAACATTATCATGTACAGGGGACTAGTGTACTGTAGAATTTTATGCTTGAAAGAAATAACCAGTGGCACAAAAAGTGTTTTTTCCTGCCCTTGAGAAACTAGTGTAAGAGAAGCATATCAGTGTTTTGATTTTACAGACCACAACACATCTTCCATCAAGCCATTCATTACGTATTCATCTTGATAAACACTCTAGTCTTATACAAGCTCAGGTTAAAGCTGTTCCTAAGGGCAAACCCAATGCCATGCGCTGAGTAGAACATGCTTAGGTATTCACGCAACACATATCAAATATATGTTTGTGTCAGACCAAGGACATACTATAAGAAAAATGACTCATGACAAAATGTGAGAACCGCTAGAGATATTTATGGTAGTTCGAGGTGAAAAAAAAGGGCTTCATAAAAAGCCTCTGGAGGACTCATAGTTCCTCACACTCTGCACCTGGTCTTCTAAAGCTCACATGTCATAATGAGTGTGTATGAAGTGCTGTTTATCCTAGGCTGTCTCTCGAGCTTCCCTCTGCTCTCTGATCCAGGTCTGGATGCCAGTCCCCCGGCCAGTACTCATGAACTCACCATTCCCAATGATGTGAGTATAAAGATTGATGCTCAGTTTTGACTCCCAGTCCTTTGTCAGAAAATCCAAAAATAATTGCTGTCATAACTGAAGACAGAAATCAAATTCGGTTTATTCGAGAATAATGTCTGATAGAGTCCATGTCAGGTTTTTTTCAAGAACAAATCTACGTCAAGTCTCAAGGCTTTTAAGTCTGAAAATATTAAAATCCCTTTTAAAAAATATTTTTTTACTCCTGCAGGTTAGTTTTAAGTGTAAGTTCATTTATTGGTGGTGTACACGTATCGACGTACACAAAAGTATGATTTTTTTAAATGTTTATTGTCTTATGTGTCTTATGCTTACTAAGGCTGCATTGATTTGATCAAAAATTTAGTAAAACTGTGTTATTGTGAATTATTATTATTAGTTGAAAGTTGAAAACTGTGCTACTTAATATGTTTGTGAAAACCGTGATGCTTTTTTCACGATTCAAAAATGAATATCTTATGATTCATTAAAAATGTCTTTACTGTTGTTGTTTTTTTTATATTGAAATAGAGCATTTTTGCTGAATAAAAGTATTAATTTCTTTCAAAAGAAGATTTCAAACCTTTAAATGGTGATGTGACTCGATTCTCTTTCAAAACTGAGTTTCCATCTCTAGTTTATCCAGTTGGATTCTACATTTATTTGATTTTTCATTCTCATTGGAAAAATTATATTTGCATTTTTGACATGGGTAAGCTGTCTGTCAGAAAACTCAAGCATACCTACTCCATTCAAATATTCCATTGTGAATAGAGGGAATGTATTGACGTCACTTTCCCGCCGGAACAACCCCCCTCAGCCTGACTGAGTGGCAAAAGATCTGCTGTGTGACTGGATTTAATAGGGGAAACTGCGAAAATGCGACTAAAACTACAACAATTTTATCAATTTAAACTAAATGTTGGACTCAATATAGTGTTCCATACAACTTACTAATGATCCAGTGATCCATGGATATTGACATGCAGCCAGGAATCGTGTTGCCTGACATTTATGTTTGCCTAATTTCGACACCGGGGAAATAAAAGCAATATAGACCTAAACACAAAGCAAATTTGCCTGTGAACACTTTATATAAATACAATATAGGTAGGTCTAAAATAATCCGGGTGATCACTTATATCAGTGTTATATATAGCCTATATATCATCATATCGTCCAGCCCTAAAAATGTATAGTTTTTTTTTTTTTTTTTTGGTCAGTGTTTATTTAAAAAAAAAACATCCAATAATGCACAATATGCAATGATGAATATTTAATTGATGAGTTGTTAATCTATATAAAACAATACAAAATATATGGGTATGGATTTACACCTAAATTCAGCATATTGACACAAAAATGATAACTGCAAATCCACCTTTCGCTGACTGGAGTTCAGTTGTTTCTGTGAATTGCAGTGATCCATTTGCTCCTCTTTCTATAGCAGACTGTAAAATATACAGATTTTTTGTCAAATCTAGTTGTACAGTGAATCGCAAAGCTCTTTCCCACTTTCTATGTGTTGTGTTTGTTTTTCGCGGCATTCACGCTGAAAACAAATCCATCCGCTTAGTCTTTTTGCCACTCACTGTGAGTAACTGCAGGCACTCCGGCCGACGGTGACGTCACGCGCATTCTCTCTATACTACAAAACGGATCATACTTTCTGTAACATGAATACCTAAGAACTTTTGCGCTTTCTTCCCAGCTAATAGGCTGCATAATAGGGCGCCAGGGAACCAAAATCAACGAGATCCGTCAGATGTCTGGAGCGCAGATCAAAATAGCTAATGCGATGGAAGGGTCATCAGAGCGCCAGATCACCATTACAGGAACCCCCGCCAACATCAGCCTTGCCCAGTACCTCATCAACGCAAGGTGAGCCCATCCACGTTTCACGAAAGAGTTGGCATGTTCTTCCAAACTGCAGTAACCTAACTTTTTTTTTTAAAAGGTCGCATGCTGTTCTAGCTCAACACAGTTTCTTAATAGAAGCTCATTTAGGGTCTCCGCAAATGCAACAGTGTTTTGTTTTCCTAGCGATGTTTGTTTGGGGAATCAGAGATGCTTAGCAACTCTTTAAAGGAGTAGTTCACTTTAAAAAAAAACAAAAAAAAAAACTTTTGGTGGTAATTTACTCACCCCCATGTCATCCAAGATGGCCACATCTTTCTTTCTTCAGTTGAAAGGGTTTTTGATGAAAACATTCCAGGATTTTCTCCATATAATGGACTTCAATGGGAACCAAACGGTTCAAGGTCCAAATGAGAGTTTCAGTGCAGCTTCAAAGGGCTTTAAACGACACCAGACGATGAATAAGGGTCTTATAGGAGCCTTCGAGTCATGACTCGAAAAAAGATTTGTTCATTTTGATGAACGAGTGCGAACAGGAGAGTCACGAACGCTCATCACAGAACAGAGCAAGATGAGCATTTGTGCTTATAAAACTTAAACTTTTTTATTTATTTTTTAAATGAGCGCTCGTTTCGCTAGATAAGACCCTTATTCATCGTCTGGCGTCGTTTAAAGCCCTTTGAAGCTGCACTGAAACTCTCATTTGGACCTTGAACCGTTTGGTTCCCATTGAAGTCCATTATATGGAGAAAATCCTGGAATGTTTTCATCAAAAACCTTAATTTCTTTTCGACCGAAGAAAGAAAGACGTGGACATCTTGGATAACATGTGGGTAAATAAATTATAAGCAAAAGTTTTTTTTTTTTTTTTTTTAAAGTGAACTACTCCTTTAAATCTGTTCTTGTGTGTGATATTGAGGCTTGCAGGGTAGCGGCCGGGGCGATACTAATGCATATTGCTTTCCCACGGTTCTGATGGCAGGTTCAGAGACGTGGCAGCCATGTGGAATGACCCTTCATCAATGACTACATCCTGAAGCCCCAAACTGCTTTCATTATCTGAAGCTATCAACAGCTGATTCCCAATAATCCTTACACACAATCTTCCCTTAGAACTCACCAATCCTTTCCCTTAAACCCCATGGTCAACTTCATCAGTAGCGTCACTCATGTAGGCAGACTACTGAAATTTAAAAAAAAAAGAAAGAAAGAAAAGCAGGACAACTGTAGTATGATTTGTTCATGTCATGCAGTGTTTCAGTGTAGTATTTTAGCATGCTGAATGCTTGGATCTTGTTATATATTTATTTATTATTTTAAATGAGATAGTTTAGTTCAGCATGGTTGCTGAATAAGTTTTGTAGTTTGACAGCAAAGCCGAACATGGTTTCAAAAATGTACAAAGAAAAAAAAAAAGGATTGCATCCAATAGAATTTTTAGCAATGCTGTTGGCAAGGAGCTAGTGATGTGATGCAGATGTTGTAATGAAGTACAAATGCATGTCAGAAGCGAGGAGATGTTGGAAACTGTGTTTCTTCGGAGGCGGAAAAGATTTTATTTTTACATTTGACTGGCTTGATTGTTTTCAGCTCGAACCGAATCGAAAGAAATGCATGATTATTACTCAACGTGGAGAGCAACGAGGCGATCATTCTTGTACAAAAGTGTTGAATGCTTTCAGAATTATTTTTTATGTTATCTATTTTTTTCTATCTTTTCCTTACCCTCCCCTTTTTCCTCTTCCCTTAACTATTCTAGGCTGACGTCTGAGGTCACTGGAATGGGCACTCTCTAATTTCTACCCATGATCCTTCACTGCATCACATGACCCTTGAGCCAATGGCATTGCACCTAGTTTGTTTTCTCTCTGTACTTTTGCTGTCCTGTATTTTCAGTACTTTGGACTACTTTATATTCTATAATGTGCACATGATGTTCCTCCTACTCAACCTTTGTTGTGCTCCTGATGGTCCTTTACTTATTACCTGTTTAGTTTAAAAGACACATTATTATTATTATTATTATTTTTTTTTTTTGACTCTCTAGTACCTCATGTCACCGTCGTCCAGTTTTGCCATAGCTTTCACTGTGAATTCACATTTTCCAGTCCGTTTTCTATGGCGTGGTACAGCTAAGCCAGTGAAATCCTGCATTTTCATTTAGTAAGACTAAAATTGTAATTTGTATAGCAGCGGTCCTGTGCTTTGCTCATCAGGTACCTTACAACCGTGCATCTTACACATGTGTAATGAAACAACCTGATAGATTTGGAATGTTTGCACCACGCCTGTACGATTTGTTTGCATCTATCATTGTGGCATGCGGAGTAACACAGAGAATACATTATTAGCCGCTTGTATTCACTTTCAGAACAGAAAAACAAATCAGTGTGAAAACAAAGGATATGAGGATGTGTAAGCCATGCTTACGGCTTTACTGCATGCTGAGACATTTCAATTCAGCCCGCAATTTTAGTGTAAGTAATTGAATATATTACAGCAGAATTATTTATAGAATATTTTTATATGCGACGTGTGTTTGCAGTAGCATGAGAAATACGGGAGCTTTATTCCTTTGGAAGTGAATACAGTCCTACTGATAATGAAATCCGCCCCTACGGCCTCTGTGTGTATGGTAAACTCTCATGTGGGGTTCAAAATGAACTTTTTTGCCATATCTACCAATGTTTACTTGCGATAAAAAAGATCTATGCCAAGGGCCTCATTTATAAAGGCATACATGATCGGATTTTATTCTAAATTCCCTTTCATACATCAAATGTTAGAAATATATTGGGATTTTTAAATGCGAAAAATGACGTGAAAAAAATGACTGTATGCCAACTGAAGAGCATGCATATAAACTTTTTGAACTCGTACCAGAATAATGAAAATAATCCAATGTCATTTATAAAAATGTAAAGATAAATAGACAATCGTAATATGTATTAATATTATTATATGATGAGCAACTGCTTTGTGATAATTACATGTCTGAAATGAATTTATTCATTGTATTTATTCATTGTATAGGGACTGCAGGCGGAAACTAGCATTTTTTTTTTTTTTTTGCTATAACCTGGCACATGTCATCTCTTCTTTCTTAGATTAATGAATTTTTGTGCATTGTCCCTGATCAAATAAATAAATTCATCAAATAAGATTTCCTAGGAAAAACAAATATTTTTTTATAAATCATTTCGGATATAGTGGCACGTTCACATTTAGGGGCGGTCACACTACACTTTTCATTCCATTGGCTTCTCTTTCAAATGCATGTGAACGTTGGAGACCGGAAACGCAAACTAATCAGAGCAAGTCGAGTTTGGTGAACTCTGACCTGTGAATTCATATCACGTGAAGACGTGTGACCAGTAAAAATTGGGTTAAAACAACCCAGCATTTTTTAGAGTGTAGAAGATCGAAATGTCACCTATGCAGTAAATTGGAGAAGATTGGATATGTTGAATTTATGTTTGTCATAAAGACGCAGTAGAGTGTGACGTCATATCACGACTGTTGCTCAAAGTTTAGTGTGACCGCACGGCTTTATACGCGCATCTTTATAAATGAGGCCCCTGATAAATTTGCTACATTTTTACTCACATTTGGAATTTGATTAGTTTTCATTTTGGACCCTGCCCTCATGCATTCAGCGACATCCTTCATTGTGACAGTGTTTTCCATATTGCACTCCAAAAACCATATTTATCAGTCGAACCGAAAAGACATACACAAGCTCTGCATGCGTCAAACGAGACTAAAAATGCATTCTCCACCGACAAGTAAACATGCGTACACACTCAACACAGCTGCCAAGACCGTACTTCTGCTATCCATGCTTTTATATTTTCCCCGAGGCCAACTCAATGATAAGTCAGGATCATTTCTACGTATCTCGGGCTCTGGAATGTTCATAGGCCAGAATTTCAAATGTGATTTCGGATTTACCACCCTGGTCTGCTCTTAAACATGATTGTTTCTTTAATACAGTTGTTTTATTACAGTTAAGGTCACTGCATTGTTTTATGATTATTACTGAAACCCTTGATTCTGACTGTAAGTGTGTCACCTCCTGCTGATCAGCTCTAATAATATTTTTCTCGCATACAAAATTGGATTGACTTCAAGCTATTTATGTTGCATGTTTTGCTGTGGATAATTATTATTAAGATAGCCGGTGTACACTATACATGATGCATACATATTCTTTACTGTTATATTATTGGCATCCTAATTTCACCTCGGCTAGAAGAAATGTGTAATTTCTGCGGCACAAAGCAATTGCAATCTGTTTGTTTGAGCAACCCGACTGGCGTAAGTTTTGGGGGGCAGACATGTTCTAATAAATGTGATACATCTCAATAGAGAAGTATAAAAAGACCCTTACTGCATTGAAACGCTTTAAGTACGGAGACCTCTTAAAAATGAATGTGTAGTGCTGTAAATCCCACCTGTTGTACTGTAAATACCTCTCCTTCCTCCAAGACTAACATGTCGTGCCATGCATGGCACTCAAGGCACTCAATTTATTATGCGTTTCCACACAAAATTTGTTCAGTCACTGGTATACCCTGAGGAATTTCGTCCTTTGACTTCCTTTCGAACAGACGGGAATGATTGAAGTCATTATTTTGTTTGAGACCGCTAGTGGCGAACAAATTACACACTTCAATTCTCACCCGACCAAAACTGTCGATGTGGTTTAGCTATAGTTAAGCAATTTATTCCCAGTATTGAAGCCGTCTGATTAGGTTTTAAGCAGAGGTCATGTTGAGTTCCCCTTTTATTCAATTCTGAACGTTTTCAGTCAGCAATCAATATGTATTTCATCCTCCACATTTAAATGTCTAAAATGTGGCATTGAGGCTGAAAGTTGAATGTAACTGCTTCAACATTTGATTCATTATTCAACCTCTAGTTTACCTTCCTTGCCATTTTCCAATTGCACTAGAGGTTTTCTTTCCCAGTCTTATAACGGAAATGCTTTCTCGTTGAGGTAATCGGGTACAAAAGCATGCATTTAGGCTATAAAGATATATATTTCTATATTTTTTGTTTGTTATATCTGTTGAGCAGTATCATACACTGCAGCCAAACCTTTGATACGCACCCAAAAGTTAATTTACACCAAAATCAGACATTCTATGATTTAATGTCCGCTATAAGCGCAGCACTTTTATAATATTGGGATCGAACTCTAAAAGGTATGTACATGCTGAGCCATCCGTGCACATGGCCGGAAATGATGTCATACTGTTGCTTTAAAATAATTCATTTATCTGGAATTATTCAACACGGTATGTTTTTTTTTTAGCGTTCAGTTTCTTGTTGTCATATTTACCATACGTTTGCACTGCTTTGAAATGTAATTTGTGTCAGTCTCTTAGGCTCTGTTATACATTAAGTTAGATTGTATGTTCACACAAGACTATGTCTTGTGATATATGTATGGAATGTTTTATTTGATAAGTTTAGTCCATAATGTGCTGTACTCTAGATCACTATACAGATGCATATTAATATTCAGACAGCAGCATGCGTAATTTTGACATTTTTCAGTAGCAGAATGCTTTACCAAGGGAGGCTGTTGTTATTATTTATGTCTATTGTAATGGCTATGATTTCACAAATGCAATAAAAATAAATGTTCGTTTAGGACTCCAGTGGCGTGTCGAAAATGATTAACTGTTTGGTGGGAAACTCAGTATGGCATTACAAACGGCTTTCTTATTTATATATTTTTGTTTCATCTCTGCCCGGCCTCATGATGTCACATGATGTTTTTCTCATGCAAATCATGTGGTTACTTTGCACTCATAATATTAATACACATTAATTCACATTGTGCACATCTGAAATCATTGCATTCATTTTGTTGGTCATGCAGTTTTTCAATGTACTAGAGCAGCAAAAAAAAAAGAAAGAAAAAAAAGCCCTCTCTACCTGTCTGTCTGTGCTGTGGGAGGGATGTGGGGATGTGGGGTGTGTGTGGGGGGGTAACAGAGTTATTATTTTATGTTGGACCATTTGCTGCTTGCAAGTCTATATTAGATTCAAAATTTCTGCTGAGTTTAGTTTAACTTTGAAATGTTTTGTAAAAAGGAGAGAATAAAGTTTGTTTTTCCCTTGAATTGTTGTGATGCCCTGTTCTTTTTATTATTATTTGTTATTTGCAGGTCATTGGTCAAGGTAGAGAAATGAACCAGGGCTAAGGGCAAAAATTCCTTTTGTAGCCCTCAATCGGGTCATGGGGTCTATACAACCCCAATCGACTTATACTTAATAAAAAAAGGTTCCCTTCATCTCAGTGGAATAAGATTTTGTGACTTTTTATACATTATCTATCTATACACACACACAAAAACCTGGGCTTGATTCAGTTGTTCTGAAGGTGTCTTCAGGGTCAATATGACCCCACAGTGAAATGAATGGCAAATGTGAAAAAACAAAAACAAAATATATTTTCTTCATGTGTCAAAAAAAAAATCCGGCATAAATCTGAAAATTTTTACACAGAAATGAAGGCCTAGTACTAGAGCATAAATGCAATGCATCATAAAAAAATATATATATTTCATATGCAAGCTAATGGTGTAGGAATTGTGTGGTATAGGGATACAAAAGTACTTTATATCTCCAAAAACACAGCATTAATGAATAGATGAGAAGTAAAAAAAAAGATATATTTTTTGTATGATTCAAAATGTATATTTTTTGTACAATTACTCAATCAATTGTTGGTGTCGTATAGACCCCGAAGCCCAGAAGTGTAAACAGGAAACGAAGACCATCTGAAGTTTAAATATGAATATTAAATATGCTTTGACACTTTTTATAATCCTTACCACTAGAGGTCGCTAAATATTGTAATTAGCTTCATGTAAATTAACCTGTATATGGTAGTGCCTCAAAAAGTGTATGCTCAAAAAGAACACTTTGCATTCCTGAGATGCTTTAGCATAACCACAAACAAGCATTATAGAATTGCATTTAAAATGATAAGTTGTCAAGCTGGAGATGTTGCTGAAACATAATCAGTAGCCAGTGGCTATAGATCTCTATAATGCTTTCTCCAATTCCATTTCCAATTCATATTTTCTTTTTCCACTCTGAAACCATTAAAGACCATATATCAAGATCCACGATTCCACTTGCAAGATTCTGAACCTTTATTCATAACTCATTAAGTTTTGAACAAAAGTTTATTGGCTGTCCTCTGTAATTCTTTTGCATGTTCTCTTCAGCACTAATACATTTCAAAGTAATTTTCTTGTAATTAAATATGGAAGCGTGGCTAATCGCCGGTTGATCCTGCCGGCCTTTCCTGAACGCCAAGGGAAGGCTTCAGAAATGGCCCTCGATCAGCGCTGTGCTTCAGAATTAGTCGTTCACTCCAGGGGGAGAGGAGGTCACCTTTACCCCACGCTCCGTCATTGGCCTCAGTTTGCCCCCCTGCTGCCAGAAATAAGCTCAAATTAAAACACCTCTTGATTGCCCTCCCAAAGTCCCTGAACATATTTGGCTGTACAAGTTCCCTGTGGAAAAGAGGAGACAAGGTACAGTCCAGCCAGAGGATACACAGTCCATTACTTCATTGTTTGTTGTGTTATTGCTGTTAGTCTTTGTAGGAATCTGAAACTCCATGCTTTTAATTTGCTGAATAAAACTGACCATTGTAGGATGGATTTCTGTTATTGATTTTGTTTTTGGAAAATTGACTGCTTGTATAATCTCCTGCTGTGGAACTCCATATCCAAAGAGAGGTTAAAGGAGTAGTTCACTTAAAAAAAAAACAAAAAAAACAATTTTGCTGACAATTTACTCACCCCCATGTCATCCAAGATGTCCATGCCAATCTTTCTTCAGTCGAAAATAAATTAAGGTTTTTGATGAAAACATTCCAGGATTTTTCTCCATATAATGGACTTCAATGGGAACCAAACGGTTGAAGGCCCCAAAAGACAGTTTCAGTGCAAACTGTTCAAAGGGCTTTAAACGATTTTAGACGATGAATAAGGGTCTTATCAAGTGAAACGATCGCTCATTTAAAAAAAAATAACAAAGTTTCATTTTGATGAACTAGTTCGAACAGGACAGTCACAAACGTGCATCACAGAACAGAGGAAGGCGAGCATTTGAGCTTATAAAACTTAAACTTTTTTTTTTTGTTTAAATGAGCGATCGTTTCTCTTGATAAGACCCTGATTCATCGTCTGGAATCAATCAAAGCCCTTTGAGCAGTTTGCACTGAAAGTGTCTTTTGGACCTTGAACCATTTGGTGCCCAGTAAAGTCCATTATATGGAGAAAAATCCTGGAATGTTTTCCAACCCGATCTCACGGGAATTCGTACGAATTTTACGAGGTGGCTAAATCGTAACAATTCGTACGACCTCACTCGTACGAATTAGTACGATTTTGCTAAATCGTACATATTTTACGAATTAGCAAATTCGTATGAATTCGTACGAATGACCTACCCCTGACCCCGCCCCTAAACATAACCGTCATGTGGGTTTAGACAAATCGTACAAATTCGTAGGAGTGAGGTCGTATGAATTAGTACGAATTAGCCACTTTTGAATCATTCGTACGAATTGGTCGTGAGATAGGGTAGTGTTTTCATAAAAAACCTTAATTTCTTTTTGACTGAAGAAAGAATGACATGGATATCTTGGATGACATGGGGGTGAGTAAATTATCAGCAAATGTGTTTTTAAAAGTGAACTACTCCTTTAAGAAAATGCGATTTAGAATGCAGGGATATTAATGAAGGTTTAATTTAAAGATATATATTTTTAGATATTCTCTTTTTCAGTTATGGACCCCAATATACTTTTTCTGTGCTCTTCAAAAAAAGGAAGGTTTGGAATGACATGAGGGTGAGTAAATGGTGAAATAGTTTTCTTTTTGGGGTGAATATCTCTTTAAGATTGGATAAATAGTGGGTAGCTCCTATTTTTCTTCTCAATGTGTGTTTGATTGCCTGTTCTTCCATAATTCTGCAGCTGCTTGCAGATATTGCATTGTATTGTCATTTTAAATGTCAAGCTAAAGTGGATTTTTTTAATCAAATGTTCTTTTTTTCCTTCCGTGTAATATTCAATGTGCTCTTCAATATGCACCAACTTATATTATCTACATCTCTTGATATGACATTGGATTTCCACTGACAGTAGTCTGAATTAAAACAGCGCCCTGGGGAACTGACTTCATCCTAAATATACTTAAACCCAATCATGTGTAATTCCCATGTGTCCTGACAGCCCTACTTGAAGTTGCATAAAGCAATAAAAGAGACTCAATTCATTTGGAACGCAGCTGACAAAATACATTTGATAATCACTTAAATGATTTTTTTTTTATCTTTCTTTGAGTAAGCTAAAAACAACAATGAATCTTCAGCCAGTTCATAGCAAAACTTAAGAGTTTTTTTAAACAGCCATTGCAAAGATTAAATGATTGCCTCATAATTTATAAGTCTCAGTCACTTTGGATACATTTCACTGTCAATCACAGAGCAAAACGCCTCATTCCCTTGGGTGGCACCCTCTAAATTACTGAAAGGTTGGCTTTTATGTTGAGTAAAACAGGGCATGGAAACTAATTAGTGTTTTTTCATCAATTATACATCAAGATAGGACATTTAACGTGTATTTAAAAGATTAAGAGACAGATATACTGCATACACATAATTTCAGAAATGATTAGTGTCAATCCACTTCATTCTGAATTCGTAAAGTCCTAATTCATCATGAATTTAACCACCATATGCTTATTAGCCTTCAGTACAGAGATTTTACTTTCTCATATTTAAAGTCATTTGAGAATTGTGATTTTTTTTTAATGGAATGTTGCAGTGTTTATTCTAAATAAATTATATGTGCACATTATTTTTTAAATTCATGTGCCTTTGTAATATTTGGTCAAAAGCATCAACGTCCCTTCTTTCTTGATCCAACGATCCTATAAATTCCTACCGGACAAAATTCCCACTTTACATTTTTCCTTTGCATGCCAACTTTAAGATAAGGGTTTTTAATTAAATTTTATTTATTTTTTTTTCTCACCCGAGAAGTTGTTTCACTCAGATATATGTCACGAACAGAAATAATGATCACTATACTGTTTCATAACAACTTCAAGGTTAGGGATTTGAAGAAACCTTATTAAAAACTTAATTCTGAAGGAGGTAAGTGAGCCATATCTGCAAACCAGACTTTCCAAATTATCAGATATCACTTTTGGAGGAATCACAAGGTCTAAAATGTTATTTATAAATCTATATTAAATTTCTGCCCTACATGCTGCCTAAACCTGAGGTCTTTGAACTGTTGATTGAATTTGCCAGACTCCAGTTTGTTCAGAAGCCAATCTCAAATTTCCGGGCATTAAATTGTTATCAGCTCTGCGCATGGCTGACCGTTTAACGCACAATGCAGGACAAAATAATTTCCCTTTTCCACAGCTCAGTACCTCTCCTTATCCGCCACAGAGCCAGTCTCATAGGATTGTTTCACATTGGATTATCACCGTGTTTATGTGTTGTAAGAGCAGTTTTTTTTTAATTAACCTCTGAAACACTCGGTTCATCTTGGCTCTGGCTAATGCAGGTCCGCTGTGGGACTAGGTTTGCAGATCGGTGACACTGACCATCAAACCCTGGTTGGACCTCGAAGGATAATTGTGATAAATCTAAGTGAGTTAAAAGCGTATTTTAATCAGGAACCAACCCATCAGAGGAGATGGATTTGCTTTGTCACAGCACTTATACGCTTGAATTAGTCCAGTGGTTACAGAGGCAGAATTCTCTTTTGGCACTTGACACTCGTAATTTATCCATTAAAGTCACTCTAAAAGAGGGAATTCGTTTAGGTGAAGGTGCATTGAAAGAGAAAATGAGCTTTCTTTATAAAAAAAAAAAAATTAGGTAAAGTTTGTTCATGGCTAAGGACTATGCAATGGCACTTGCACGTCTCCTGAGACCCTCAACAGAAATGCATGTTGATCAGGTAAGATTTTAGCCCAGTACTGGACAATATAATGCAAATATGATCTATGAATAATGTAAATAAAATGAGCATCACAAAGGCTGGGAACCATTGGTAGAGTTTTGGTGGATATCTTTAATTCCTCAATAAAAGGTCAGGTCATTTTGATATGAACTGAAAATTATTAAATTCTTCAAATTATCTGAGCTATGCTATCCACAATTAGTATACTCTCACTGTGCTGTATGTCAAGCGTAGTCTCATTTGTGTCTATTTATTTCTAAGGATATTTTGCTAAGGATTGATTCTTTAGAGCTAAAAAGCAGTGTGCAATAACATTTTCCAATGGGCAGCAGAACATGGAAACTAATGGAAGCATGATATAGCCCTTCAAAAAGAGATGGAAATATGAACATGGAGATGGAAACGTTTTGGAAATAGGCTCATTTTACAACTCGCTCAGAGTTAAACAGTTGAGTTTTACCATTTTCGGAAGTTGTAAAATGAGCCTATTTCCACAAAAAAGTGGAGTTATCCCTTTAATATACTCTATAGAAGCCTCACTTTTTCGTAAGTGAATGACAGCATCTTTGATCTTTTCATAACTGTCCACTTCAGCGGAGATGACCATTAATAATGCATCTAATCTACTGTAGCTAAACAGAAAGGTCAAAGAGACCTTCTCTTTAAAGGCCTCCACACACCATTAAGAGTCTTAAAGGGGAAATGAAGCAGTGAATCAAGTTTACATGATTTACAAGATGGATTTCCAATATAATCAACAATTATATAAAAAAACATTACAAATGTAAAAATTTTTAAGAAAAAAAGAAAAGACTTTGTATCTTTCGCCGCCAGGGCGCCGCCATTGTGCAGTTGACGTCACGGGGTTGGTTGGCTCAAGTTTAACAGACTCTGGGCATTGAAAATCGCGACATCAAACTGTGTTTATACCAGTGTTTTGACCGCAAACGACTAATGTTAGGTACAGTCAATAGACAAAAAGACGACATCTAATGTTATATGTTGACAAACTGCATATAGAAACATTGTTCGCGATGTCTGCCGTCATATTCCCGTCTCGTCAACACCATGTAAGTTACGTTGCTATATAGAACAGCTGGTGGTGGTTTGGGGTGAAGAGCTGGTTTGCAACGCTAACTTACCAGGTGTCAGTGTGGCTGTTGTACTGCGATGCCCTCCGTGTCAGAGTCCATCTGTTGTCAAGAGGTTGATCTTGAGCATGTATTGCATGGTCAATTCTGCATCACCGGCGCGCACGTTTACCATGCTGTGCCGGGAGTTAGACGTGTGGAAGCGGAGATGCTTTCCCTGAAGGATGTTTTCCTAGTATACAGTATGTAGGCTGTTGCTACTAGCACTACCAGTGTGAAAATATGGACGTTTCATTTCCCCTTTTACAAATACATGCTAACTTACATGTTGTTGACGAGACGGGAATATGACGGCAGACATCGCAAACAATGTTTCTATGTGCAGTTTGTCAACATATAACATGAGACCTCGTCTTTTTGTCTAATGACTGTACCTAACATTAGTCGTCCGCGGTCAAAACACTGGTGTAAACACAGTTTGATGTCGCGATTTTCAATGCCCAGAGCCTGTTAAACTTGAGCCAACAAACCCTGTGACGTGACGTCACCTGCACAATGGCGGCGCCCTGGCGGCGAAAGATACAAAGTTTTTTTCTTGTTTTCTTCTAAATGTTTACATTTGTAATGTTTCTTATATAATTGTTGATTATATTGGAAATCCATCTTGTAAATCATGTAAACTTGATTCACTGCTTCATTTCCCCTTTAATCTGCTCAACATGGAGTGTAACATTCAAGGTCAAGGTGTCTTTATTAGTACCCGAGGGTAAAATCTTTGTGCAGACAATAGACTTTCTGCAATCCATACATAAAACCATCACGACAAACAAGCATAGAACATTATAAAGTAACAAAGCCTACATGTTCTCTTATATTCTAACCAACCAAATCAGAACAGACTATTCTTCAACAGCAGAGTGCTTTTTGTGATCTTATTGGCTTTAAATCACAGCTCACTGCCTGACTCTTTCACTTTTAACATTTAATCAATCCAGAGCACATTGAGGCAGGTGATGTGTTGAAATATTCATTCATCTAAATGAATCTTACTCGAGGGGAACACCAAATTGGGAATATTATCTTCGTAATTTAAAGTCTACGCTTATCTCAGTTGAGTGTGATGTGTCATATAGCTAGCTGGAAAAAAAAATCTCAAAGCAGAATGACAAACGTCTAACTGCGAGTGCTGACAGACCGCTGTCTATACCGGTCACTTAATTCCTGTTCATTTAGAGTGAGCGATGGCAGTTCATCTGTAATTTGTGAAATATCTCTATGCTCCTGCTACGATTGGCCACACACACACACAAAAAAAAAAAAACAGGAAGCAATAGTATTTCTACAATTCCATTTCCAGAAAGGTTTTTCTTTTACAAGTTCTTTTTACTGGTTTTTCGTTTGTTTGTTTTTGACTGTTGAATTTGTATTTAAAGGGTACCTATTATGGCATTTAAAATGTTCTTAATATTGTTCTGGGAGTCCCCAACAACAGTTTTACAAGCATGTGTAACCCTTGGCTAAATGTACTACAAAACCGACTACGCCACCTAGGTTACTTCTCCACCCAGGAAAGTAAAAAAAAAAAAAAAAAAAAACCCCAAAAGGAATTACAAAAATAAGAAGGACCCTGCTGGTTCAGATGGCGTCAAAGACAGAGACGTGACTTCAAAAAGTATACAAAGTTTATTTTGTACAAGGGACATTAATTTTAAAACATCTAAAAATAGGTCTCATACACAATTACCAATTAAATACCCACAGCAAATAAGAGACCGTAATTCATCCGCAATAGCTGAAGAGACAAACCACACAACAATCAGTGAACAAAATCAAAGCAAGTGATAAAGAATTCAAAAAAAAAACAAACAAAAAAAAAGAACAAATACACGCTCCTCTTCAGCTAAGCCTCAAATCACAGGTCAAATCATTCACATGTGGACATGGACGTACCTGGCAAACAGTGTTCCAGATCAAAGAACGGAAAAAAATTACATCAACACAATTAATCTTTAAAATTGTTCCGGCTGCTGTTACAGACCAAACTTCTCGTTGGTCTAGTTCACTTTAATAGTCCATATAAAACACGCATGCCCAATAATTCAGCAACCTTCATACAGACCAGTCAGGGCAGAGATTGTGAAAGAGCTCGGTCACTACAGCGGTTCGAAACCGCGAACGTCCAATCACTACAGCCAGCCGACAAGCAGCGGCACCACGAGTATAGAACCCCTAAGAAAACAGCAGCTAGCGCTCTGGACCACACCTGAAATGATAGGCTACAGTAACAGCACAAAATAGTGTATCAATTTCTAGAGAGTTTCCCCTTCATGAATTAAGAAAGACCCCAATAATTTGTCTTACCTCAAAGTGAAAGATCAATTAGGCTACAGTAAGCTTTATGCAACCTGCGCTCGCCACTGCACGCACATCCCTAATGACAACACATATTTAGACGGTGATCTATAACTGGACAAGAGCAATAAGTCAAATGACTCACCAGGGAATAGCTACAGGAAATATCACCATTTAGACTTTTGTTACACGCAGTACGGAGAAGAATGACAATGGTGCCTTTAGACAAACTTTTTATAAAGCCACCGGGACCCAACAAACCTCCGTAATTGAGCCACACAGGTGTATTCAATATCGTGCCGTGGCTCATTTCCGATGGGTGTGTCTTCCCATCAAAACAACTCAGAAACTCTTAACCGGTCACACATGCAATGACAAAAAACACTCTTGTTGTCTTATAATATGCATTTATTTTTACCTGATTTGCTCACCGACTCCCACATGAATCGTTTAGCGAGTCCTTTTTCCAAAACCCGCCTTTGCGTGACGCTAATCGGCGGTGATTGGTCAGATGACCTAGCCAGTTGTGATTGGTATTCTCTGTGCAGCGATTGTCGGAAACGGAACGCCCATCATCTTAAATGGGTTATGGTTTATTATTGAAAACTACCGTAAACAGTGTATGAACAGACATGGCATTGCCGTATCAATTCGAACCAGAATACGAAGAGGAACCGTCGGCGTCCAGAGATGAACCAGAAACACAAACACGACTGGAGCAGGACCTTTCCCAATGGTAAGTGTCAATGTACAGTTGTGGCAATTCAGGTCATAATTGATTGGAGTAATAATGTCTGATAAATGACGTTCTGTAATCAGAGTAATTTTGATGTCGTTCAGTGTAACGTAAGTATCAAGACGAATTAATTAGTGATTTTTTTTAGGTGCTCATGTGGGTAACGTTATAGCTAGCTGCTATATTCTTTATGACAACTCCATTAACAACGACAAACACTTCACATACAGGTATTTCAATACAATTGACATTGAAGACCTAGAAGCTGTGCACTGTGCGTACAACACACCAAATAATTATTGAGCATGATACATAAAACATAAAAGCAACAATTAATATTAATAATACTTACAGGTTATGATTCTGAGAAGGAAGCTGATCCAAATAATCTCGGTTCTGATCCTTCCTTCAGTATCAGCCTGCTCGCGAATCCACAAGTGACTTTATAGCATTTAGGTTTGTGAAGCAATCATCTTCAAAATGACGTGAACACAAAACAAGGTTTGGGCTATACTTGTGTGGTATACTTGTATATATGAACTGTGGCCACTTAGTCTTCAAATGCTCCTCACTTGGCAGATGAAAAAAGTTCACTTTTGCGTCTCATTTCAAAACACAGCGTCTCGTCGACATGATTGTTTTCCGGTTTTCCCTGGCGTCTCCGAGTGCAATAAGTGGGCGTTTCTTATTCAAATAACTTGTCAAGTTGACATCAACTAGACAAAGGAAAAGCATCATTCGTCGAACGATTCATTCATTCACTTTTGAGAGACAATAACTTTGTATACGGTGAACTTTCATGTTTAAAACTTTGCAGGATGTTTTCGTTCACTTAGATCTATGTTACACACTACATGAAGGGCAATTTTCAAAAACCCATAATAGGTACCCTTTAAATTGTGTCATCTTGGTGTGCCATCTTGGCCATCTCCCTGGGAAAAGAAATGTCAGTCTCTAGGGACTTCCTGGTTAAATAAAGGTTAAATAAATAAAAATAAAAAAAGAACATTTTGTAAAATGCAACAAAATCAAGAAAGTGTCACCGGTGCAGGCCGGGGTGGGCACAAGATGACCGGTCGCACCGCTAACTTGCATCTGACCAAGAGGAGCCGACACCACAGGTACACAACAGACAGACAGAAAACAGTTGAGTGCAGTATAAAGTTCTTTACTGATTTAAAACTCTGATTCGACTCTCTGTGGGCAAGTTCCTTCATATAAATCGGAAGGACGAGAGAATGGACGTAGTTGTTCACCAGCGTCACTGTTCTCTTTGGGGCTCAGGCAGAGAGAATGGAGGTAGTTGTTCACCATCATAACTGTTCTCTTCGAGGGTTTAGGCCAAGAGAATGGAGGTAGACTGCTCACCAGCACAACTCTTCTCTTCGGGGGTTCAGGCAGAGAGAGAATGGAGGTAGGTTGCTCACCAGCGTAACTGTTATCTTCGGGAATTCAGGCTGAGAGAATGGAGGTAGATTGTTCACCAGCGTAACTGTTCTTTTTGGGGTTCAGGCTGAGAGAATGGAGGTAGATTGCTCACCAGCACAACTGTTTTCTTCGGACTTCAGGCCGAGAGAATGGAGGTAGGTTGTTCACCAGCACAACTGTTCTCTTCGGCGTTCAGGCCGAGAGAATGGAGGTAAGTTGCTCACCAGCGCAGCTGTTCTCTTCGGGACTCAGGCAGAGAGAGAACGGAGGTAGGTTGCTACCACCACTGCTTCAGCAAAGCATTCTCCACACTTGTGAAAAAAGAGTAGTTGTGTGCACATCCCACCATCTGGCAGGTACAGGACAAGAAGAACTAATGTAATAAAAGAAGTAATGTCCACAACACTGCTTATGCTCCCATATTTAATAAAAAAGCAACGTTTCGACCCCACTGGGTCTTCTTCAGGCAAATGATGGACACATTTAATACAGGGATATAAATAGGTCTCACATATAAATCTCACATACCTGTATACATTTAAAGGTCCCCTGACATGGGTTTTTTGTATTCTTCTGTTCCATTTGCTGAAGAACCGGACTTGCGTCCTCGCATCCTTGGGAGTTCGTTCTCCTGAGTCGAACTTGCAAGTCTGAACTACCAAGGACGCAAGTCCGAAGTCTGCGTACTTGGTGTTGAGAAACGGCTCATGTCTTACACTGATTTGAATAAGGAATTGTGAAGTGTATTGACCACTAGGGCTGTTTTCGACAAAGGATTTTATAGTCAAATCTGATTCATTAGATTTTGCTATATTTGACTGATAGTCGAACCTTTTTTTTTTTAGATAGGTCTAGCAGCTATATTATTTCCATTTCAAACAAAAGACATGGACGTATGCGCATTTATTTTATTTATTTTTTGCCAACGAATCAGGAACTGAGAGTTGCATGTAAGAACTTTTTCCATCTTTCCAGAACATTGCCATTGACGAGAGGATGGTGGCATCAAAAGCTATAAATGGATTAAAACAGTGTATGAAAACTCTGAAGCCAACAAAGTGGGGATATAAACTGTTTGTGCTTGCTGACTCTGTGCACCATCTTGCGAGGACTCTTTTGTGTATGAGGGTAAATCACCTGCAGCACTCATTCCACAGAACAAAGGGCTGAGTTATGAGTCTCATGGCACTGGTTGATGAAGATGTTGGCTTCTTATCAAACTGGCTACAGACTGTTTGTTGACAACTTCTACACTAGTCCAGCACTGTTTAGAGATCTCCTGAAAAAAAAAACATCTGGGCTGGATGTTTAGGATAGATGTGTAGGATAGGATACTCTAAAACCGCCATGAACAAGCTTCCCAAAAAAGCTCCTCGTGGCACATATCGTTGGATGAGAGAAGGAGACTTGCTGTTAATGGAATGGAAGGACACAAGACCGGTACAGATGTGCTCCACCATTCACAGAGGCACCGGAGGGAGTGTTGTAAAGAGGAAAGTGAAAGGTGGAAATGGACAGTGGGAAACCTTGGATGTACCTGTTCCAGACTTTGTTGCAGAATATAACAGGTTTGTAAAATGTATTCAGTAGCATAAATTTTACTTAAATTTCATCTATATTGAATATCAAGTACATTTCTGAAAATGTATTCTAAAATATGACCTATTCTATTTCTATTCAGGTGCGTGGGTGGAGTAGATGTCTCGGATGCACTCGTTGGCTACTACTCAGTCTCACACAAAACAAGGAAGTGGTATCGAACCATCTTCTACCACTTCGTGGACATATAGCCATTGTAAATGCCTTTATACTCCAATGTCAAATGGCCTGTATGAAGAACCAGAAGCCACTGACACAGAAACAATTCAGAGAATGTGTTGTTGAGGAACTTACTGTGTTGTTGTCTGCTCATGTTCCTTCATCTCATCCATCCCACAAAGATGAGACTCGCCATTTACCAGGGAGCTTTGATTCAGACAGCATCAGTGGAAGGCGTGAGTGCAAGACTTGTTCTACAGCGTTGTGCTTTCAGCCAAAGCATGACTGCTTCGCTATTTGGCATGACCAGAAATGACTAAAAAGGTGTTAGTGTTTTGCTATATAATTTCACAATATTTTATTGATATTTTTATTGGGTGTGCAAATAAATCCCTTGATATAATAAATCACTTGACTTTGGGGATGTAAGTTTATGGGATGTGCCTCAGGCAGGAGGGAGAAAGGGAACTGACTTAGTCTTCGAAAAAAGCTCACAGGATCCCCATTTTTCATTATATATTCCTCATATTTTAAATATAAACTGGTGAGACTTGTGGCTTTAAATCCTTTACTTACCTGGCTTGCTTCAGGTTTATTTTTATATATTTGAACATGAAATAATAAAACATTTGTAATGCAAATTTTTTTGAGGGACTTCAACTTTTATAACTTTTTAGCATTATTAACTCTGATAGTTAGTATAGTCCCAAGTGTCTTCTTTCTAAAGAGACCTCAATTGTGCCTTTGTACAATGTTCTCAGGAGCTGTATTCAGTTTGGTCATTTTCAGTTGTGAGACCCTAGTGGGGGGTGCAGGTTAACAGGATAAACCAAGGTATCGACTAACTGCCCCCCAAGGCACCGCTGCATCAACCGGTGGAAAGTCGTGGAGGCGTTGCACAAACAGAAGGGCATACGGTCCCATTTGAAGAGCCCAAACAGGGTAGTAAAGGCAGTCTTCTCCCGGTCCCTCTCCTCAACCTGCAACTGCCAATAGCCGCTTGCCAAGTCCAACGTAGAATACAAAGCCGCCTGAGTCAGACTGGTAAGAGAATCTTCAATCTGTGGCAGGGGAAACGCATCCTTCTTCGTCATGCTATTTAATCTCCTGTAATCGACACAAAACCTCCATGCTCCCATCTTTTTATGTGCCAGGACACTTGGGGCTGCCCAGGAGCTGCTACTCTCCAGGATGATCCCCCATCCAGCAATCCCCTTCAACAAAGTGCGGACCTCTGAATAAAGGGTCAGTGGTACCTGCTGATACCGTTCCCGGCTTGGTGCCGCATCGCCGGTGGGAATCTGGTGTCTGACCAAACCTGTACAGCCGTAATCTTCCTGAGTCGAGAATACATGCTGCCATTTGATCAGGAAGTCTCGTAACTGGAGTTGTTCTTCCTCCTCCAGGTCCTCTCTCCTCAGGGAGTCTCCTACCAGGTGATCCGGGACTCCATCCCCCATTGGGTCGGCTCTTGGCTCTACTGGCCGAATAGCCACCTCTACCACTGCAGAACTCACTTGAACAAAGTGGACGTCACTTTTCTCTTGCACTTGTTGTGGGCTCACCGAGATGACTTGGCCCAGACGTTGGTGACAATGGAGAGTAATCAGATAGGGATTCGTGTTCCGTATCCTTACGGACACCTGACCCAGATGGACCACGGCCAGCCCTCTAGCTACTTCAATGGCTTGGCAATCCCAATGAGGTTCAACCAGGACCCAGTCTTCCGGCCCATAGGACCTGGCAGGCAATCTGGCCCATACGACGGCCTCACTCTTTGCTGGGACCAACAGGGCATACTGGCAAGCCACCCAGCCCATGCCCCCCTGATCCACTCTGCTGCTAGCAGCATGAATCCTACGACAATCCATCAAGATGCGCTCCCACTGGTGGTTATCTCCCATCAGGGGCTTCTGAGCCGGCCTCAGCAATCTCCTCCCAACAAACTGAGATGACATTCATGCCAAGTAAAGGCAATGATCTTTAACAATGACTATTCCTTTCTGTTGTACAGGGACTCATTGAATATGGAAGTCAACCACTACATTACCGGTATAGGGGATATCGAGTCCATTCACCCCTCGTAGTGTAAGCCGCGAGGCCTCAGCTCCCTGGAGCAGGTAATCTGTAAAAATCTCTTTGGACAGGCTTTCCGAGAATAAGGTAACTTGAGAGCCAGTATCGACTAGGTAGTCAATCTTCAGAGATTTCTCTGGATTCCTTCAATCTATTCACAGTATTATGTATGATAGATGGTGAAAGATAGGAAAAAAAATACATACTATGGTAGTCAATGGGGAATGGGATCTGTTTGATTAAAACATTCTTCCAAATATCTTCCTTTGTGTTCAGCAGAACAAATAAACACATAGAGGTTTGGAACAACATGAGTTTGAGTAAATCCTGACAGAATTTTCATTTTTGGGTGAACTAACCCTTTAAGAGTTTATAAAAACAGGTTGGTACAGTGAAATATATATATAAATATATATATATATATATATATATATATATATATATATATATATATATATATATATATGAAGAGTTCAGATGCAAAAGCCTCTATGTGCCATTTCAAATTTTCTTCTAGAATGATCATTTTTATCAAGCTTGTATATTTAAGTTCAGTGATTTCACTTAAACGGCAATGATAATTACCTATTAATTGTTATTTAAGTGAAATTACTGAACTTAAATATCCAAGTTTGATAAAAATCATCATTAAAGAAGAAAATTTCAAATGGCATTTAGAGGCTTTTGCATCTGAACTCTTCAAATATAGGCCATTAGTGTCCGTCATCAGCCAGTGTCATATTTAATGCTCCCTTGAGAGAAAGACTGGTCTGAGATGACTTGCCTCATTCAGCTGCATCATGTTAAGTTATATAGAAGGTCCATAAAATTGTTACTGTAAATAATGATAACATTTTTTTATTTCTGTGTGGCATAACAATGTGCATTAAGCCCCTTTCTTAGCTATAACACACTCTGCGATGCTAGAACTGCCACAATCCCTCTATCACTCTGGCTGTGTCCGAAATCACTTCCCCATATGGCATATGAGGGGACAGCCATTTGTAGTGGTGTCTTTAACCATAGTGGACATTATCAAGTGCACTCATTCAATCCCAAATTCAACTACTTTTGCAACAAAGGAAAAATATAAACCCAAGTCTGTTTCTTGCTGCCAAGAGCACTCCAAAACAAATTGATCATTGGTGAAACATCAACTATGATATAATTACATTTTCTACGACTTAAATTGATATATACGACTTATATTGATATATTATTATATATATATATATATATATATATATATATATATATATATATATATATATAGGCAAGCATACATTTATTTTTATTTATTTATTTATTAATTTGCCATGGACATAAGAACAGCATTGGACAAACCAGATAAATTGTTTTTTTAGTGTTATAGCAACAAACATATATATGTTTGTATATACACTTCACCAAAGTTTAGAGAGCTCTTAAAAGTATATGCTTCCTTCTGTTTCCTTCCTATGAAAAAAAAAAAAATCATGCTTTTTCTACAATGGTATAGTTATGCCATGCATCTACCAACGAGACACCTGCAGAAAAGAACCAGTCAAGCCTTGAGCCTTCCCTTAATTAATCAGTCTAACAATGTAACTGGAGGTCTAGCATTACGCTGTAGGGAAATAATAGATAGGAGCTTGTTATAATGAGATGGGACAGAACAACAGGAGATTTCACTTTCATTACTAAAAAATGCAAATAAGATCACGCATCAAAGTTGTGTAACCACAATCGGCTAAGAGCAGAGTGACAAGGCATTGTAAAGCTAATTTTATCGCTAATATGTTGGCACTTCACCAAAGCAAGTCACTCTTTTCTCCAAAGTGCATTAGTCTTGTTATTGGATGGAAGACTCCTTTACGCAGTAGGCAGAACATTAGATGAGCCCAGTCTGACAGAGGGCATTTTCAAACTGAGTGTTTTGGGTGGACAGTATTGATTTATTCTTGCGCTTTGAAATCTACAGCCAAGGAGGTGTAACACGTTCACTATGCCTACAGCATGCCATTAATCTCCCTAGATGAAACTCCCCTGCCAAGTTAGGCACATAATGGAATTACTGCTGAATCTCAGACTAATAACATCTTTAATAATGATTCACTTTATCTGTTCCTTGAATCTGTGCAAACAGAGCCTCCCTTCAAATCCCCAAATAAAAATGGTTTAAATCCTCTTTACATGCAGGAGAGTTTAGGGTGCAAGCATCAAACAACGTACACAACCCTTGGATAACAATTATTAAACAAAACAAATCGATAAAACCTTTACAGATTGACTTTCGAATGTTTCTGTTCCAGAGGCAACAAGATGAATGGATAAGGTACCGCTGTAGTCCAGGCAAAGCAGCGTTTTACCACAGATTAATTGTAAAAGAATTTTTTCCATCTTAGATCATTTCTATGAGGTGTCCAGAACAACATACTAAAAGTCCTAAGAAATACTAGTTGAGGAAATGTGTTAAATTCTCATCAATCTGAGATGTGTGCCAGTAAGGCCAGGCAACAGTACACCGCAATGGGGCTATTTTTTCCCTTTACTCCTATGATAATGAAACTTTACACAATGGAAGTATCCATGAAAAGTATTGTAAGACTGGAAAACTCGAACTGGTTGATGTAATCAGTGACCAGTGTCTTCTGAAGACAAGAAGACCTTGCTTGAACAACAACCACACACACACACACACACACACACACACACTTGCAGAGGAAACTCACACAAGATGGTTTTAATGTGAATGTGATAATCTTTGTGAACTGTTTGATATCATTTTGAAAGTCTCAGGGTAACTGGTAATAATGTCTCATTTCCAAAGAAGTTAAAAGAAAAGGCAATAAGGTTTTTAAGAATATAGAAATATCTTGCACACAAAAGGGTGTGTCTTTGAGTTAATCACCTTCTACCTTTTGTCTGAATGCAAACTCTCCTTCCCCCAGTAAGCATGGTGGGGGGATTCAGTCCATTGTAGTTTAGTGATTGGATCAGGTAAATGCTGTGTCTTTGAGGCTCAGCTCATGTAGTTAATATGTTGGGTAAAGTTCCTTTGTCCTAAAACATTTAATGGTTTGCTCTGATTATCTTGTGGAACTGTAATAATACATTTACCTGACATAATAAATTGTTATATTTGGCTATTCTAACAGACTTTGACTTATTTTCATTAGAGTTAAAAGGAATAGTCGAACATTAACGTATTAAATGATGCACAGATATCATTGATAAACCTATTCATTTTATGGAGTCAGATGAAACGAGTTAATTGATAGGATTAAATGTGTTGCATTTAATTAAAATTCACTTTGCTTGGAAAAGATGGAACACGCTTGAAACCTTCACCACGAATCAAACCCCGCCATTTGGATCGATTTCGTGGCCCTTTTTACAGTATATATATTTTTTTGTATTACAAATTTCTTTGAAGATTAATTTTAATATGCAAATGAGCTATACACTAATCGAATACACCCAAATAGGCTTCGTTTTTTTCCTTTACTCCTACCACAATAAAACTTTACACAATGAAAGTCTACATGAAAAGTAAAACATTTTGCATTAGAAGTTTCTTTGACAATGAATTTGAATATGCAAATGAGCAATATACTAATAGAATATGCCTAAAATACACCCTAATGGGCTTATTTTTTTCCTTTAGGCCTACTCCTATCACAATCAAACCTCACACAGTGAAAGTATACATGAAAAGTAACATTTTTGTTCTACAAGTTAGTATCTTGTAAAACAAAAATGTATGTTTGTATAGTTAATGTATGTATAGTTAGTTCTCATTCTCATCCCAAGACATCATCTAACTGACCATATGTCAACATCCGATGTTTTAGGGTACCCTTTAACGTCAGTTAGATGATCCTAGGGTGTCATCCAACTGACGCTTTACCTTTAGGGTAGGGTAGGGTTAGATAGCGTCATCTAACTGACGTTAAAGGGTGCCCTAAAACGTCGGATGTTGGCGTATGGTCAAAAGTGTCAGTTAGATGAAATCTTGGGATGAGAATGTGTTGATTTAACAGTGACAAATTACAAGACATTGTAACAGTATTAGTTAAAAGCTATGTCTCAACTGTATGCAGTGATCACATTTGGCCCTGAACATTCAATATGAAATAATTCATTACATTTATATAGCGCTTTTCTCGGCACTCTACGGCGCTTTACATAGAGAAGAGGAATCTCCTCAACCACCACCAGTGTGCAGCATCCAGCTGGATGATGCGACGGCAGCCATAGTGCGCCAGAACGCTCACCACACACCAGCTTACTGGTGGAGAGGAGACAGTGATGAAGCCAATTGGTATAGATGGGGATGATTAGGAGGCCATGATGGACAGAGGCCACTGGGCAAATTTGGCCAGGATGCCGGGGTTACACCCCTACTCTTTCGAAAGACAACCTGGGATTTTTAATGACCACTGAGAGTCAGGGCCTCGGTTTAACGTCTCATCCGAAGGACGGTGCTCTTTGACAGTATAGTATCCCCATTACTATACTGGGGCATTAGGACCCACACAGACCACAGGGTGAGCACCCCCTGCTGGCCTCACTAACACCTCTTCCAGCAGCAACCTGGTTTTCTCAGAAGGTCTCCCATCCAGGTACTAACCAGGCTCAGCCCTGCTTAGCTTCAGTGGGCAACCAGTCAGGCTACAGGGTGATATGGCTGTTGGCGTAAACACAGGCAAACGGGAAAGGTTTATAATAAGACTAATACATATTATTGAGTAGAATATCTAAAAACAAGCAAAACGTATAGTAACTTTACAATAAACTTAGGACTTCAATGAGAACACAATAGACTTTTAGACTAAGCAAAAGATCCACTGTGGACAGTGTTACACGGTTGACGCTGTCACATCTGCCAGCTGGAGTGCCCATAATCTGATCATGAACTTCCATTCCCATAACCTATTGCCTGGATTCAGTATGTTGTGATTGGTTCAACTGTGTTAGCTTGTAAACTCCTACCAATTTAAGCCTAAATTTTCACTTTTTCATTGCAAAGTCTTATATGTGTCATGCAGCAATTCTGAACATTCTTGCTGGTTTCCTGTGTCATGGTTTTTGATCTTCTGCCTGGTTTTCTGGATTTTCCCGTTTGCCTGTGTTTCCTGCCCTTTTGTTACCTGGATTGTTTGCATTATGGTTTTGATAATTTGCCTGTCTTTTGGATTAGGATTGTGGATTACCCTAATAAACAGCTGCATTTGGATCCTCAACCTGTCTCTGAGCAGTTCATAACAGATGCACTTCATTTCACTGTTATTTTTGTACAGTGAAATATCTTCTCTTTGAGATGGCACTGCCTCCTCGAAGAAAACAACCCTGAGGGACAGAGGTAGATGATAGAATAAAATACTCTGTGGACACCTTGAATAGCAGTCCCACTCTCCCCCTCACGCACACTGTGAATGTGAAGACAGACTGACCGCCTGTTTGAGGAGGAGGTGGTGGGAGAGGGTGAGAGTTGGTGCATGCTGAATCACACAGATAATTTCCCTGCAGTCTAAATTTGCTGATGTCGTCAATGAATGAACCTTTCAATCAGTGCAAGGAAACTTGCTTACTGGTACCACTTACTGGTTGTTGTTTTTTTCATGAAACTACAAGGAATAGGATCTAGAGCAAAGTAATACTAGGTTTAAGGTTTAGTAAAAAGTAAGACATTACTTGATGATAATATTCCCCTCGTGAGGTTTTAAAGGGTTAGTTCACCCAAAAATGAAAATTAAGTCATTAATTACTCACCCCCATGCTGTACCAACCCCGTAAGACCTTCGTTCATCTTCGGAACACAAATAAAGATATTTTTGATTGAATCTGAGAGCTGGAATGACTTTATGGGCCGTCAAGAGCCAGTCCCTTATGCAGTCTATATAGGACTGATCCAGCTCTCAGATTCAATCAAAAATATCTTTATTTGTGTTACGAAGATGAACGAAGGTCTTACGGGGTTGGTACAGCATGGGGGTGAGTAATAAATGACTTAATTTTCATTTTTGGGTGAACTAACCCTTTAACTGCTCATAATAGGGGATTATCACGCTGATACGTAGTACTTCCGCATTCAGTGATCTTTGCACACTGCCACTTCCGCTGAATCACCGATCACTCTGGCGAACTGATGACGGACTACTATAGGTTTATTTGAACGGCATCCCAGGTAAATTAGTCTGATTCACTAAAGTGCCGGTGTCGTGACGAAAAGCGATGGTCCGCCGAAAATTGATGGCTGGCCGCGGGAGCACGCACAGCGTGTTAAAGATCTCTCTTTACGAATGTAGTTGCTTTTATGTGGATCAAACAGACATAATGTACAAATAAACATCACTCACCCAGTACCTTTTACCTATTAAAATACCTGTAAAGGGCCAATATACAACCATTATAATGCATGTATTTCACCTGCCAAAAAGTTATTAAAGCCTTTACTTATTAATTAAAAAGTTATTTCTGCCCTGAAATTAGTTGATAATATTCATGAGGGTTACATCTGACTGATTATAACTCACCCAGTATTTTTTTACTTATTAAAATACCTGTAAAGGGCCAATACAACCATTATAATGCAGTACTATTTCACCTGCCAAAAAGTGATTGAAGCCTCTACATATTGATTGAAAGGTTAGTTCTGCCCTGAAATTAGCCGATTAAATCTGACTGATTATAAGTCACCTACTACTTTTTACCTACACTCTAAAAAACGATTCGTTGGCTGAACAACCATTACTTATAAAACGAATTAGATTAAACATGCTGCCTGAATCATACTGTAATCATACACTGTTTGTTCATTGGTCAGAGCAGAACTTTTATGGCGCTTTTGCATATTTTTTTAAAGCTTGAAAGCTTGTAAAATGGATAGGGAAATTCTAGAAAGAAATTTCTCTTTGTGTTCTGCTGTAGAAAGCCATACAGGTTTGGACATGATTGGATATTGGACATTATTTTTTTCTCTCCATTTTTGGCTGCATTATACCTTCAAATAAATCTAATGGACACTCAAACTTTGGCTCAAATTCTAGGATACTAAAGCTCCTCAGCCTCTACAGGAAATCAACACAGAAGGCTCTCAACGCTCTGAGAAAAAAAAAAGAGAGCAGAGAATGGGAAAGCACATGAAAGAAGCTCCATTAATGAAACAGAAGCTTGAGAAAACAAAAGAGTGCACATGCATCCTCCATTAGGGTCTTTTTGATCTTACGCATGTTCTCTGGACCAGTGAGGGTTCGATTTATGCAGCATTTCATTTTAGCATCTGCACAAAACCACAAATGAGGCCTGCCAGATGCCTAATCAACACATGATAGGGAATTAAGGCAGGAACCAAGGTAAATATGAGCACACTGACACACATATGCAAAAATAACTTGAATCTGAATACCTTAAAAGATCACTGCATCACAAATGATGTTGATTTGTTTGTTTTTTTCCAAGAAAGACAGATTTAACCCTTTAACGTGCATTATAACCGTGCGGTTGACTTTTTTCCGCGGTCAAATTCCTGTTATTAATACTCGCCAAACTCCATTTTTAGCTGTTTGTTCTTATTCCTCTCACTGAATAGAATGTGTAATGACAATTATATCCACTGGGTGGCAATGTTGTACTAAAATATGTGTTGCTGAGACGAGCTGAATCTGAACCGGAAGATTATTGTCGTGATCTCTCTTCAAACAATGGCTGCCAGTGACGCGAAAATTTGAGGTAAGACATTTTTTGGTTGGATTTCATGTTCTAGACTTCCTAATGATTATCTTTTTGTTGAATGGAAGAAACGTGATAATAAAATGTATCTCTCTGTTGCCTCAGAAAAATTGTGTGACCGCTCGGTTGAGTTGCCCAGTTAGGGTAAACACTGAACTGGACACTAGCTAAATTAGCACAGCAGCGCGATAATACAGCCTGCAGGATCATGCGGCCTATTTCTTTGCTAGACTATATTTATTTTACCCTTATTTATACGGCCTGTGGTTTACCTTCAGATTCTAAATGTAATACTGTTTACTCTTTACATATTACGAAATGAACCATTAGTCCTACTCATTATTTCTGCAATAGCCATCATAGCTGAGGCTTATTGACTAACACTACGTTATGCATTGAATAGTCTCGATGGGAATAAACATTACATTTTCTGTTCAACAATCTGACAAACATAACACGATAATGAGACTGAATTGATGGTTGAACATTTTTAGCTTTATTTAGCACAGTAAACTTACCTTATCAGTCACACTTCAACATTTTCTGTCTCTTGTCTAATTTTCTGACTCTTAATCTAATTTCATGGTTGAGTGTTATCCGGTTTGTCATACATAGTACAAAGAGTATTTTTTAGCATATTTAATTTTTTCTTAACAAATTAAAATAAATCATAATGTGCCTGTATGTTGGGTGAACAGTTTATCAATAGGACAATTGTGCATTTATTATGGATAGATGTACCTGATGCACTGAAGACACAGTTTGCGACCCTACACTGTACAGTAATGTTTATTATGTTCCATCTCTTTCAGACATAATGGACTGCCGTACATTTTATGGACACCCCAGATCTACCTCTAGCACTATTGTACTTTTACCCGCTGATCCATGTGACTCAGAAGTGGAAGACCTCAGTGATCCAGACGATGGAGAAAATGAAGATTTTGTCCCTCCACGCAGTATAGATTTACCGCCCCCTTCAAAGAAATCGAGGAATAGAAACAGGCTTGTTGAGGTATCTTCAGACCTCAATCAAACTCCCTCCCCTCCTGCAAAGTCCAGGAAGACCAAATGGGTCAAAAAGGACATTCCAACCTTCACTCTGCCCGAGCCTGTCTTCGAGCTTCCAGAGTTGGTCCAGACGCCATTTCTGTATTTTAAGAAGCTCTTTACTGACCAGATGATTGTGCACATAACTGAGCATACCAACCAGTACTCGGTTCAACAGACCGGGACATCCATCAACACCACTGCTGCAGAAATTGAGGTTTTCTTGTCAGTTTTGCTCTACATGGGTGTTTTTGAATTTCCCTCTTTGGAAGATTACTGGGCCTGTGAGTCACGCTTCCCACCAGTGGCTGATACCATGTCAGTGAAGCGCTTCAAACTGCTCCGAAGATATGTCCACTTCAATGATAACTTCCAGATGGAGGGCTGCCCTGACCGCTTCCATAAGATATGCCCTCTTTTTGACATGTTCAGAGAACAATGCCTCCTTATTCCACCTACCAACAGGCAAAGTGTTGATGAAGTGATGGTGGCTTACAAGGGTACCAGAGCTGGCAAACTCAGGCAGTACATTCAGAACAAGCCGGATAAGTGGGGGTTTAAGATCTTCTGTCGTGGCAGTGACTCTGGCATCATCCACGACTTCTTCAACATTCAAGAGGAAGAGCATGCACATCTGGGCTTGAAAGACCTCCTCCTTGGCGCCAAGGTTGTCTCAATACTCTGCAACACTATCGTACACAAAGAGGCAACTGTGGTGTTCTACGACAACTTCTTTACCAGCTTCAACTTGGTGAAGACGCTGCACACCAACCTGGGACTGAGAAGTGTGGGTACCGTCAGGGTAAATCGCACAGGTAATACACATTCAGTAAATATGTTAATCATGTTAGTTACACAATCACAACCAAATCAAACCATGCATGCACACACATTTTTCTTCTGATGCAGATATACTGTACACATGCCTTCCATTTGTTATAGATATTATATTAGTGTTATTGTGAAATTTGTGATGCATGCTGTACTTTCAGGTGGTGCAACATTGATGAGTGATAAGGAGATGGTGAAGCGAGGCCGAGGTTTTGTTGATTTCCGTTCATCAGAGGGAGTCGTTGCAGTAAAGTGGTTCGACAACAAGTGTGTCACCTTGCTGAGCAATGCTTATGGGGTGGAGCCACTGTCTTCAGTGAAGAGATACACAAAGGAGGCGCAACAGAAGGTCGACGTCCCCTGCCCATCCATCGTCTTGGCATACAATCAAGCCATGGGGGGCATCGATCTCTCTGATATGCTTGTGCACCTCTATAAAACACCAATGAAGTCCCGGCGCTGGTACCTGCCATTGTTTGGGTACATCATCGATGTGAGCATTGTGAATGCATGGCTTATGTACAAAAGGGACTGCAGCATTCTCAAACAGAAACCGATGCCCTTGAAGAAGTTTCGTCTGTCGGTGGCAGCTACGTTGAAGGGAGCTGACAAGGTACCTGCCAGGGTTGGTCGACCCCCAGGTGCAAAGCACAAGCCACAAGTCCGTCGCCCCAACTCCCGAGTTCTCCACCCCACACAGGAAGTCCGATATGATGGCGTTGGACACTGGCCTACATTTGGCACTCAGAGAGGGAGGTGCAACTTGTGCAAAAGTGGAGTGTCGCGTTGGCGATGTTCCAAATGTGGAGATGGGAAGTTGTTCCTTTGTTTGAACAACAAAAACCAGTGCTTTGTTGCATATCACCAGAGATGAGTTAAGAGTAAGGCAAGGATGAGACCTATGCACGATGAGATTATTTATTTATTTATTTATTTATTTATTTATTTATTTATTTATTTATTATATTTATAGTATATATTTTTAGTTATTTATTGATTACAGTTGTAATTATTTATTTAGTATTGTATTTGTGTGTTACATTTCTTGATTTATATTGTTTACTGTTCACTTTACAATGTTTTTATTTTATGCGTTATAATAAGAACATGTTTTTAAAATAAATGGATTATATTGTTAACATATTCTACTGTCTGTACTGTTTTTATATGAAAAAATATTCAACTTAAGATTCACACAAGAAAAAAATCTATGAATGCCTAATACTAGTTACTTCATGCCGTGAATTACCCTAAATGGGCAAGTCAACCGGCTGGTTGACATGTGTATCTGCTTCCTGATTGGGTCATTTAAAAAAAAAAAACTGAAAAGTTGCTAAATTTGGACTAAGGAACACCATTTTATAAAAAAAAAATTTTTTGCATATTTATTTCTTAGTGTGACTGTTAAAGGGTTAAACAAGATATGAAAGATAACAATCTCTTGCAATAGTCACAGTCAAACATTAAAAAAATCCCATCAAAATAAGGCTCTGAGCAAGTGGATGCTTTCGTTTTGCATCAGATGCCAGCTGAAAGCTAAATTTGTCAAACTCATTTCCTTTCTCTCTCTTTTTTTTGAGGAATAATAAAAATGGTATGTTCTTACAGCTGTTCCTGTTAGTCACACATCCCATTCAGAAAAACCTATTTAGTTCTCAGGAAAACATTTTATATTTAAATACTGAACCTCAAGTTATTGTAAATCCAGACTTCCAGATCAAATTAACATATGAGTGGGACTTGAATGGACGTCATCTACTGGCATGCCTTTTAAATGGGTCATACAAATAATACAATAAAGAAACCCTGACCTCTGTTCATGAATTTCAGATGAGGACATCTAGTTGTAAAATAATAAAGGCATGGTTACAAAGCATTTGTGATTTAATTAAGTAAATAAAGTAAACATTCACATGAATAAAATAAAAATAATAATAAATAATTAAAAATATTATCATACATCCTGTAACTTTTAAGTCTGAGCAAGCATTGAAATAACTTTAGACCCACTTTAGATCAACTTGAAGAAGAATGTATGCTCTATGGCTTCCTAAAAAAAGTATACGTATATATATATATGAATGAAAGTGAATGGAATGCAAGACTAGTAGTGGGAAGGGAGGGCATGGGTGATGCCTGACTGTCTCCAACCGACACAAATATTACACCTGAATGTTATCTGGAGGAAATAATAGTGGTAAATTTAGTGCAACAGAACAAGGACAAATGCCTGTGTGCTGCAGGAAGAAGATGCAGGGGGTTTAATCTAGAAGTGATTATATTGTTATGAACAGATGGCACATGTGGCTAATGGCCAGAAAGAACAACCAAACACAGACTGAGGTAGAGGGTCACATTCCTTCACATAATTTACATGTAATGACAGCATGGCTTGGCAGTTTTATGGTAATAATATAATGAGTAAAGAGACTGTGATGTTAGTGCTGCGATCATTAGAATGTAAGCAAATGCTGCCAATATTTTGTGCATGCAAAAATTGAATTTGTACCATTAGTTGATCACGTGGCAAAGAAACAGGAGACCAGTCAAAGAAAAAGCAGTGCAGTCTATAAACTGAAAATCTCTAAATCAAGATAAATTTTTTTTAAAAAGTTGAAGAAGTAAGAGTGTGTGAACTTTGAACAAAAGGTCAGATGTTCTTGCTTCCTTTTGAAGCACAAGATGCTCTTTGGATCCCTTTTAAATCATGATGGAGAACATCCACATCAACTAGTGTTGTAGTCGAGACCAGCTCACTCGAGTCCGAGTCGACACCGAAACCAAAGTCGAGTCGAGACCAGAGAAGTTGGATAATCTAAGGTTGGGTCTCAAACCAGACTTAAAGATATGTCGAGATACTGAGAATATGTAAAATGTTTGGTGATAACAATAAAATTGGCACCATACTCAAACAGTAAACCAAATATACCATGGGATCATGTACATGTACAATGTTAAAAAGGCCACATAGTTGTGTAAATGTAATTTTCTTGTAATTATAACTTACAATTATTACAATCAGTGAGTGCTATTTCACATAGTATTACTGCACACAAATTCTGTGTGGATCTTATATGCAAACTGAATTACGGATAATAAGGCAGACATTCCCTTTCGTAGTCACTCCGAGTTACGTCGGATGACGGAGAATGATTGTTTCACATAGAAAGCCAATCCTCTTCGAGTATTAAAAAATGAGCCAATGGCAGGAAAATGCCATGGGTCTGCGGAATATGCATAGCATATCTCCGCCCCACCTCGTGAGTATAAAAGGAGGAAGCGGACGCAACCACAGTATGTTTTCGCTTCGGAGCCAAGAGAACTCTTCACTCCACAAGCTATTTATCCTGAGTTTCAACTCTTCGAGACGAGCGTCCTCTCCAGTGTTGGTGTGACGGCGATCCCAGCGAGATTCTACATGGCCTGCGATCTGTGCAGTGGTCTGCCCGACTGTGTGTTTCTCTCTGGTCGCCTCAGCGCTGCAGAGTAAATTTCCTCCTCTCTTCTGAAAGAACTGCACGTGGCACGTCTTTTTAAAGATGGTTTGCCCGTGTTCTTCTGGTTGCGTTTGATATTTGTCTTCCTCTGATGGGCACGAGTGCTGTTTTGTGTGTCTGGGCTTTGAGCACGCTAGAGCAGCGCTCATGGATGACTCATGTTCCTTCTGTGGGAACATGACCATCGCAACACTGAGATAGAGACTCAATGATCTTACTGTGATCTTCCGGTGTCCAGGGACAGGCATTAAGCTGGTTTAGATCGTACTTATCGGACCGTTCTCATTTTGTCTGTTTAAATGGGAAAAAATCAAAGATAACGTCAGTAGACTATGGAGTACCGCAAGGATCGGTTTTAGGCCCTCTGCTATTCTCAATATATATGCTGCCACTTGGTAATATTATAAGAAAACATGGAATTAATTTCCACTGTTACGCTGACGACACTCAATTATATATTTCATCACGACCAGATGAAAACACTAACTCATCTAAAATGACAGAGTGTCTCAAAGATATAAAATGCTGGATGACGCGTAATTTCCTGCTATTAAATTCAGATAAAACGGAGGTATTACTTATTGGTCCAAAAAACTACTCACAAAACCTCTCACAATACAACTTTAATATAGACGGATGTCCTGTTACTTTATCCACTACAGTAAAAGACCTGGGTGTTATACTAGACCTCAACTTGTCGTTCGAAAATCATATTTCATATGTTACAAGAACAGCCTTTTTCCACCTTAGAAACATTGCTAAGCTGCGTAACATGCTATCTGTTTCTGATGCTGAAAAATTAGTTCACGCATTCATGACCTCGAGACTAGATTACTGTAATGCTTTATTAGCTGGTTGTCCTGAATCCTCAATAAACAAGCTACAGTTAGTACAAAATGCAGCTGCTAGTTCTTACTAGGTCAAGAAAATATGATCATATAACACCGATTTTATCATCTCTACACTGGTTACCTATTAAGTTCCGCATCAACTACAAAATACTACTACTGACCTATAAAGCCCTAAATGGTTTAGCACCTATGTACTTAACGGACCTTCTTTCGCCCTACAATCCACCGTGTTCCTTAAGATCACTAAATTCAAGGCTTCTGGTCATTCCTAGGATATCGAAGTCCAGTAAAGGAGGGAGGGCGTTCTCGCATTTAGCTCCAAAACTCTGGAATGGCCTTCCCGATACAGTCCGAGCCTCTGACTCGCTGACACAGTTTAAAACTAGATTAAAGACGCTTCTCTTTAGTCAAGCATTCACATAATGCTTACCTTCTAGTCCTCTGTTATGCCATACGGAACCGTTTGCCACTGAAACTGCTTAACGCACCAGTGGGGCTCGACAGCCTTTTAGACAAACGGGTCGGCGCGTATGGTTGGGTTGCGGAGAGTTCAGGTTACGGAGAGTTTGTGAGTTATAACGGAAATCATTATGAACATCAGCTATGCTATTTATTTCCCATCTGCCTTTCTGCTGTTATCTCGGGACGCTTGTCCCGAGAAAAATGGCGTTCGTCAGGTCCAGTTTTGTGTCCAGCCTCTCACGGGGATTTCGGATGCCCCAACGCCTGTGATGAGACGACTCAACGCCTGTGAAGAGACGACTCAACGCCTGCGATATGTTATGGCGCCGTTTGATTCATAAACAATATTTATATTTAATATTAATATTTAAACAATATGAATGTAAGCCAGAGGAGAACTGGCCCCCGACTGAGCCTGGGTTCTCCCAAGGTTTTTTCTCCATCCAATCTGATGGAGTTTGGTTCCTTGCCACTGTCGCCTTGCTTTTGGCTTGCTTTGAGCTTGCTCAGTTGGGGTTATTTAGTGTTTAGCAATGTTGTTGATCTGTGTTGTGCTACTTTCATGTTATCAGTGTGAAGCTGCTTTGATACAATCTGTAATGTGAAAAGCGCTATAAAAATAAATGTGACTTGACTTGACTTGACTACTGTGAGAGTCCCCGCATCCGTTACCCGATCTGCTTCTTCCACCAGAGGAAGCTCTTCGGCTCACGGACAGGCAAGTATGCGTTTCCCCCAGTGAGCCTTCTCTGTGCAAGATCAAGGAGGACGAGGAGCAAGTCTTGTTGGTCGCTCCATACTGGCCCACCAAGACCTGATTCTCCGAACTGATACTCCTCGCGACAGCACCTCCTTGGCCAATTCCTCTGAGACAGGACCTCCTTTCTCAGAGACGGGGCACCCTGTGGCACCCTCGTCCCGATCTGTGGAGGCTACACGTGTGGCTCCTGGATGGGACGAGGCAGGTTTGAGTACCCTGCCACCTGCGGTGGCAGCTACCATCACTTCCGCTAGAGCGTTGTCCACCAGACACCTCTATACATTGAAGAGAAGACCCCCGGAGAAGCTCGATCAGTGTCGTGCTTTCCTTCCTGCAAGAGGGGTTGGAGCGAAGGCTGTTTTCCTCCACCCTAAAGGTCTATGTGGCTGCCATTGCCGCAGATCATGAAGCAGTTGAAGGTAAGTCCTTGGGAAAGCACGACCTGATCATCAGGTTCCTGAGGGGAGCAAGGAGACTGAATCCTCCTCGCTCTCCTCTCGAACCCTCTTGGGACCTCTCAGTGGTTTTAAGTGCCCTGCAGAGGCCTCCCTTCGAGCCGCTGCAATCAGTCGAGATTAAGTTCCTGTCGATAAAGACAGCGCTCCTGGTTGCACTGGCCTCCATCAAGAGGGTAGGGGGCCTGCACGCATTCTCCGTTGACAAAGCGTGCCTGGAGTTCGGGCCGGACTATTCTCACGTGATCTTGAGATCCCGGCCTGGATATGTGCCCAAGGTTCCTACCACTCCCTTCCGGTGTTCTGTCGATCTGTCCTACCTTGTCAGATTTTCCTACCGTAGCGCAAAATTATAGCCATATCTATCGGTTCATCCTACCTCGTCGTAAAATCCTACTGAGCGTTTCTGCTTCGCGTCTGTGACTAAGTTACATAAAATATTTCTGTGTAACTTTGCCGAATTTTCTTATTAGGCCATGTTACGGTGATTTTACAGTGCAAAGTAACGTTACCTCTTCAGATTGTCCTATGAAATAAACGATAGGATGATTTTACGTTGCAAAATACCTCATCAGATTGTGCTACCAGTATGAAATAAACGAGTAGTATGATTTTACAGTGCAAAATGCCTCATCAGATTGTCCTACCAGTATGAAATAAACGAGTAGAATGATTTTACGTTAATGTTTTCATGAAAAAAATGCTAATATGAATTTGCTTTGTATGAATGTGAGAGTAAACAGTTCTCATTACTGCTATATATCTTTGTATAGTGAAAAACTTACCTCAGATGAAGAAGATCTCGCGCAAGTAGTAAAATATTATGGGCGTGTTGTTCAGCGTGACAAAAAATGACGTATTATTGATGTGCGCATGCGCAGTAAGCCTTGGTAGGACAATCTGACGGGTAGGATGGAATGTCAGAACACCGGGACCAGGTGGTGAACCTGCAAGCACTGCCCCTGGAGGAGGCAGACCCAGCCTTGGCATTGCTCTGTCCAGTACGTGCTCTCCGGGCTTACGTAGACAGAACAAGGTATTTCAGGACCACAGACCAGCTCTTTGTCTGTTACGGTGGGAGCCAGAAGGAAAGGGCTCTCTCAAAGCAGAGGCTGTCTCACTGGATAGTGGACGCCATTGCTTTAGCTTACCAGCAGCAAGGTCGACCGTGCCCCCTTGGTGTGACGGCCCACTCCACCCGGAGTGTAGCTTCCTCTTGGGCTCTAGCGCATGGCGCCTCGCTAGCAGACATGCTGAGCTGCAGGCTGGGCGACACCTAACACATTCGCTAGATTATATAATCTCAGAGTGGAGCCTGTGTCCTCTCTTGTACTCGCTCATACAGCGAGTACTGGACCCGCTCAGGTGTCTTCGCTTGCTCGCCATTCCACTCCATGGACTGGATAAGTTTTCCTCAGCTGAGCCTTCTGTTGAAGTTGAGTCCTCCAGCATTATTGATGCTGGCACCAGTGTCTGTTGCCTGGGCGTCTGCTAGGTGCCTCCGTGTGCATGGTTCCTGCTAGTAACCTCCAACTGTGTATTCTCCACTGTAAGCCTCTCTGAGCATGTGTCTTCCCTCGGCAAGCCACCTTGCCACCCCTGGAGTTATTCTTAGCCACCCTTCAGTTGGAGACTCCAGTGTTCCTCCATATAAAGTCCCCTTGGGCCATATGTGTATTCTTAAGTCCTCCCTATGGGTAGGCGTACTGTGGCATATTTCCTCTGGGATATGCTCCCCAGTGTACCTTGGTATTCCTGTGCTAAGTAGGACTCCTCGTCCGTGCTAAGTTTCACGACAGGGGACCAGACTTTTGCAGGGCACTGGAAGACAGCTGTGAAGGTGGCGTGATTACACGGGGGACCCCCATTCTACATCATCCGACGTAACTCGGAATGACTACGAAAGGGAACGTCTCGGTTACGTATGTAATCTCACGTCTCCAGTCAGAGTGTTGTTTTCTAGGTCACCCACCTGCTAAACGTGGTGATTTGAGTACTCCCATGTTCTATCTGTCGTCAATGAACTGCTTACAGTTTTTTTCGATTGTTTACACACATTTCCTGCAAGTATGTCTCATACTCTCAGAACTCTACACACAAATCTAAAAACACACACACATTCGGCAAAACCCCTCAATTCTAGTGCAAAATTAAACTTTACATTCAAAACAATGTTATATATTCTCAAAATGTTATTTTGTTTTCAAATGACACACACAAAACATCCGATGATTAGACAATTATAAGAACTAGTTGAACACTGATGTGTTCAATGTAAAACACTATGATGAATGGAAAATACTTCTCCATTCATCATAATGACTTGGGCCTTTTTTGTTCAGTGTTACACTTACTACAGACATTACATACATAAGTGTGTTGTAAAATATTTGAGAATATTGTTTTTATACCCAGAACACACTAATACACGGTAGCAAATATATTTTATTTTTCCCACAAAAACAATGGGAGATAGATCGCACATTTCATACACCCCAACCAACACAAAGTTGCACATACAGTGGCACATACAGTTTTACAGTTGTAAAACTGTGTGACGGGTGTTTGCCCATGTGACGAGTCAGTGTGCATATCTGAATGGCTGTGTGTTCCTCGTGAAAGCAAGAGATTTTCTGCATGAAAATTGTGCCAAATGCAGTGTGTTTTAGAACTGCGATTTGAGTGTAATGCAGGAATTGTGCTTGTAGTTCAGCAGAATTGGTTCAGGGGGTTGGTGAATGAGTTACGTGTTGTGGTCAATGTGTCTCAAGTACCAGAATTTGTGTGTAAACAATTGAGAAAAACTGTAACTTACTTGCATTTTGATCTATGAATCATCCTTGTGACAGAACAAACCGACCCCATATGATGGATCCAGCAAGTGCGGCAGAATTGCATGATGTATTGGTCAAGAGCGACGCTCGTCTTCAGAGCAGAGACTCCCGTGTTGTGCATCCTTGCAAGCCTTTCCTAGCGAACTCAGAAAAGTTTTTGATTGTGCTGCTTCTGGCCAAGACGCGGCACGTCTTCTCACAGAACTAAGACAAGGGGAATGAACAGTAACAGACTATTCTATTGATTTTCGTTGGCTGCTGAGTGTGGCTGGAATGTCGAAGGCCAATGGGACATGTTTTTACAGACTTTCTGAATACATCAAGGACGAGATCTACACTTTAGAATTACCCAACGGGGTGGATAAATTGATTGATCTAGCAGTTCAAGTTGATACTCGACTACGTCGACGAGATCGTCAGTCACAACAAGGCCAATTAAGTGACTTATTCACCTGATTCCACTTTTTCTCCTGAAGAGAGACAGCATTTCTTCCTGAACCTGAGCCCATGCAGCTTGGCAGATCTCGCTTATAAGGGAGAAGCAGAGGAGAAAGGAGAGGGGATTGTGTTTTTATTGTGGAACCACTGGTCATATCGCGCTGCAGTGTCCGGTAAAAGCCAGCACCTGTTAGTAGGTAAGAGGTTACTGACGGGTGGGGTTGCACGAACTAATTACCTCTGGTAATCATATTGAGAATATTGACTTTCGGTTGATTGACACTCCTTTCTCCCCTGTGGTGTTAGGTAATCTCTGGCTGGTACTCCTTAACCCACACATCAACTAGGGCAGAAACTCTATATTAGCCTGGAATGAATCTTGTCATGCTTCTTGTTTATTGTCTGCGTGTTCTTTGGTGTCTTGTTCTGTGTTTCAGGATGAACACGCAGATTTATCTAACGTGCCACGTGAGTATCTTGACCTTAAGGAAGTGTTCAGTACGTCTTGGGCTGCTTCTCTTCCTCTGCATAGTCCCTATGACTGTGCCAAAGATTTACTGCCAGGTATGTCTCCTCCTAATGGCAAGTTATACTCACTTTCTGTCCCAGAGAGGGAGAAATGTATTTCTGATTCTCTATCCTCCAGGATTATTCGTCCTTCCTCTTCTCCAGTGGAGGCAGGGTTCTTTTTGTGGGGAAGAAGGATGGTTCTCTGCGACCTTGTATTGACTACCGAGGGCTGAACATCATCACGGTAAAGGATACTTATCCTTTGCCGTTGATGTCTTCAGCCTTTGAGAGGTTGCAGGGAGCTTCCATTTTCTCTAAATTGCACTTTCGTAATGCTTATCATTTGGTCCAACACGTTCAGCATGTCAGACAAGTGCTCCAGAGGCTGTTAGAGAATGGGCTTTTTGTCAAGGCAGAGAAATCTTTGTTTCATGCACAGTTGGTTCCGTTTCTGGGTCATATAGTCTCCTCCGAGGGGGTGTGCATGGATCCCGACAAGGTTAAGGCTGTGGTTTATTTGCCAAGGCCCTAGAGAGGATTCCCCAAAGGCCCTACAGAGGATTCTGGAGTTCGCCAATTTTTACAGGCATTTTATTCACAATTTCAGCCAACTAGCCACTCCACTGACTGGCTTGACCTCCGCCAAGATGACGTTCAGGTGGTAGGTGTAGCTGAAGCTGCATTTACCAACCTCAAGAGCTGCTTTGTTTCAGCCGCCATTCTTGTTGCCCCTGATACATCGTGGGTGCTTCTCATTTCTTATTTGTGCATCCTCGTTTCCTTTCCTTGCTTCCTTTCCTTGCGTCTCAGCTCCACCCCCTGTAGGACGTGAGGGAAGGAAGCGAGGAAAGGAAAGGAGGACGGAGGAATCGAATAAAAGCTTTTTTATATACATTGGAATACTTGATCACTCGAGTGTCACTCCACAGTGTCATCAGCAGCGCTAAAAGGATCTGCCCTTATGATGTTGAAGTTTGGTTATTTAATAAATTAATAATAAATAATAATAAAGATAGGCTATACTGTTGAAATATCTGAGATGTGTGGTTTATATAAACTGCAAAGGTAAAGTATAAATTAAAATGATTGTGACCGATGTGAAGGGGGAGGAGAATTGACACGTGCGTCACGTTTAGTCAATATAACAGTTCCGCGTAGGATGCACCTGTGTATCTTCGCTTATGACTCCTCAGGAAGCCTCCTCACTCCTCGATCCTCGACTCTTCACGGTGCAATTAGAGAATTGAGATGTCCTTCAAGATGGCTGAGCTCGATCGGTTTTCGGGTCATAGGAGGGAGGACGGAGGAGGGAGGAGACGAGGAGGAATATTGAGAAGCACCCCATGTCAGTTTGTGGTGGAGGTCGACACATCAGAGGTGGGGGTAGTAGCGGTTCTTTCTCAGCGCTCGTCCGCGGATGACAAGATGCATCCTTGCGCGTTTTTCTCCCATCGTTTATCTCCGGCAGAGTGCAATTATGGCATTCGTAACAGACAGTTGCTGCCAGGCAGTCAACTAGCATTGGCAGGAATGGCGTCATTGGTTAGAGGGTTCAGGGGTACCCTTTATTGTCTGGGCCGATCATAAGAACCTTGAATATATTAGGTCTGCTAAGAGAATCAACTCCAGAGAGACTCGGTGGGCACTTTTTTTCGGTCGTTTGGAGTTTACATTGTCGTATTGTCCAGGGTCCAAGAACATCAAACCTGATGCTTTGTCTCACATTTTTGAACTTTCCGTTCGCCTGTCCACTCCAGAGAGCATTTTTCCAGAGAGAATCATTGTCTCCACATTCGCTTGGGAGATCAAGTCGAAGGTCCGCTCAGCCTTAGCAGTGTCCACCGAGTCGCTTATTTGTACCGGAGGGGTTATGGTCCGACGTTATTCGGTGGGGTCATTGTTCCAATAAAGCATGTCATCCAGGAGTCAATCACACCAGTTTTTTGGTCAAGCAACGATTCTGGTGGCCTTTTGACTGTAGTGGACTGGTTCACGAAGGCAGCTCATTCCTTTGCCCAAATTATCGCTGTTGAAGACCACATCTTTCGGTTACATGGCCTGAGTTTTGTCGTTTGTTGGGGGCGAGGTTCAGTCTTTCTTCTGGGTTTCATCCTCAGAGCAACGGGCAGACCGAACGTGCCAACGAAGACTTAGAGAGTGTTGCGATGTTTGGTTTCTCAGAATCCTTCCTCCTGGAGCCAGAAGCTCTCATGGGTTGAGTATGCACATAACTCGTTACCAGTGTCATCCACAGGCCTATCTCCATTTGAGTGTAGCGTAGGGTACCAGCCACCTATTTTTCCCAGTCTGCAATCCGAAGTCGCGGTCCCCTCGGCTCACGCATTCATCCAGAGTTGCCACCGCACTTGGACCAGAGCCCGTGAGACTCTGCTCCAGGTGGGGGCACACACCAAGGCTAAGGCCGATCGTCAGTGGTCCAGGCCTCCCGTGTACGTTCTGGGTCAAAAAGTGTGGCTTTCCACTATTCCGCTCCGTTCCGTGTCTAATAAGCTAGCTCCTAAATTTATTTCATTCACTGTCACCAAAATCATTAGTCCGGTGACAGTCCGCCTCAAACTTCCTCCAGCATATAGGAGAATTCAGGACAGGTCCGAAGGAGAGGAGTTGGCTTCCTGCTAGGGACATACTGGATCACTCCCTTATCGATGAATACAATCGTCGGGTAAGCTCTCCTGGAAGTGCCAGGCCGTCCGCCTGCTAAATGTGGTGTTTTGAGTACTCTCCTTTTCTGTCTGTTGTCAATAAACTGCTTAACTTACTTGCATTTGGATATACGACTCTTCCTTTTGACAGCAACACCTGAGGATCATGCTGCTATTAAAGCAAAATATACTTAAAATTCAGATTTTTTTTTTGTTTTTTTTTGTTTCTCAAATCAATTGATTTTTAATAAAGTAATATTATTACTATTTATTACTATTACTATAATAATTACTACTTCAAAACATCGTCCTGTGACGATGGTTCAAGTCTTACCTCTCAGGTCGGTACTTCAGGGTGTTGTGGAGGGGTGAGGTGTCTAAGTTGCAACATCTAGCTCCTGGGGTGCCTCAGGGCTCAGTTCTTGGACCAGTTCTCTTATCCATCTCCATGTCATCCCTAGGATCTGTCATTCAGAAACATGTTTTTTTGAATGTATCACAACTTCTCCACACAACATAACTCCTTCCAGGACAGCCAGGAACCTTGAACTTTCACATACCACATTGCTAGAACTGTAGTGCAGATTTGCCGTACACAACTTTAGGCCCTCATCATCAATCAGGCCCTCCCTATCAGAGCATGCTACACAGCTTCGACAACTTGTCCAAGCTCTTGTTCTACCCAGACTGCCCAATTGTAATGCTCTGTTGGGAGGCATTCCAGCTTGTACTGTTAAACCTCTGCAACTGATCCAGAATGCTGCAGCAAGAGTGGTCTTTAAAGAGCCGAAGAGAACGCATGTCATACACCTCTCCCCATAAAATTGCTCTGGTTGCACAGGTGAACGGCACTTTGTGGTGTCAAGGCAAAAAATCATTTTCATGGACTTGTACCTTGACTGTTCCAAGCAGGTGGAATGACCTGCCTAACTCAACATTAGCTGCTTAACCCTCATTTTATACTTGGGGTCAATATGACCCCAATCGACTTTTCCGAAGTAAATAAACATGGTTCCCTTGATCTCAGATGCATAAAATTTTGTGACTTTTTCTACATTATCTATCTATACACACACAAAAAAACGGGGCTTGATTCGGTTGTTCTAAAGGTATGTAAAAAAAAAAGTCACACTCATTGCATTTTGGGGTCAATATGACCCCAATTGAAATAAATGGGAAAATCGAAAAAAATGTGTTTTTTATTTTTCATTTGTAAAAAAAAAATCACTTAATCCAGAATAGATCAGAAAATTTCTATACCGCAATGAAGTACTGGTACTAGAGCACAAATTCAATGTTGAACGAACATGATAACATGCACACACACACGTGTACACACACATAAACACACACACTGGTGTGACTACAATAGAAAGCAGTTTTATAGAAACTGGCAAATAAAATCAATAATTCCAGCATAAATCTGAAAATTCTCACACATAAATGAAGGTCTGGTAGTAGATCACTAATACAATGTGGAATGAACATTATCACACACTCATGTGCACACACACAGACACAAATACACACAGAGATAGAGGTTTGACTGCAATAGGGAGCATTTTTATAGAAATTGGGAAATAAAATCAATAATTTCTGCATAAATCTAAAAAAATTTCACACTCAAATGAAGGTATGGTATGAGAGCACAAATGCAATGAAAATGAAATGAAAAGCACATGACTACACACATATCACACACACACACACACACACAGAGAGACACACACAAACAAACAAACAGGTGTGACTGCAAAAGAGACCATTTTTATTGAAATTGGCCCAAAAAAAAATAATAGTAATTCCAGCATAAATCTAAAAATGTTCACATAAAAATGAAGGCCTGGCATTGGAGCAAAAAACAATGTGGAATGATCATGATTACACACACACATGCATGCGTGCGCACACAAACACACACAGACACACAGGTGTGTTTACTCTTTACTCTTTACTATTCCTATCCGCCTATAGCTGTTTGTTTTTTTTTTTTATTTACCTTTTAAAAATTAATTTCTTATTCTAAAGTTAATCATTTGATGCATTTTGATTATTGAAATAATAAGTAATTGCAATTAAGTATTTTCTTTTAGTGGCAACTAATGTGGCATTATTGCAAATTTATTTGGGATTACTGCAAATTTATAAAACATTATTGCAATAACAAGATACTTAAAAATACCCCGAACAACAACAAAATAATTGTAAACTTTGACAAAATACTGATTTAATGTATTTTAAATGTTTAAATATATATATTCATAACAAAAGCTGTTATAAGAGCAGTAAGTCACATTTAGAAAAAATGAATGGATTTCAATGGGGCCTCTGCTGGAAGTATATGGTAATTACACTTTCTGGCTAAAACTATATTATCTACAAAAAAACATCTTACCAGCAGATGGCAGAATTATGCATCAGACACCTAGATCAATATCCAGAAACAACTCATATTTAAATTTGATCATCATTAATGTGTTTGTTTTCATAAAAATGTAATATTTCATATTTATGCTAATGCTGTAGTTGAGGAATTCTGCAGTAAATAGGTACAAAAGTACTTCATATCCCCCAAAACACAGCATAAAAATATAGATGAGAAGTAACTGAAAAAAATGATATATAATTTGTATTATTAAAATGTATATTTTTTGTACAAAAGCTCTGTGCATCTTTGGGGTCATATAGACCCCAAAATGCAATTAGTGTAAACAGGAAAGAAATATAATAGTAGGGTTAAGCCATTTTCAAGAAACTGCTGAACATGTTTTTTTTTTTTTTGTTTTGTTTTGGCGTCACCTTTGACCATGCTTCAATATTTTACGTTTTAGGCACCCTTTAGCGTCACTTACATGACGCGATCCTACGGCGTCATCTAACTGACGCTAAAGGAAAGCGTCAGTTAGAGGACGCGGTTAGGTTTAGGTGTGGGGTGGGGGTAGGGTACACGCGATCCTAGGGCGTCATCTAACTGACGCTAAAGGGCGCCTAAAGCGTCAGATATTGAAGCATGTCCAAATGCTTCCCAAGGCGTCAGTTAGGTGACGCCTTGGGAGTGAGAATGGGCTGAATATAATATATAAAAACATAAAATAACAAACAAATAGTAATAATAAAATGATAATTGATGTAAATCAAATAATAATGATAATAATCAAATAAAACACAACACAGATGCATGGTTATTCATGGTTGTTCTCTTAAAGTAACACACACAGGTTGCTATTGAGAATCCTTAGAGTCTTCAACACACTGTGAAAAAAGAAAAATAAATTATGCTAGAAAATGAAAAGTATCTAAAAAATTAAATGAAAAACTAAAAACAGGGTGTGAAATGTGGTAAATTCTGTGCAATAAAAAGTGAAATAAATAAAAACATTACCAGTCAAAAGTGTGGACACACATGGAAGAGAGAGAGTATTTTTTCAGAGTATAAGTAATTTGTCATTATATAGTAAATGGTGAAAATATTTATAACAAGAATGAGTGGATGTGTCCAGACTTTTGGCTGGTACTGTAACAGAATCTGTAAATAGAAACAAATACTCAAAGGAGCTTTTTAAAAATGATTACTAATAAATGTCAGAGAAATGCCAGAGGCTCAATACACTCAATCTAGGAGGAAATGCTGTTTGGAAGGCACATATTACCCCTGTGGTGAAAGAGCACCAGCAAATACAAATCCCAGTGGGAGGACACATGGCTAAGAAATGATAACACTTCAGAAAATGACAATCTAAAGCAGATGGAGAATTTTGCTTAATAAATCTCTATCGCACTCTAAGCACTGAGAGCTCCAATTAGAAAAACACTCCTGTTGGCTAGTATGAATAGCTCAGGAAATGTGATTCATAAAAATACAATACTATTTAAAAATAACTTCTTAAAAGGTGCCCTTCATTACATGCAAGTGCCTAAACTATCAATAAAAACAACTCGTATTCAGGTGGTATTATGACAGGCATTTTGTTAAAAGGAAGATATAAATATTATGCGGGAACACATCCGGTCTCCAGTCAATATTGTATTCTTATTTATTCATTCAAATATTTTTGTGGCCCTGCCTTTCACGAAGTCTTAGCTTATTGTAATAGGCGGCCAGAAAAGAAATTAAAAACAAATTGATTCTTAATTTTTTTTTTGTCTGAAAATGTTTAGACCATGCAGCAGACTATGAGATCATTGCAGTGAAACTTGCTGCAAAATATTTTGTCAGCAAAACATGAAAGATGTTTTCATAAAAAAAAAAAAAAAAAACATTGTCTAGTCAGTGCATGACCTGCGAGGGCCTGTCATGGTAAATACATTACAAAGGGCAGTAAACACATGGTTTACAAAGAGCGAGCAGCTTCAAAATGCAGAATAGTGCATTTAAAAACCAGCAAAAAGGATGAGTACGGCAACTTGCTGACTGTATGTAATTATAGAGCACAAAGAGCATCCGTCATCTATGCTGTCAGAAACTGATGGATAAGCCATGCTGAGATGCTCAAACAACATCCATCTCTCAGAGGTGAACTATAGGTCAGTGACGACGTTTGGAAAGTTGCTGATGTTTCCTTAAAAAATGTAACCCTCTTGCCTCTATGTTAATGGTATTGTGACAGCCAAAAGCACTTCACATAGTGCTGCAGTCTGACCCTAAACTGTTTTGTTTGGAGCCTTTTAGATATACTCCATTTTGTCATTTGATCCTTTTCCTTCTGTACAGGCTTTAACCCCACAGGCATAAGATTTATAGAACTAAAACACCATCACATCAAATGTATTAAAAAACTGAATCAGTCATGTAGAGTGCAGCTGCCAACCACGCCCACAACTAATTCAGCAAGATGATGAGTTATTGCATTTTATTTAAAAGGGTTATGAGGCCCAAAATGGCTATGTTCCAAAACCTTGCTGAAAATGAGATTGATTAATTTCATTTTTACAGTTTGGTGTAAAATTACCTTAAAATGTTCCAAAAGGTGTTCTTAGAATGCCATAGAAGAACCATTTTTGTTACCGCAAAAAAAGCTTTCAGTGAAAAGTTATACGATTTTTAAATAATCTGGAGAAACTTTTCCGACTCTTAAACCCAATTTTGGGTCAAATATGGCCAAACCCAGCCATTGGGTTACATTTTTTTAAATTACATTTTTAACCCAATGTTTTTGAGTTTGTCCATATTTGACCCAAAATTGGGTTAAAACAACCCAGCATTTTTTTGTACAGCTGGTACCAAGATGGGTCTTGAGTATGTTGCCCAGTGGGTCTCACCTGCGTCCAAGTCCAATTTGGTGGCAACCAACTTAATATATTAAGTCCATTTGGCCAATTTACATGGGGCCATTATGGAACCTGCAGACCCATTTTTCAGCCCATTTCAAACCCACGGTGGCCTGACATACAAATGTTGGCTGGGAAATAACCTTTAATTAGATCTATACCTCACCCAGCGAAACCAACAGCCTCCAGCCACAGTTGTTCGCCAGATGGTGATGAAATTAGGTCCATCTTTTTGAAACAACCTGTATTAATATTTAATTTATTAATTTACACATTTTAAGAGATAATTAAAACATTACATTTTTTTTCACCAGCGCTGCAAAAATGATAACTGAAATTGTGTACATAATAAATCATGTCCAAAACGTGATAAGAATCTCCTAGATTTATTCAAGTTAATATCCTGCTGCTAATGCCTCCAGATAAGCACCTTCAAGATTTACTGGAGTTAATATTTGATAATGGGCTTTTTATATACAGTAACATGTATGGGTTGGTACATTACATTCTGGAAGACAATCAGGATGCGATTTTTTATCAAGAGGGACAAATCAAGACTTTGGCAAGATGATTACTGTTTCATCAACAGTGCTATGGGGATTTATTGCATAAGTAAATAAATACTAACTTTTAGGGACATTTGTTTGGTTTAGCGAGGTCTGTAGCGGGAGAGCGGGGGTGGAGTCGGGCAAAATGCAAAATGCCAAATACCTGTTTCTGATTGCAGTGATTGGCGCGGGGAAACCGGATAAAAGCTGGTTGATGCGAGAGAACGAGAGAGAAGGACTGAGTTTCTACAGAGAAATGTTGCTTTATTGAATGTGCTATATTTTTCTATGGTGAAGGCGCTCGTGCGCAACTTACTGTACTGCTACTATAACACCAAGACCCAGTCACACCGACCCTTGTCTTCTTCCATCCCCCATTACATTGAACCTTCAACACTGTCACATTTACATACATTCAGAAATGGTAAATCATTATGGAGCACTTGAGTATTAAAGCAGCACTATGTAGTTTTTTCAACCTTTATAATATTTTTCCAAAAACCCTTGAGATACATCGACTTACAATCGGTTGAATGACAGGTCCAATGCATAATTAAGGCCCTTTAGGGGACTTCAAGATGATATATAATCTTTCTGTCCCCGAAAATCATCAATTGCCTCCTGTGAAACGTCTCCTACTGTGACAGCTGCCATAGCGCCTGTTCCCGAATGTTGACTGTTTGTCCGAGTGAGTGGAAGGGGTGTGGCTTAGCCATAGGTCAATTATAGTGTACCTATAACGTACTTACAATATAAGTATAAGGGAACAATATTTTGTTATAGGTTAAACTATAATATAGTTTGGGGAATAACATTTAATTTTTATACTGTAAGTATTATAGAACTAATTCTACTTTTATGATATAACAATCTTACATTTGGGAGCAATTTAGCAAGAACATACCTTTTTGAAATAATGGTGAACCAGCACATACTGTATAGGATTTTTAAAAATTACAGGGTACATATCCATGCATTTATGAAGTAATGTTTCTTGCAAAAGTGCACTGAAAACAAAAAAAATAAATGTTGCTTCTTACCCTCTTGTTTCATGTAGTTACAGGGTAATGACATTGCGGGCTGTAAATTAAAGTGGTGCTTGTTACCCTCTTGTTCCATGTAGTTACAGGGTAAGTACAATAGAAATGCAAACACGATATCACTGACTCGGAAACCTTTATTTATTATACAAGCACCACTTACCCTGTAAAAAAAATTGTAGTCTTAGCTTATCTTGCTTTGAAATATGGTAGCCCAAACTTAAAGCTGCAATACCTAAGATTTAGATGCCGCTAGAGGGCGCTACATTCAAAACAACAACAATGGCTTTGCTTGATGACGACGTGAAGAAACGCGGAATGATGGGAACTGTTGTTTTCAACTCCACCGTGGATAAATCAGTCAGACGGGAATCGAAAATTAGTTGTCATGGATGAGGTAAAGTTCGATTTCTATAAACGTTGCGTTTAATGACATGCTTGTTTTTCATTAAACTGAAATAACCGCGCAAGAAAAGTCAGGTTTAAAAGTAAATTAGTTATCACAGATGTTACTGTATGAGTCACTGGACGAAGCTATGGTGGAGAGGGTTTGAAGGGGATAACTTTATAAAAATAAAAAATCAATTTAATGTACATTTGACACATCTTTTCATGTCGTGTAATTCAACAGTTTCACAAAATTAACGTTAAGGGGGTCGCACACCGGACGAGAAGCTGCAGCGCCGCGTCGCACCACATAATCATTCGAACACATTGTTATCGATAAGTGTACACATACCGGCGGCGGCATTCGGCGTCTGTCCGCGGCGCCCAGCAACGCCTCAATCAGGACCGTGTTCAAAATCCTGCTGCGCCACAGAGCGCCATTTACACAGTTTTATATAAAATTTTAATTATTTTTGTCTCAAACCGTTGCTAATGGATCCTGACTTTGCCCTATGCTGTAATATGCATTTAGTTTTGCAGTGATTTACAGAAATTAGCTGCTTGAATGACAATTGCTGATGTTATTATTAGATTTTTCAGGTGAGATTCTCAATTCATTCCGTGAACGGATGATCTGAGGTAAAGTTTTCAGAATGCAGACTCAGCAACGATTCTATTTAATTGTACAGTACAATCATAGCATAGAACAGACATAGAACAGACATTATCTTCATTTTCTGTCATTAAACATAACAATATTCCTGGCCATACACTGATGAGAAAGTGCGCGTCCGGTGTGCGATGCTGTGGAGTTGTCCTAAACGTGACGCGGCGATTCTCGTCCGGTGTGCGACCCCCTTTACAGCCAACAGTTCACATTCCGAGAATAAATGAAAAGAACAATTGTAATCCATTCCATAACAAATGCGCGAAACAAGCTGTCGTTTGTTAGACGCGAAACAAGCTGTCGTTTGATAGACGCTAGCGCACAACTACCGCATTTGTCCAGGACTACACGTAGTACGAGCGGAAACCGAGATAAGCGGATATGACGCGATTGACTCGCGACTCCCAGCTCACCCCTGCTCACACGTCCCGTTTCCTTGGTTAAAATCTCAATTTTCTCGCGATTTAAATATTGTTTGAAACATATGGAATATTGTGAGTTATCATCTTTACTAAATGTATAACACTGGCCTTGTGATTTTGGGATATTTTAATGCAAAAATCTTAGGTATTCCACCTTTAAATGTACTTTTGCTATCAATATATATATTTTATCTATTGTTATTTTATTTATATTTTTTTTTATAAATGCATAGATATGTACCCTGTCATTTTTAAAAAGCCTATACAGTATGTATTGCTTTGGTACACAATTATTACAAAAAGGTACACAGTGTATGTTCTCACTGGATTGCTTAAAATGTAAGATTGTCTGATAATAGAATAAGTACCCCTTAATTCTATAATACTTACAGTATAAATACATATTTTTTATTTATCCTGGTTGTTACCCCTTTATTGACCAAACTTATATTGTTGATTAACTTACATGTACTTTATGGGTACACTCTAAAAAATGCTGGGGGTTTTTTAACCCAACTTTGGGTCAAATATGGACTAACCCAGCCGTTGGGTTAAATTTTTACATTACATTTTTAACCCAACATTTCGGGTTTGTCCATATTTGACCCAAAATTGGGTTAAAACAACCCAGCATTTTTTAGAGTGTACACTATAATTACAGAAAGTTACACTGTAAATGCCTCTTAATTACACAGTACTTTCGGGCTGTAATCTAAAGAATTACCCAATGTTTTCTTTGAAGACAGAAGCACAAACACAGCCACTTTCACTTATACTTTGGCTTCTTCACTGAATTGAGGGTGCTAGTCCCAGAACAGCTGGTCTTAAAGCTCGCCTTCCCCTGTAATGAATCTGCTATTGATCTAGAGCTAGACTCACACAAAACAATGATACAAAATCAAGGACCCCAAGCTATTGATTTTTTGTTTGCTGAACATGTCCACAAAAGCTCATACATATAGTAAATTGAGTGCAACTTAAAAAAAAGTCTGCAAGGAGCCAGAGTCCTTCTAATAGCATTTTATTGTTTTACACACTACTGCTGAAAGGCTTATTACAATCTAAAACTGATACATGTGGACAGAAATACACATTAGCCTTCATGAAATATAACCTGCAAGCCCTTTTAACTTCAACACACAGGTGACAAAATCCATTTTGAATGTCATCTCATAATATCTTCTAATCATACATAATTGATCTAAGACCAATCAGAGAAATCTTTAAAATACACCAACATTTTCACTTGATGACACTATTCTACTTAACACTCACTATTAAAGGGTTTTTCTTTTTTATTATTGTATAACAACAGAGAGATACTGTAGCAACCCAAATAATGCCCAATGCACAGTGTTTTGGTGCTGAGGTACCAGGATCAGGCACTTGAGTAAACAGAACTCTGCCAAAAATAGGGCAAGTGAATGATTGGATTTTGTGTTTGTTTTTTGGCAGTGATTATGTACTTGCTCTACTTGGTCATCGCTATAAAAGAAGGAAAAATAAATATCCCTAAATCCAGCATTTAATATTCGGTTCTGAAACCATTACATTAGCATACAAATTGATAAATCAATTCAAGACAAAAATGTGATTTAATCACCTGCAGAAAAATTGGAGCTTCTGCAGAGCTTGTCGTGAGGCACAAAGCGGCCACCACCGAGACTGCAGGACTTATGTAGGTCGACTGAGGGTACATGAGTGGAATAACAGAAGAATTGTCAACACATTCATTGTGTGAAAAACCACAAAAAAAAAAAAAAAAAAAAATCACAATTAAATAATACTTTAACTTGGGAACAGTGGGGTAAGATGTGTCAGTGGCTAATCTGTCACCTGCTTAATTCAAGAAACTGGGCCATATATTTAACACTTCCCCATCTTCTTTTTTTTTCCTTTAAGTTGCCAGCCACCGCCAGCATTTTTGATAATGTTCAGCCCCTGGAATATTTTGTTGTATGGATATCTGAACATGCAATATATCAAAAGAAAGAACAGAGGATGTGCTAAAAAAAATTATAATAAAAGAAAAACTAGTTTCATGCATTCCTTTTTCTTAATCAACACTTGAATGTGGGTAAGTTATATAAAAAACAGCATTTTTCAAACAGCAAAATAGCATTTTTCTCAAAGCCTTGTTAATGTTTGATGGTTGAGTTATTTTACAAGTGGTTAAGTAATTTTTATAATCGCTTGTTTCGACTTTTTAATCTGGAGATTTTGTAATAGCACCCCTTACCTCTACCTTAACAGTGAAAACATGGATTGCTGGAAATTTACGTCAATGGGGAAAGAGTTAAAAAAATTATTCTTTTTTTTTTATCATGTGCATCTCTCTATTTACAATATTTGTTTTATTTTTAATTAATGTTTTGCATGTAAAAATACATTTTCTGAAGCAGAAAAAAAATGAACTTGGTGTTAAAGCAAAATAAATAAATAAATAAATAAAAAATATATATATTTCATGTGTGTTTGTCATTTGGTAAGATTTGGTTCCAACTGCACAAAAACCCTAATATGATAAAACATTTAAATTAAAATAATGTGCAGCAAAATAATACTTTGGAAATGGTTTGTGCATTATCAAAATGTGATTTAAATCTTTCACATGTTCATCAGTGATTCGTCATTTCTCCTTTCCTAGAGGACAACTTCATTAACTGACACATCTTGCCCCACTCTTCCTTATAAGGCTTGCTGTTGTGCCATCATCACTGTGCCAAACACATTCACTCCTACACTGCATTGATTGATGCTAGAGAACAGTGCTGATTGTGTCAAAATCCTTACTAATTTGGGAGCTACTTGGCAGAGACTTGAGGTACTCCAGATGCCTCCTGGCATCTTCCTGGTTATGCCGTACGTAATAGATGACATAAGCGATAACCATCGTGAACCAACCAAACATGGTGACAAACATGGCTACATCGGTAGTCTTGTGGTGGAAGTTGCAAAAGTTTATGCCTGAATCCAAGACTTGGATGACAGGTTTGCCCGCGTACTCTTCCTGGACAGACGTGTGGCAGCTCACCTCGTTCACCGTCTCGGGGTCCAGCCTGAGTTCGCGCAACACCTCCTGCAGGGTGCACTCGCAATGCCACGGGTTGTTGGACAGGCTGATCTTGGCATGCAGCCGAGCGAAGGCCTCCTTGGGGACGCTTTGCATGTGATTATGGGACAGGTCGAGCGCCCTTAAGCTCTCTGTTACACCTTGAAAAGCCCCAGCGTCCACGGTTTCAATAGCGTTCCTTGACAAGTCCAACTCTTGGAGCCAGGGAAGGTTTTTAAAAGCCTGGTTTGGGATTTTGGTGATGCGATTGGAGGACAGTTGAAGTGACACAGTATCGTGCGGAAGGTCTGGGGGGATCTCCACAAGGTTGCGGGAGGAACACTGCACTACGGTTAAGCCATTCCTCTCGGAGCAGTGGCAGCTCTTGGGACAGGCAAAACCCATCACGCTCAAACAAATCACGGCTAAAAGTAATCTCAAGATAAGGGGATAGCCATGAGGGATGAAGACTTTCTTTGACATATGAGCCCCTCCAGGGTAAGTCATGTCCAGCTACTTACTTTCCGAATGCTCTACAATTCAAGGACAGTCATTGTTAATCCAAGTCATATTGGAAAATTAATGAGTAAACGTTACATGTCACTGTGTCATTCCGACCCCGTTTTTCCTTATTAACGCCCTTTGTGCATTTGTAGAGTAGTGATTTTAATTTTCAGGTGTTTGAAGCCATTGTGAGTGTCCTGGAGAGAGTCCATCAACATCTGAGAGGCAATTCAATATTTGAGAGGAAAAGGTTCAACAGCCAAGGTTTAATTAGAGACCAAAAACAGAAGATGGATTTGAAAAGGGCTCCATTCACTTGAATTCCCTCCTGCCAAGTCTGGAAACTGCAAGAACAAAAAGGAGAACAATAATCACCCACACAAACAGATGTTTTGGATTAACAAAGAAATATATATTTATATAAATCAAAGATTGAAAGTACTGTTATTTGATGTCTAATGACATCTCACCCTCGTGTCATTACAAACCTGTATACTATTACTGTATACTATTTTTTAAATGAAACACTTTCTTCCATGTTCCATAGAAGAAGAAAATATGGCATAGATGTTTGGAACAATATGAAGGTGAGCAAATGATGACAGAATTTGTATTTTTGGGTGAACTGTCCCTTTAAGATATGCTGTGTAACATACAAAGCAACATTAGAGTGCTCTGATCTGAAATGGATTCAACCCATGACAAAACAATTTTAGATAAGTCTCATATCTTGCAGACAAATTACATTTGTTATGCTGCATTAATCTAATAAAATTAGAAAGGGAAATGCAAAACATGTAAATTCTGTAATTAGCAGAATATCCCAGATGTTCTTTTCAACACAAGGAAAGTAAACTGCTAAATACTAACAAATTAATTCATTATTATTATTATTATTATTATTATTAAATACTGACAAACTCCAAAAAAAAAGATAAAATTGCTTCTCGAAAGTATCATGAAAGTGGTCCATATGACAACTATATTTCACGTCTTTTGAAACTATATGCTTAAATTAGAGTCAAGCATAGCATGGAGCATCTTTGACATTCCTCAAGAACCAAAATAACACAGTGTGAGAACAACATGAGGGTGGGGAAAACATCACATGATTTAATTCACACTATACCTTTAACGCCCTACATTTGTGCCAATCAATCTGATCATGACTGCCCTCAGTCTAAACGGATAGCTTACACTTTAGGGATTTTATAACCTTGTCCCTTGTCCCTTCGTTCTAAACCCCGCTTTTAACCCCAGGTAAAGGAACGTTTCACACTTGTAAGAGCCAAATTTGTACAGTGTGAAACGATGCACTGCAGTGTTAGAATGTTACGACTAGATGCTTAGCAAACAACAAACCTCATATTCAGATGCTTTGGACAGTCGCAGAAACACTGCATGTTGCATAAACAGTAGTTTCAGTTTTTGAGGCGGGAAAATGTCAAACGAAGAAGAGACCGTTTTATTCTTACCTTTATAGTTTGAAAAGTCCATTCAGGATAAACTTGATAGTACAGTATGCCCATATAATATAAGAATGTGCAATTTTAGAACCTTTTTGTAAATGTACAAAAATGTAAATGTACTTTTTGTAGCTGTACAGCGTTCGCCAATCAGTGACACTGACACCGCAAATATGCAAATAAGGATGTCAGGGTTTAAGAATATAGTGTAAAACGTTAGCTTATGAACACCCAGGATTTATTGTTAACACCGGGTAAATTATGAGATGTGATTCACTTCTGTGTATAGAATAGGTTAACTATTTCAAGTGTGAAAAGCTCTTTTGTCAAAACCCCCTCTGAGACAGCAACTCATTTTACAAGAGTCCGTAAGGCAGGGAGAAAATATTAATAGACCTACGCCGAACACATGATGCAGTGAAGTGACTTTCATTCTTTGCACTAAAACTTTGTCACAGGCAGCATATGAGACATGCAATGCATCATTTAAAAAGTGTCGAAAAAAAAAGATTAATTCACTGGCAATGTACAGTAGGCTAAGCAATAAGCAACACAGCTCAGGATTGATTGTTGAATCAGCAGCAGCTCAGTAGCAGTAGTTGATTATTGTGATGGATGCTAAAACCTAAAGCCACCTTTAGAATCCAATAGGATGCAATTAGGACACTTGGCTCATCTATAAAGGTGTGTTGTGAAACAGGAATTGTGAGTGATACACTCTCACCAAGAACATCACAGTTGCTCTTATTTAAGGTCACCGTAAAGGTCACCATTTAACTGAAAAAATATTATAAGCAAACTAAAACACTTTAAAAACGTTGTTAGCTGCCTGAATACAAATACATAATTTCTATTTTATAAATTCAAATATGTGTTAATAACAGGCAACACACGTTTCAATATTGCCAATGAAGGAAATGACAAGAGAAGAGCATGGAGGAGTTTTTTTTTTTCTAAGACACGTGTCTGTGTCTTTGTCACGTGTGAGAGTACTTTACCTCAAAACAAATTACATCAAAATATTCTAAAAAGATATGAAAATAACACACGCTCATGTGTGTTTTTACGATAATTTTGACCTCTGTACGATCAATAATAAAAAAAATTCTCATAATCGATCATTTCAGAATTGTCACACTTCAAATGATGGTCGTTGTAATCATAGGGCTTCTTTAATCATTGATAGCTGTGGATTCTACGTCTACCGAGAGAAAAACGTGAACGTGGACGTGAACGTCTTCTCGGCCAATCATCGTGGAGAATGACTCTCTCGTGAGCATAATAATGTTCTTTTTGTATTTTGTATAGATAACAGGCTAATCTCTGTATGTTTTGTATGAAGAAGAAAATTTTTTTTTTAAATTTAAAATAAAATAAAAAAGTTGTAGGTCAATAAATAGCTAGGCTACGTTTGACTCGTGTACGATAATTTTCTTCCAAATACGATAATTTTGAGCTTGGTAAAATACTTGAACATTTCCAATCTGGCAACTCTGATGGAGTGTCATAATTTATCTCAATCTATCTTCCTTCTCTCATTGTTAGGCTAAAAACGTAGGCTGCATCTGGTTTAGATTGAAAAATGTACCTGCCAAAACATGACGATGGCATAGGTTAGCCTACACTACGAGGCTGGACTTAAGCGTACTGCTAACAACAGACTGAATACGTGAAAACGTTGAAAGAAAGAGTCTTCGTATTTAATTAGACCATAATAACGTGGGAAATTAAGTAGCTAGTTTGCAAACAAAACTGAGTGCTTGTAAATCTGGTCTACTCAAAGTCTATATGTAATACTCACGCTTGAAAACATCCAAATATTATATTATAAGCATATCCTGCACCTATGTCGCGTAGGCTACTGGATTACAAACAGCCGACTATAGAATAGCCTATAAAATAGCATGTCAACCTAAATTCAAATTGGGAACTACAAAAGACGTACAAATAGAGGAAAATATTAATGAAAGATTATGACTAAAATATTACACAAGCATATAAAACAAGACTAATCTCAGCAGCCTTCTTTCCAGAACGAATTACATATTGCATTATGTGGTTTCAAAAAGTTAGCGTTTTACCATAAATTGAATGCATTATCATGACTTACCATACTTGTTGATACTTCAGTGGATCAGACGCCGTTGCAGAGAGAGTAAAAAGTGAAGAGCACACAGCAGAATAAGAAAGCCACCTTGCGCTGATTGGATGGCGAGCTTGCTGTGCTGGAGGCTGAGGGCGCGCGCTCGGTCGGTCGCTCCACCCGCTTGTTCTGACTGACTAGGCTTGCCTGCTTGTGGTGGCGATTTTGATTCAACCCAGTGACTCGAATCATTTTAATCAGTTCACCAAAAAGATTTGTTCTTTGGTTCCTGACCTGACGTCTATGGTTCCTGACGATTTCGGAATCATTTGAATCCGTTTACAAAACGATTCAGTAGGCTGATTCGTTCAGTGGTTCTTTTCAGCAGGTCACATAGTCGTTTTGTTTTAGAAGAACTATTCTTTCATAGAACATTACACTTTTCCTACATAAATATTAGGCTATACAAGCATCTTAACAGATAAATTATTAAAATGCTCCAAACAATAGTCTATTTCTGTCTGATTCCTGCACCGGTTTCCACCGAATTGCTTCATTGAGAGCCACGGCAACATATAGCCTAATCATACCTGGCTTGGGCTGAGTAGCCTACTGGAAGGCTACATATGCACGCATAATTCCGTCTTTGACGCAAGACGTCAAACGAAACGAAAGTTTAATACGGAGAGGGGTGTAGATGTAATTTTATAGTTATGTTTATTTAATATAATAAACAAAGAAGCATAAACAAAATGAAGGGTGTCTGTTGTGTCTGTTTTTGTGACTAACGTGTCTTTAGTATAGCCATATACAGTAGAGTAAATCCAATATAAATTCTTGGTATAGCATTGGACTCTATACGATCGGCGGAAGTATAATCCAGCATCCCACCCAGACCTTCACCGGAAACACCGCCGCGGCCGTGCATAGAGTCCATTGAGTTTGAAGTCTGTATCGAATAGCCTATTATGCAATATATAATGGACCGCAAAACAATAGCCTACGAAACGTCTTTCTATTGAGTTGTCCGTGTCCCTGAGCCATGAACAGATAAACAAACTGCTAAAGCCACCGGTATTCACAAACATATCTTCTGAAATGTATTTGAGCATTCGAAACACTGTTGTGATAAAGTTTCGAACATTTTACAATAACAAGTGCTTTTCAAACTAGCAGAAGTCACAGGCTGAATTCGGAACTGAATGAAGACATGTGTTGGCAACAGTTTCACCCACTGTAATTGGCTATTTGAAAGAGTAGGTTACATACTGTGTGGTATGACCTCCTAAAAGCTAGGGTTTAAAGATTGTGCAAACCAGTGACCAGAGGATGCCTCCTCTGGACCTAAAGACTAGTGAAAAAACTTCCTAGACCCTAAATACAGTTTCATTATGATTAATTATTAATAGCAATTATATGTTTTGGAATACTTGAGGACATTCATCCAGGCCTGAACACAATATACCTGATTGTTGTGAAATGATTCAAGAACTAATTCACATCCCTAAACCTATAGCCGACATCTCCTTTTTTTGGCAGGACTGCAGAATATATAATGAGTCTGTCAGTGACAGCTGACAGGTCAGACCATCACTGCACAGGATGGGAAACCTATACTTGTCAAAACCTTGTTTATGTGACATACGAACAAGTCTTATAATACTGGGTGCACTGCTCTTAAAATAAAAACAAGGTAATGTAAAATGAAGATAAAAATTATATTAAATAAATGAAGAGTTCAGATGCAAAAGCCTCTAAATGCCATTTGAAATTTTCTTCTTTAATGATGATTTTTTTTTTATCAAACTTGTATATTTAAGTTCAGTAATTTCACTTAAATAACAATTAATAGGTAATTATCATTGCCATTTAAGTGAAATCACTGAACTTAAATATACAAGCTTGATAAAAAATATCATTCTAGAAGAAAATTTTAAATGGCACTTAGAGGCTTTTGCATCTGAACTCTTCAAATTTGTCTGGAGGGCAAGAAGAAATGGTAACACTTTATTTTACGACCTGCAAACAACTGTGTAAGTACACCGAAATTACGGTGCACGTTTCTGTAATTATTGTGTACTTCCGTGTAAGTATAAGGGAACAATAGGTTAAGTTTTGGGTAATAAAGGGGTAACAAACAGATATACAACCTGCAAATAAGTTTGTAAGTACACTGAAATTACGGTGTACATTTCTGTAATTATAGTGTACTTCCGTGTAGGTATAAGTTTGTGGTAAAAAAGGGGTAACAAGCAGATATACAAGCAAATTATTTAATTAGTTAAAAAATAACAGGTACCTATTCTGTTAATATATTCCATGAAAAAATATTGTATGTCTGTTGTTTATACAATGTATCACATTTCTGGCAAAATATGTTCAGGGTAATTTTGACATCTGTGGGTTGAAAATTAAACACACACACACACGCACGCACGCACGCACGCACGCACGCACACACACACACACACACACACACACACACACACACACACACACACACACACACACACATATATATATATATATATATATATATATATGAAGAGTTCAGATGCAAAAGCCTCTAAGTGCCATTTAAAAATTTTCTTCCAGAATGATCATTTTTATCAAGCTTGTATATTTAACTTCAGTAATTCAGACAATTCATAGGTAATCTTCATCCCCATTTAAGTGAAATTAATGAACTTAAATATACTAGCTTGATTAAAAATGATCATTCAAGAAAATTTCAAATGGCACTTAGAGGCTTTTGCATCTCAACCCTTCATATATACTATGATAAAAAATTAATTAATTGGCTTTTCTTACTAGATTGCTAAAAATTGTTTCTGCAATGATTTTAATTTAGACCGTACCATGTGGTTATTAGTACTTACCTTATCCCATTGAATTGCACTGACACTTAAATGTCAGGGCAAATATACTGTGTAATTAATACCTTTCTCTGTAATTACAGTGCAAATAGTGTTGTTTCGTATTGCTACATAGTAAGTAGCGTTTGTTACCCCCTTGTTCTGTGTAGTTACAGGGTAAGTGTAACTCCTGCGGGCTGTAAATGAAAATGGTGCTTGTTATCCCTTTATTACCCCAAACTTAACATATTGTTCCCTTACTTACACGGAAGTGCACTGTAACTACAGAAACATACACCGTGTGTACTTACACAGTTGTTTGCAGGTCGTAAAATAAAGTGTTACCGAAGAAATTGAAGGGAAAACTATGCATCCATGTCCACAACTAATTCATTTTATTTGTGGTTAAAATAATGTTGTATGTTAGCAGCAGAGCACATCAAAAAAAAAATTTTTATTATTTTGGCGGCCTTATAGGCACATCATTTGCAGAATCCTATATTAATGTGGTAGTTCAGTGTTTCTTCCCTATGGTAAAGATTTTTCTCAAACTCATACAATGACTCCAGTTTCAAACAGGGCTGTAGTCTTGCAATAATTAGGTGTGAAGCATTTAATTACTTACCACCACATGTGTTCATTCCCACACCATCCAGTTAAATCACACTTACGGAGTGTAGTTTACATCGAGCTTACCATTTTGCCTATAGTGCAATTTATTACCTTAATTACTTCAGTTGAATTATAGGTAATGTAGTTTAAAACCCAACAAAAGTTTAAAAGTAATTGAGGATATTGTGAACAGAACATCTCCCCAGAGAGCATCTCACAGCTGAAAATGTGGAGATACTTGGGTCAATAGGAGGAGTTCATAAAAAAGAGTAATGTTCAAATCTTCACTGAGACCAGGAGACCTTGGTTTGAGAGCACAAGTCCAAAATGATTCCTCTTGAGAGCCTCTTCTTTTATTATTCTCCACAGCTTTAATGACTCAATGTGTGGCAGGAGTTAGTCTGTGGCAGTTTTAGAATGCAATAGGGTTTGTTACTCTAACAACACACAACCAAACATTTTCAATCCACCATATCATCTGTTAACAAAACAACCCCCATTGTAAGCAATTCTCTGAACTCGTATTTCCTCAGCTGCCCATTACTGTGACGCTGTGCGGAGAAACAGAGCTGAGGCTGGGTCCAAACGCAGTGTAGCTTTATTAAACAAACTTGAAACAAGACACAAAACTAGAAGCAGGACTCGAGAAAATTGAGAGCACCAACGTAACACACATAAATTCAAACAACCAACCAAGACAGGGCAGAAACACAGGGCTTAAATAATCAATGACAAACGAGCTAGACAAGATAACAAGGGGGCGTGAGAAATGAGAAACACCTGGGATAAATAATAGACGGGCAATAACTAATAACGAAAACACACAAAACCACTACGTGACATAGCCTCCCCCCTATGGGCGGCTCCCGACGCCCATACAAACATCAAAAAGTTCAGGAGGGCGGTGAAGCGGAGACAGTCTTGGGGAAGGGACGGAGGGCCAGGCCCGTGCAGGGGAACAGGACCAGGAGGTAGCCAAGGCGGGCCTGGGCCGCAGAGCATGGGCATACCAGACTGGGCCAGAGACCAAGGCGGAGCAGGACGAGGCGGAGGCCAGGGCGGAGCAGGACGAGGCAGAGGCCAGGGCGGAGCAGGACGAGGCAGAGGCCAGGGCGGAGCAGACTTTGGCGGAGCAGACTCAGACAGAGACGAGGGCGGAGCAGACACAGGCAAGGTCCATGACAGCCTCGCCTCCATGGCCCCCACAGAGTACCTACTGCCCCCCCCCAAAAAAATACTTGGGGAAATTCACGGGAGGAGCCTCTGGGTGGTGAACGGGTACAGGAAAGGCCTCCCGGAGTTTGAAGGGTGCAGGCAGAGCGAGGCGCAGAGGCGGGGCCGGCAGGGCGAGGCGCAGAGGCGGGGCCGGCAGAGCGAGGCGCAGAGGCGGGGCCGGCAGAGCGAGGCGCAGAGGCGGGGCCGGCAGAGCGAGGCGCAGAGGCGGGGCCGGCAGAGCGAGGCGCAGAGGCGGGGCCGGCAGAGCGAGGAGTCTGGGCACGCTCACCGGGGCCTGGCGAACCAAACGAGTCCTCCTTCTCCTCCTGCGGCGGCGCGTCACAGGGCTAGACACACTCGCTGGGCTGGACAGCTCACTTGAAGAGGAGATGCAGCGCTCACTTGAAGAGGAGATGCAGCGCTCACTTGAAGAGGAGATTCAGCGCTCACTTGAAGAGGAGATTCAGCGCTCACTTGAAGAGGAGATTCAGCGCTCACTTGAAGAGGAGATTCAGCGCTCACTTGAAGAGGAGATTCAGCGCTCACTTGAAGAGGAGATTCAGCGCTCACTTGAAGAGGAGATTCAGCGCTCACTTGAAGAGGAGATTCAGCGCTCACTTGAAGAGGAGATTCAGCGCTCACTTGAACTGAAGATTCACTCACTTGAACTGAAGACTCAGCCCTCACTTGAACTGGAGATTCGTCCACTTGAACAGGAGATTCATCCACTTGAACAGGATCACTCACTTGAACTGAAGATTCACTCACTTGAACCGGAGACTCATCCACTTGAACTGGAGATTCATCCACTTGAACTGGATCACTCACTTGAACTGAAGATTCACTCACTTGAACAGGAGACTCGCTCACTTGAACTGAAGATTCGGCACTCACTTGAACTGAAGACTCAGCCCTCACTTGAACTGGAGATTCATCCACTTGAACAGGAGATTCATCCACTTGAACAGGATCACTCACTTGAACTGAAGATTCACTCACTTGAACCGGAGACTCATCCACTTGAACTGGAGATTCATCCACTTGAACTGGAGATTCATCCACTTGAACAGGAGATTCCCTCGCGGGGCTCACGTGAATCTCGAGTTCGGCTGGGCTGACGTGAAGCGCGGGCTCGGCTGGGCTGACGTGAGTCGCGGGCTCGTCAATGCGCACGTGAAGCGCGGGCTCGTCGTGACTGACGTGAACCAGCGATGAAGACGACGAGGGCTTCGCGGGTAAAGTACACTCGGCAGGTGTCGAGTAGAATAAGCGCGCAGTAGTGAAGAGGTCCTGCAAGGAACAAGCCCGAGCGACATACCCGTCAAGAGTCCAGTTGGCAAGGTCCCGCGGCATCCATCGAGCGATCTCATAATCCAGCCCATTCAGAAACAGGCCCATGAGCTGGATATCATCTAGCGCTCCCACACTGCAAATGGACAGGAACTCCTTCGCGTACCTTTGGACAGACCGGCCCTCCTGCAAGACTGACGACAGGTATTCTATCATAGCCCGGTTGCTGACGACTGCTGGACCCATATTGAGGTTGGTTGTTCTGTGACGTCGTGCGGAGAAACAGAGCTGAGGCTGGATCCAAATGCAGTGTAGCTTTATTAAACAAACTTGAAACAAGACACAAAACTAGAAGCAGGACTCGAGAAACTTGAGAGCACCAACGTAACACACATAAATTCAAACAACCAACCAAGACAGGGCAGAAACACAGGGCTTAAATAATCAATGACAAACGAGCTAGACAAGATAACAAGGGGGCGTGAGAAATGAGAAACACCTGGGATAAATAATAGACGGGCAATAACTAATAACGAAAACACACAAAACCACTACGTGACAACTACCTGAGGGCAATATTTTATTTTTTTTTATCTCCGAGCCATTTACTAGAATTGCATTAATGGACTTTTTTTTTTTTTTTAAGAAACTATATAGGGCACTGGTGGGACAGATTCACCAGTGTATTTTAATATATTCTGTATTCTCATATATTTTCATATAAAAAGCAAAAGAAAACCCTTCAAATAAAATACTTGGAATTTGAATACAGACTTAAAATTGACAGCTGCTGACACTTTTCATTCAATCAGTAAAACTGTGTGACCAGAAATCACCCTCTTATTTTAGTCTGCAGCAAAACGTTGCCCAGAGCTTTAATAAAATAGCAAGAGTATGAGTTGTAAAAAAAATTAATAAAAATGCTAATAAGCGCACATAAAAAAAAGCCTTTTACAACCCCAATTTCAGAACAGGACATTTTTGTAAAATGCAATAAAATCAAGAATCTGTGATTTGCTAATTCTCTTGAACCTATATTTAAGCTGACAAAAGTACAAAGAATAAAAATTGTGGTTACACTTTATTTCGATAGTCACTTAAGATGTTCTACTAATTATAAGTAACTTTTCAACTATGTGTCAACTAATTCTCATTAGAGTATTAGTATATTATAGTAGACTAGACTGTTAGGTTATGGTTAGGTGTTAGGCTTTGGGTTAGGAGAATGAGTTTACTTGTAGTCGCCAAGTTACTTATAGTCCGTTGAATGTCTGTTGGGGGACCAACAAAATAAAGTGTTAGTAGATATTAAGCTGACAGTCTACTAATACTCTAATGACAGTTAGTTGACATGTAGTTGAAAAGTTACTTATAGTTAGTAAAATGTCTAAAGTGGAACATTGAAATAAAGTGTTACCTTTATTTAATTTTGATGGCTGCAAAACTCCCCCAAAAAATTGGGATGGAGGCAAAATAAAAGTGACATGATAAAAATGACAGATTATCCAAGTAAAACTGTTTTAAAAGTTCACAATTTGCCTGTGAATTAGGGGATATCGTGTTTGGGTATAAAAGGAGCACCCACCAAAGACTCAGTATTTGCAAACAAAGATGGATCATGGCTCACCACTTTGTGCCAAGTTTTATCAGAGAATTGTTACACTATTCAAAAATCACATTTCTCAATACAAGATTGCAAAGTGGTATTCAATGGGGAATGAGATCTGTTTGATTACAGTTTTTGCCCATTGCTTGAACACTATAGACACATGCTTAAACCAAAGTAACATAACCTGAAGTTGTTCTTACTATACCTTAAACAAAGTGTAACCATACCTTAAACAAATGCGCTGCTTTGCACTTTAGTTGCAATTCTGTAACACACTTGCTCCTTTCTGCAACACACTTGCTCCTAGACACTACACACTATTTCATACATAAGACACTTAGTTCAAAAATGAAATCTCAGGGTACCATTGGGAAAACACATCTATTCAAAATACAACACACATTGGTTAATTGAAAAGACATAGACACACCTGAAAACACTTACTTACAAAAATGAACACCAATCAGCCAGCTACAAAAATGCCTCAGTTAAGCCATTTTGAGAACTTTGCAAGCATGGAGGCAGGGAGAGCTAGAGGCAGAGGAAGAGGAAGAGGAGGACAGAGAGAGAGAGAGAGGAGCACAGAGAGAGAGAGGAGGACAGAGAGAGAGAGGAGGACAGAGAGAGAGAGGACAAGGACTTGGTCAAAGAGGCCACACAAGGACCATTATTTCGGATGACATAAGAGCAACTTTGGTGGACCATGTTATAAACCATGTCCTGACTTTGAGGGAAGCTGGGCAGAGAGTCCATCCTAATCTAAGCTGCTTCACAGTTTCATCCATAATAAGGACATTCCGACTGGAAAACAGGTATGTCTTCAACTCTCTACTCTACTCAGACTGTATCTAGAGTATTTACAGTACTGTACCATATCACGTTACTGTATCACATGTATTGTATTCCAGAGTGCTAAAGCTCCTTTTTTTTCAACAAAAGTGGTAGTTTTGTGAAACATATACTGTAACGTGTTGAGATGTTTCAGTGCTGTTTATGGTAAATACAGTAAAGTTCAGTATACACAGTACTGTAAAAAAGAAAAAAAACGAGAACAATTTGTGGTTGCATTTTTCTGCAGAATGACTAGAAGACCTGCTGGGGGTGGACGCCAACGCCTGTTCACGCAACAGCAGGAACTTGCCATAGTGAACCTAGTCAGAGCAAACAATGCAATCCGTCTCCACCAGCTACAGCAACAAATACTTGCAGATAGACAAGTATTCAACAACATAAATCGAGTAAGCATTACAACTATCAGACAGATCTTGGTAAAGCACCACATGACCATGAAGCAACTGTACAGGGTCCCATTTGAGAGGAACAGTGTCAGGGTCAAAGAACTTCGACATGAATATGTGCAGGTAAGTGTTTCAGTCCTTTACATTTACAATAAAGAATGGGTGCACAGTAACAGATGAATACCACTGGATTAGTAGCCTACCACATAGATTCATTCAGAAAGCTACACCGGTATCTTTGTGGTGGGATGGGTCGGTTTGGTTCTGTATAGTAGTGTAAGTGTGTGCTTTGAGTAAAGCCATCCACAAAATGTATTTTTTTGTTACAGAGAATCTTGGACATGGATGGGGCTGCCCAGCCGCATGAATGTATTTACATTGACGAGGCTGGATTCAACCTTAGCAAAAACAGACGACGGGGACGTAATATCATTGGCCAAAGGGCAATTTTGCACGTCCCAGGGCAGCGTGGGGGAAATATCACATTGTGTGCTGCCATAAGTCTTCGAGGGCTACTGCACCATCATGCCAAACTGGGTCCCTATAATGCACAACACATAATAACATTTCTAGATGCACTTCATGATGCAGTTGTACAGGATGGACCAGAGCAGCCCAGGTTTGTTGTTGTCTGGGATAATGTCAGTTTCCATCGGGCTGCTCTGGTCCAGGACTGGTTCACAAACCATGATCAATTTGAAATTCTGTACTTGCCCCCTTACTCGCCATTTTTAAATCCTATAGAGGAATTTTTTTCCGCTTGGAGATGGCGTGTAAGACCGCCAACCACATGCCTGTATGCCTCTTCTGCAGGCAATGGAACAGGCCTGCGGAGACATTGAGGTGAGGTCAATCCAGGGATGGATTCAACACACAAGGGGATATTTTCCCCGATGCTTAGCAAGAGAAGACATTGCTTGTGATGTTGATGAGATCCTGTGGCCAGACCCCAACAGACGGCAGGATCCATAAGCCCACTTGCGCACAATTGTGTTTTTCTGTGTTTATAGTAGTGTGTTGTTTGTTTTATTTTTGATTTAACTGAATTTACTGTACTGTAAAATATACTAATTTAATAATTTTGAATTCATTATTTCATTTTTTGGTAACTGTGAAAACATGCCCTCTATGGAATTGAATACAGTTTTTGCCCATTGCTTGAACACTATAGACCCATGCTTAGACTAAAGTAACACAACTTGAAGCTTTTGTTACCATGCCTCAAACACATGTACCCATACTTTAAACAAAAGCGTTGCTTTGCACTCTAGTTGCAATTCTGCAACACACTTACTCCTTTATGCAACACACTTGGTCCTTCATACTACACTCTATTTCATACATAAGACACTTTGTTCAAAAGTGAAATCTCAGGGTGCCATTTGGAAAACACATGTATTCAAAATACAAAACACATTGGGTTATTGCAACCACTCAAATACACATACGAAGGCACTTTATTGCAAAACTGAACACCAATCAGCCAGCTACAAAAAGCCCTCAGTTTAGCCATTTGAAACTTTGCAAGCATGGATAGAGGGAGGGAGAGCAAAAGGAAGAGGAGGAGGAGGAGGTCAAGGTCGAAGAGGCCATGCACGGACTCTGATGATATACTGTAAGAGCAACTTTGGTGGACCATGTCATCAACCATGGCCTGACGATGAGGGAGGCTGGGCAGAGTCCAGCCACATTTACAGTAAGCCGCTTCACAATGACATCTATAACATTCTGACTAGAAAACAGGTATGTCTTCACCTCTCTATATTCTACTCCACTCAGATGGTATTTACAGCACTGTAGTGTATATCACATCAATGACTAGAAGACCTTTTGGGAGAGGACGCCAACGCCTGTTCACACAACAGAAGGAACTCGCCATTGTGGACCTAGTTGAGGGCAGACAATGCCATCCGTCTCCACCAGAAAATACTTGCAGACAGAATAGTGTTCAACAACACAAACCAAGTGAGGATCACCACCATCAGACGCATCTTGGGAAAAAAACAGCATCACCATGAAGCAGCTCTACAGAGTCGCATTTGAGAGGAACAGTGACAGGGTCAAAGGACTTTGAGCTGAATATATATGGGTAAGTGTAACTGTCCTTTACATGTACAATACAGTATTGGTGAAATCCAGTACCAGCTGAATATGTACCATATCAGGACCACATGGACCCATTTGGAGAGCTACACAGGTACCTGGGTGATGGGGTGAGGGTTCGTGTAGGGTATGTGTAGCACTATAGTTTTTTTTTTTTTAGTTTAGTTCCTTTATTGTCCACAAGTGGAAATTTGTCTTTGGCTTCACTATACATCACACACAAGGACACCAACACCAAAAAACATAAGGAAAAAATACATACATAAATTAAAAACAGTAACATTACCATGCAGCTATACTTAAGCTTACATATATCCACTCCTACTCGTATTTATGGCTTCTCAGCATTTAGAAATCGAATGGCAGTTGGCACAAATGACATCTGGTACACATTTTTACTTGCCCTAGGTTGTCTAAACCTTCTCCTTGATGGGAGCAACTGAAAACTGGAGTGCAAGGGGTGAGATAAATCCTCAATAATAACCCTTGCCTTCTCTTTAACTTTCAATAAGTATATCTCATTCAATTGTCTTTGTGTTTTACCTACGATTGCACTAGCTATGTTAACCACCCTAGACAATTTCTGCTTGGATTTAACAGTCAGGACTCCATACCACATAGTCATATTAAAAGACATAATGCTTTCTACAAAATTTTTATAAACCATTTCTAAAATATTTTTACTCACACCAAAGTGTTTTAGCCTCCGAAGAAGATGCACTCTCTGCATTGCTTTTTTAAATACATAATCCACATTTCCAGTAAAACTTAAGTTACTATCTATGAATGTCCCCAGGTATTTGAAACTATTTACTATTTCTACCTGGTATCCGCTGAGTTTCACAGGTTGTAATTGTTCAGAGAGTCCATTTTTATTTCTACTAATCACTAATTCCTTAGTTTTGTGCAAATTTATCTCAAGTGCACTCAGTTTGCACCATTTTTGTATGGAATTTATATAATTATGATACAATTTCTCTCTTTCAGTTCCACCTTTGTACAAAAGGCCGACAAGTGCCAAATCATCAGCGTACTTAAGTAAACTAAAATATGAGTTGTGAATTTTAAAATCATTTATATACAGTGAAAATAATAAAGGTGATAATATAGTTCCCTGTGGTACTCCTGAGTTTAGAACAATTGTTTTTGAGACTTTATCATTAAGGACAACTCTTTGTGGACGATTTAAGAGGAAATCTCTAATCCACCAGATAAGTCCGCCATTCACTCTTAAATCAAGTAATCTTTGTAAAAGGACATCTATCTTAATTGAGTTAAAAGCTGAACTAAAATCTATAAATAAAATTCTAGCATAGTTTGAGGTCTGTTGAATATGTTCGGACACTAAATTGCATAGGGTTAAAGTTGCATCATCAGTGCCCCTAGCTGTCTTATAAGCAAACTGCAGGGGGTCTAAATATTTATTTACATCATTCTTAATATATGTAGATAACACTCTTTCCATACATTTACCCAAAATAGATGTAAGAGCTATTGGCCTAAAATCCTTTGACTGGTTGGCATTAGATATTTTTGGTACTGGGATAATATTTGATAATTTCCATGAGCTAGGAACCACCTTTTCATTTAACAAGAGCTGAAACAATTTTGTAAGAACACCAGTCAATTGAAAAGCACAATCCTTTATCACTCTACCCTTTAATCCATCTGGACCGGGTGCTTTGTTTGGCTTAATACAAGCGAGACTAGCTGCTGTTTCATGCTCTTTAAGTATAATATTTTCATATGTAGGAATATCACGGCATATTCTATCACACTCAGTAGTACAAGTTCCACGATCAAACCTACTAAAAAAAACATTCAGATTTTCTGCAAAAAATACACCTTGTGAATGATACATTGGTTTCCTTGTTTCTCTCCCCATCATGGTATTTAGACCATCCCATGCTTGTTTTGCATTCCCCATATTTAGCCTACTTTCAACCTTATTTTTAAAGTCTAATTTAGCTTTCTTAATTTGACTTCTAAGTTCCTTTCTTTTTTCTCTAAGAAGTTCATTATCACCTTTTAAGAAAGCAGTTTTTTTCTCATTTACACAAATTTTAAGTTCTTTAGTGATCCACAACTTATTATTTGGATATATTCGAATTGTTTTTGTTTTAACACAAATATTTTCACAAAAACTTAAATAAGATGTGATAGTGTCAGTAATTTCGTGTACATCATCACATTCATCAAAGAACAATTGCCACTCCGTTTCATCAAAACAGTCTCTGAGCTCCTCTTTACTCTGATCTGTCCACAGTTTTATCTCTTTGGTCACCGGTTTCTCTTGTTTCAGCTTGGCTCGATATTTAGGGAGCAGATGTATAACATTATGATCGGACTTCCCCAAGGGGGGGCGGGCCACAGCCTTGTATCCCTCTGATATGTTTCCAAAACATTTGTCCAAAGTGCGCATAGATCGAGTGGGGCAATCCACGTACTGATGAAGTGTAGGCAAATATCCCGACAAATCACAGGAGTTCATATCGCCAAGAATTAGAATTGGTTGGTCAGAGGAACGTGCCAAAGCGTTATTATAGCTGGCCGTTATTTTATTTGCGGCTTCCACATTGTCTGGTCCCGTAACATATGTTAAAATGACGGTAATCTGTCCAAATTCTCGTGGTAGGTAAAATGGTCTAAAGGACACTGATAATAGCTCATAATCTGTGGTACATATTTGTTCATGGATCTTGAAATTTGTTGCCCATCTTTTGTCCATAAAAATACAAAGTCCTCCTCCCAAAGACTTACGAGACTTAACTTCATCTCTGTCGGCTCGAATCATTGTATAGCCATTTAATGAGATATCCTGCAAGTCTTCCTTCAACCAAGTCTCTGTGAAACATAATAAGTGACTTTGCCTAAAGTCACTGTCATACTTGACTTTCACTGCCAATTCATCCATTTTATTCTTTAGAGAACGTACATTAGACAAGGTGATTACCGGTAAGGGAGGTTTGACGCCTCTTCGTTTGAGCCTTTGACGTATCCCACCTCTCGATCCTCGATAGTGCAGTAATATATGCTATAGTGCATACAATAGCCAACATATACTCACATTTCTAGATGCTCTCCATAATGTATGTAAAATATATATAGTGTTTTTTTTATTACAGTTTTTGCCCATTGCTTGAACACTATAGAACCATGCTTAGACTAAAGTAACACAACTTGAAGCTTTTTTTACCATGCCTCAAACACATGTACCCATACTTTAAACAAAAGCGTTGCTTTGCACTCTAGTTGCAATTCTCCAACACACTTACTCCTTTATGCAACACACTTGGTCCTTCATACTACACTCTATTTCATAAATAAGACACTTTGTTCAAAAATGAAATCTCAGGGTGCCATTTGGAAAACACAAATATTCAAAATACAAAACACATTGGGTTATTGCAACTACAGTTTTTTTCGATTGCTTACACACTAAAATTAGAACTTTCCCACAATAAGCAAAACCTTACACTCAAGGAGCAAAACACCGGCCTAGATTTGCAAAACTGTAAGCACAGTGTCAGCTTCACACTTTTTTCAAAACATTACACACAGTGATTTGCAAAACACTAAACACACTTGTATGCATTTGACACAGAAATTTATCATGATGTAATTTCCTTGCAATTTTAAAGCAACGGCTTTCAAATAAACACACACATGAACCAACTGGTTAAACACAGCCACCAGGTGTGCACACACACTGGTGCTTAACCGTAGACACACCAATCAGGAAGACAACCAAATTCAGACAGGGTCAAGGTCCTGCGGCGTGAATATGTGGTGGTACGTTTTATTCACTGACTATATTGTGTACTGCACACATAACCTTTTTACGTACTGTACATGTAATTTTTAATATAATACAGACCTACAGTATATTGATCTACACAATGTGATCTTTTGCTGTATTTCAGAGAGTTTTGCAAATGGATGTGGAAGAAGTCCTGCATGAGTCCCACATTTCATCAATACGCACAATTTACAGTATTTTCCACCATACTCCCTTCTTCTTACAGTAAGGGACTATGTTGAGTTCTTCTCAACATGGCGGTGGAAGGTTTATGATCTCTGGCCCTATGCCCAGATGCCCCTCATTCAAGCTATGAAGGAAGCATGTGATCAAATTGAAGCAGCATCCATGGATTCGTCACTCAAAAAGATTCCTCCCATGTTGCCTTGCAAATGAAAATATAGCATAATATATGATGTTTACGAGGCCCTGTGGCCAGAACCAGCTTGGCGGAGAAATGTTTAGTACTGAACTGGATATGTAATCTGTTACAGTATTACAGTATGTACTGTAAGCTTATAGTACAATGGTACGTTCAGTAATACTGTATGAAAACTGGAAAATGTTTTTTTTTTTTTGTTGTTGTTGTTGTTGTTGTTGAAATGTTCAGTATTGACTGACTTGAATACATGAAAAGAAATAAATTTTTTCATTAGTCTGCAAAATTTGTGTCATGTGGTGTTGGAGAATTTTTTTTTTTCTATTTCTCTGTAAATGCTAAAAGTGTTTTAGGTTGAGCATAGGAGTGTTTAACTGATTCAAACAGAGTCAAACCATACGATGGTTGTGTTCATGTTATTTCAGCAAAATAAGGTTTTTATAAGACATTGAATAGATTTGACAAAAGTGTTCCATTTTGCAAATGATCTGAAGTATTGTGCTACTTTGTTGTAGGGTTGTGTTACAGTTCCCTATCGAGGGAACTCAACACTGCGTCGATAAAATCGACTCTTTGGGGACGCTCCCTAAGCGTGCGCCTCTGAAGTATGAATGAAACTAATCCAATCCTGATTGGTGTTGCGTCGTGACGTAACATGTGACGGCATACCCGGAAGTATAAAAGTGACGCTGTCACAACACACACTAGCTTTCGCTCTTCAGCAAGCGCTTTATGTTGAAACTGTCTGTCTTATTTGGTGTTGTTTGTCTTATTATTGAAAGAAAGTATGGCCAGTGAACAATTCAAGAGGTGTGTGCATCCCTGTCCTCGTTACATCACGGGTGGGGACGCACACTCTCTCTGTGTGTATTGTTTGGGAGTGCAGCACGCACGGGCAGCTCTCGAGGGGGCTGCTTGTGAAATGTGTGAGGCTTTGCCTATTAGAGTGCTGCGCTCCCGGCTGGCGTGCTTTGACGAGCACGGTCAGGCTCGCGTTCCCCAGGGTTCCGGTCCCGCATATGTCGCGATGCGGCGACTGAGATCCTGGGGTTCGCAGCGGGATCTGGCGGAGGAGAGTGAGAATGCTGAGGCATTTTCTCGCTCGCCATCGGCTGATCCCGCAGCCTCTGAGAGTGGTGTGGGAGCCCGCGCTGCGGTTTCTCCTACCCGCGATCAGGTCCCGGTGCTTGAGCTGTCTACTTCTGAGGAAGGGGACGTGCTCAGCATCGATGCGGACGACCGTGATCTCAGCACGCCATCACGCGGCCTGGGTTATGAGGAGCTGGTGGAGGTTGTGACACGCGCTGTGGCCAGACTAAACATCAGCTGGCCACAACATGAGCAGGAAACGCAAGTCACCAGTAAAATGGACGAGCGTTACCTGCAGCGCAGGTCACAGCCTCACCGCCGGGGTCTGCCGTTTTTCCCTGATCTCCATAAAGAGATCTCGAGAACGTGGGAAAGACCGCATTCGTCCCGTATTTCGAGTCCCAATGTAATAGATTACAGCAATGTTATGGGGCTCGAGATATGGGATATGGGAAGATGCCGAAGGTGGAGGAGGCTTTAGCGAGCTATCTCTCTCCCGAATCGGCGTCTTCCCTAAAGACCCCGGTGTTGCCTAGTAAGCCCTGCAGAGAGACATCTGCATTGGTGGGCAGGGCTTACATGGCGGCGGGTCGGGCTGGTTCGTGTCTGCACTCAATGGCGATTTTGCAGGCATACCAGGCCGACCTCCTGAAAGATTTGGATGAGGGGGAGGGGCCTACTCCTGAAGATGTCGCGGAGTTGAGGAAGGCCGCAGATTTGTCTCTCCGGGCCACTAGGGAAGCGGCCAGCGCTATTGGCCGCTCTATGGCGGCCATGGTGGCCACGGAGAGGCATCTGTGGCTGAACTTATCCGGTATTAAAGAAAAGGATAGGTCCTTCCTGCTGGATGCGCCGCTTTCGGCTTCTGGCCTGTTCGGCGACGCCGTTAATTCGGTTGTCGACAGGTTTCAGGAGTCGAGAAAACAATCTGCGGCGTTCCAGCAGTACCTCCCCCGGAAAGCGAAGGCCAAATCTAGTAGGGGGGGGCAAAGCAAGCAGCCCCAGCCATCAGCCAGCTCCTCCCACAGGGCAGAGCAGAAGGAGAGCGTTTCCTCTAGAGCCCCCCTCCTGGGTCTTGGCAACAGAGGAAACGCTCCCAAAAACCGAAGTCCTCCAGCCAGAGGGGCGACCTGAGGGACGTCATTCAAGCTAAGAGGACTTCGGAAAAGAGGTCCTAGCCAAGGCAGGACTTCAGAGGGCTGCCCCCTCCGCAGTGAGACAACCGAGGTTGTTCTCACAACGGGGCCCTCTAGGAAAAGATGCAGGTCCGCCGTTAACAGCGCTTCGGGCCGCATCAATTTCCAGCGAAAAGACACCAGAGGCCAGCCTCGAGAGGCTGGTACCCTTAGCAGATTTTGTAGAGGGATGGTATCATCTTCCCAACATATCTCCATGGGTCCTGCAGATAATACGAGTTGGGTACAGACTGCAGTTCGCGCACCGCCCCCCCAAGTTCTCTGGGGTGGTGCTCACTGCGGTGGTCCCAGAGCAGGCTCAGGTGCTGGAACAAGAAGTACAGACTCTGCTGTCGAAAGGAGCCATAGAACGTGTTCTTCCGGTAGACAGGGAGTCCGGGTTTTACAGCCGGTACTTTATAGTTCCAAAGAAGGATGGGGGTTAAGGCCAATTTTGGATCTCAGGGTGTTGAACCGGTCTCTGAGAAAGTTCAAATTCAGAATGTTGACCATTCCAACAATCGTGAGTCAAATCAGATCCGAGGACTGGTTTGTCACGATAGATCTGAAAGACGCCTATTTTCACATCTCCATCCTTCCTTGTCACAGGAGGTACCTGAGGTTCGCTTTCGGGGGCGAAGCATACCAATATCGGGTTCTTCCGTTCGGCCTAGCACTCTCTCCCCGCACATTTACCAAGTGTATGGACGTGGCCCTTGCTCCACTGAGACTTCAGGGGATTCGCGTATTGAATTATCTCGACGACTGGCTTATTTTGGCCCAGTCTCGGGAGATGGCAGTTCGGCATCGAGATGTCGTTCTTGGCCATATTCAAAAATTGGGGTTAAGACTCAATTTGAAGAAGAGTGTGCTAGAACCGTCCCAGGGCACGACCTTTTTGGGAGTCGTGTGGAACTCGATTACAATGCAGGCACGTATGTCTCCCGCACGTATCGAGTCAATTCTGGCGATGGTGTCCAGGGTGAGGCTAGGTCAGGCCGTCACTGTGAAACACTTTCAAAGGATGCTGGGCCTCATGGCAGCGGCATCCAACATTATTCCTCTGGGCCTCCTTCACATGAGGCCCCTCCAGTGGTGGTTGAAGACCAAGGGGTTCTCACCCAAAGGAAATCCGTTCCGTATGATCAGAGTAACGCGCAAGTGCCTTCAGTCTCTGCAAATATGGAAGAAGCCTTGGTTCCTATCCCAAGGGCCAGTGTTGGGGGTGTCATGTCGCCGGGAAACCGTTTCGACAGACGCCTCCCTTACGGGCTGGGGCGCGGTCATGGACGGCCGCTTTACCAGGGGTCTGTGGCAGGACCATCATCGCACTTGGCATATAAATTGCCTGGAGATGATGGCGGTATTCAAGGCTTTGAGGAGCTTCCTCCCAGACATCGAGGGTCGCCACGTCCTTATACGGACGGACAATACGTCAGTGGTGGCCTATCTGAACCGACAGGGGGGACTCAGATCGCGCCCTCTGTGCAAACTGGCGCATCAGATTATCCTTTGGTCCCAGGGAAAGATATTGTCAATAAGGGCAATGTATATCCCAGGGGTTCAGAATCGGGGAGCAGACATCCTGTCGAGGCAGGGGCTGAGGCCCGGGGAATGGAGACTTCATCCGGATGTGGTGAAGTCGATAGGGGAGAGGTTCGGACCGATGGAAGTGGATCTGTTTGCGTCTCGAGAGACGTCCCACTGTCCACTTTGGTTCTCCCTCTCACATCCAGCCCCGCTGGGGTTGGATGCCATGGTACAGGCTTGGCCGAGGCTTCGCCTGTATGCTTTCCCCCCGATCGCTCTGCTCCCTGGGGTCCTGGAGAGGGTCCGTCAAGAGGGCATCAGTCTACTTCTGGTTGCCCCGAGATGGCCGACACGAGTATGGTTCTCGGATATAATATCACTCCTCATAGCTCCGCCATGGCCGATTCCTCTGAGGAGGGATCTATTGTCTCAGGCGGAGGGCACAATCTTCCACCCTCGCCCAGAGTTGTGGAAGCTGTGGGTCTGGCCTCTGAGGGGGTTCAGTACCTAAATGCTGGCTTATCAGCTGAGGTGGTTGAAACCATACTTAGCTCTAGGGCCCCATCTACCAGGAGATTATATGGCCTCAAGTGGAAGGTGTTTCACACTTGGTGTGGAGAACGAAGGTTGGATCCAGTAAACTGCCCAGTGGCTTCAGTTCTGGAATTCCTTCAGGATCGTTTCTCTGCGGGTCTCTCCCCGTCCACTCTTAAGGTGTACGTGGCTGCCGTTTCGGCTTTCCACGCGCCAGTAGATGGTGGACCTCTGGGGAGGCACCAATTGGTCATTAGGTTTCTCCGTGGTGCTTGGAGGATGAGGCCGGCGATCAGGTCCAGGGTGCCTGCCTGGGATCTGGCAATAGTTCTGGAAGGGTTGTCCCTCGCTCCCTTCGAACCTTTAGAGTCGGCTTCGCCTAAGGACTTAACGCTGAAAATGGTCTTTCTCTTAGCGATTACCTCTCTTAAGAGGGTGGGAGATCTCCAGGCCCTGGCGGTAACGCCAGCTTGCTTGGAGTTTGCCCCTGGCAAAGTAAAGGCCTTTTTGCACCCGAGTCCGGGCTACGTGCCTAAAGTTCCTTCGAGTACGGCTCGCTCTGTAGTCCTTCAGGCATTCCATCCTCCACCTCATGTGTCGGCGGGAGAAGAGAGGCTTCACTTGCTCTGCCCTGTCAGAGCTTTGAGTGTATACTTGGAAAAGTCTGCTTCTTGGAGAAGATCTGACCAGTTGTTAGTATGCTTTGGGTCACCTAAGAGGGGGCTCCCGGCGACCAAACAAACTATAAGTAACTGGATTGTCCAGTCTATTACTGAGGCTTACAAGGTGCGTGGGGTTCCTTCACCTTTGGCCTTAAGGGCTCACTCGACTAGAGGCATGGCTTCCTCTAGGGCCCTTCTGTCGGGAGTACCTCTGCAGGAGATTTGTGAGGCAGCCGGCTGGGCTACCCCGCATACTTTCATCAGGTTTTACAGTCTCAGCCTTCCCAGTACGCCCGGTGCACACGTACTCGGCCCTTGCTGAGTGCCTAATCAGTTTCACTCTGGGGCGGGTCTGTTCGGTGCGTGGCCTAGTGGGTACTCGTTCCCCAAAGAGTCGATTTTATCGACGCAGTGTTGAGTTCCCTCGATAGGGAACGTCTCGGGTTATGACTATAACCCTTGTTCCCTGAGAAGGGAACGAGACACTGCGTCGTGTTGCCACGCCCCCTTTTCAGACCCTTGAGCGTCTTGCTTCATCGCGAGGCTAGTGTGTGTTGTGACAGCGTCACTTTTATACTTCCGGGTATGCCGTCACATGTTACGTCACGACGCAACACCAATCAGGATTGGATTAGTTTCATTCATACTTCAGAGGCGCACGCTTAGGGAGCGTCCCCAAAGAGTCGATTTTATCGACGCAGTGTCTCGTTCCCTTCTCAGGGAACAAGGGTTATAGTCATAACCCGAGACGTTTTTGCCCATTGCTTGAACACTATAGACACATGCTTAAACCAAAGTAACATAACCTGAAGTTGTTCTTACTATACCTTAAACAAAGTGTAACCATACCTTAAACAAATGCGCTGCTTTGCACTTTAGTTGCAATTCTGTAACACACTTGCTCCTTTCTGGAACACACTTGCTCCTAGACACTACACACTATTTCATACATAAGACACTTAGTTCAAAAATGAAATCTCAGGGTACCATTGGGAAAACACATCTATTCAAAATACAACACACATTGGTTAATTGAAAAGACATAGACACACACCTGAAAACACTTACTTACAAAAATGAACACCAATCAGCCAGCTACAAAAATGCCTCAGTTAAGCCGTTTTGAGAACTTTGCAAGCATGGAGGCAGGGAGAGCTAGAGGCAGAGGAAGAGGAAGAGGAAGAGGAGGACAGAGAGAGAGAGGGGGACAGAGAGAGAGAGGAGGACAGAGAGAGAGAGGAGGACAGAGAGAGAGAGGACGAGGACGTGGTCAAAGAGGCCACACAAGGACCATTATTTCGGATGACATAAGAGCAACTTTGGTGGACCATGTTATAAACCATGGCCTGACTATGAGGGAAGCTGGGCAGAGAGTCCATCCTAATCTAAGCCGCTTCACAGTTTCATCCATAATAAGGACATTCCGACTGGAAAACAGGTATGTCTTCAACTCTCTACTCTACTCAGACTGTATCTAGAGTATTTACAGTACTGTACCATATCACGTTACTGTATCACATGTATTGTATTCCAGAGTGCTAAAGCTCCTTTTTTTCAACAAAAGTGGTAGTTTTGTGAAACATACCATGATACTGTAACGTGTTGAGATGTTTCAGTGCTGTATATGGTAAATACAGTAAAGTTCAGTATACACAGTACTGTAAAAAAGAAGAAAACGAGAACAATTTGTGGTTGCATTTTTCTGCAGAATGACTAGACGACCTGCTGGGGGTGGACGCCAACGCATGTTCACGCAACAGCAGGAACTTGCCATAGTGAACCTAGTCAGAGCAAACAATGCAATCCGTCTCCACCAGCTACAGCAACAAATACTTGCAGATAGACAAGTATTCAACAACATAAATCGAGTAAGCATTACAACTATCAGACGGATCTTGGTAAAGCACCACATGACCATGAAGCAACTGTACAGGGTCCCATTTGAGAGGAACAGTGTCAGGGTCAAAGAACTTCGACATGAATATGTGCAGGTAAGTGTTTCAGTCCTTTACATTTACAATAAAGAATGGGTGCACAGTAACAGATGAATACCACTGGATTAGTACCACATAGATTCATTCAGAAAGCTACACCGGTATCTTTGTGGTGGGATGGGTCGGTTCGGTTCTGTATAGTAGTGTAAGTGTGTGCTTTGAGTAAAGCCATCCACAAAATGTATTTTTTGTTACAGAGAATCTTGGACATGGATGGGGCTGCCCAGCCGCATGAATGTATTTACATTGACGAGGCTGGATTCAACCTTAGCAAAAACAGACGACGGGGACGTAATATCATTGGCCAAAGGGCAATTTTGCACGTCCCAGGGCAGCGTGGGGGAAATATCACTTTGTGTGCTGCCATAAGTCTTCGAGGGCTACTGCACCATCATGCCAAACTGGGTCCCTATAATGCACAACACATAATAACATTTCTAGATGCCCTTCATGATGCAGTTTTACAGGATGGACCAGAGCAGCCCAGGTTTGTTGTTGTCTGGGATAATGTCAGTTTCCATCGGGCTGCTCTGGTCCAGGACTGGTTCACAAACCATGATCAATTTGAAATTCTGTATTTGCCCCCTTACTCGCCATTTTTAAATCCTATAGAGGAATTTTTTTCCGCTTGGAGATGGCGTGTATATGACCGCCAACCACATGCCCGTATGCCTCTTCTGCAGGCAATGGAGCAGGCCTGCAGAGACATTGAGGTGAGGTCAATCCAGGGATGGATTCGGCACACAAGGGGATATTTTCCCCGATGCTTAGCAAGAGAAGACATTGCTTGTGATGTTGATGAGATCCTGTGGCCAGACCCCAACAGACGGCAGGATCCATAAGCCCACTTGCGCACAATTGTGTTTTTCTGTGTTTATAGTAGTGTGTTGTTTGTTTTATTTTTGATTTAACTGAATTTACTGTACTGTAAAATATACTAATTTAATAATTTTGAATTCATTATTTCATTTTTTGGTAACTGTGAAAACATGCCCTCTATGGAATTGAATAAAACATTGACAACAAAAGACTGTAGTTTTTTATATAAAGTAGACTAGTGTGTTGCTGCTGATCTGAAAGTGTATTCATATGATGCAAGTGGGTATCATTTTGTCATCAGAGTGACATTTTGACAAAGGATTGTTAGGTTTTGATAGTAGAGTTTAAATTTGACATAGATGTGAATGGTTTATTTTCCAATGTTGTGTCTTATTTGCTTTTGTGTAGAGTTTTGACACAATGAGCCAAATTTAGCAAAATGTGTGTAAGCAATGGGCAAAAACTGTAATTGTGTGTAGTGTTTTGACAAACCGGGCCCTGTTTTCAAAATTGTGCTTAAGCAATCGAAAAAAACTGTAATACACATCCGAAGGCACTTAATTGCAAAACTGAACACCAATCAGCCAGCTACAAAAAGCCCTCAGTTTAGCCATTTGAAGAACTTTGCAAGCATGGATAGAGGGAGGGAGAGCAAGAGGAAGAGGAGGAGGAGGTGGTCAAGGTCAAAGAGGCCATGCACGGACTCTGATGATATACTGTAAGAGCAACTTTGGTGGACCACGTAAACAACCATGGCCTGACGATGAGGGAGGCTGGGCAGAGAGTCCAGCCACATTTACATAAGGCGCTTCACAGTGACATCTATAATAAGAACATTCCGACTAGAAAACAGGTATGTCTTCACCTCTCTACCTTCTACTCCACTCAGATGGTATTTACAGCACTATAGTGTATATCACATCAATAACTAGAAGACCTTTTGGGAGAGGACGCCAACGCCTGTTCACACAACAGAAGGAACTCACCATTGTGGACCTAGTGAGGGCAGACAATGCCATCCGTCTCCACCAGAAAATACTTGCTGACAGAACAGTGTTCAACAACATAAACCATGTAAGGATCACCAACATCAGACGCATCTTGGGAAAACACAGCATCACCATGAAGCAGCTCTACAGAGCCCCATTTGAGAGGAACAGTGACAGGGTCAAAGGACTTCGAGCTGAATTTATATGGGTAAGTGTAACTGCAGTAATGGTGAAATCCAGTACCAGCTGAATATGCACCATATCAGGACCACATGGATCCATTTGGAGAGCTTCACAGGTACCTGTGATGCGGTGAGGGTTCTGTATGGGTGTTACTATAGTGCAGCAATATGCTCTATACTGCATGCAACAACCAACATATACTCACATTTCTAGATGCTCTCCATAATGTATGTATACTGTAATATATATAGTGTTTTTTTCTATTACAGTATTACTGTATTATATATATTATTTTGCTTTATCTGAATTTATCTTACTGCAATGTACAGTGCTGCAATGTACAATATTGAGAAGGCCTGTTTGCTTTTTTGGTTGTTTGAAAATGTTCCTCCTGAAAATATGCCTTCTGAATAAACAGTCAAAATCAAAGACTGCAGTGTTTTATATAAAGTAGACTAGTGTGTTCCCTCTGATCTGAAAGTGTTAGCATATGGTGCAAGTATGTGTCATTTTGTCATCAGAGTTACATTTTGACAAAGGAATGTTAGGTTTTGATCGTAGAGTTTCAATTTGACACAGATGTCAATGGTATATTTTCAAGTGTTGTGTCATGTTTACTTGTGTGTAGAGTTTTGGCACAATGAGCGAAATTTTGAAAAATGTGTTCAAGCAATAGGCAAAAACTGTATTAGTATTAACTATTTTTGCTTTATCTGAATTTATCTTACTGCAATGTATAGTGCTGCAATGTACAATATTGAGTAGGCTTGTTTGCTTTTTTGGTTGTTTGAAAATGTTCCTCCTGAAAATATGCCTTCTGAATAAACAGTCAAAATCAGAGACTGCAGTGTTTTATATGAAGTAGACTAGTGTGTTCCCTCTGATCTGAAAGTGTTATCATAAGGTGCAAGTATGTGTCATTTTGTCATCAGAGTTACATTTTGACAAAGGAATGTTAGGTTTTGATCGTAGAGTTTCAATTTGACACAGATGCGAATGGTATATTTCCCAGTGTTGTGTCACGTTTACTGGTGTGTAGAGTTTTGGCACAATGAGCGAAATTTTGCAAAATGTGTTAAAGCAATGGGCAAAAACTGTAAAACATTGACAACAAAAGATTGTAGTTTTTTTATATAAAATAGACTAGTGTGTTGCTGCTGATCTGAAAGTGTATTCATATGATGCAAGTGAGTATCATTTTGTCATCAGAGTGACATTTTGACAAAGGATTGTTAGGTTTTGATAGTAGAGTTTAAATTTGACATACGTAGATGTGAATGGTTTATTTTCCAATGTTGTGTCTTATTTGCTTGTGTGTAGAGTTTTGACACAATGAGCCAAATTTAGCAAAATGTGTGTAAGCAATGGGCAAAAACTGTAAAACATTCTTCCTAATATCTTCCTTTGTGTTCAGCAGAACAAATAAACACATAGAGGTTTGGAACAACATGAGGGTGAGTAAATACTGACAGAATTTTTGGGTAAACTAACCCTTTAAGCTCTGCAAGTGACATATAATCTGCTCTATTGCACATTCTCAGCCATGTCCCTTTGATCCTAAATACATTTGCCCACATTATCAAATGTCTTTCTTTATCAAAAAAAAAAAAAAAAAAAAATATGACCTTATATGAATTATCTTAACAAAATTCATCATGTAATATAATTACACTTGGTTACATGTGCATTAAAAAGATTAAATTAGCACCAATCAACAAGACAAAGCTCAAAACTCATTTTAAAACACCAAAGAGTAGGCTATTTGTAATAACTTCCGATTACGATCTAAAGTGGATTAATAATGAAACAAGCAAAAAATATATTATTTACAGCTTTTTATATTAGCTGATAAACCAAAGACCATAGCACTGCTCCTGCATTATTCATTTTTAAAGAGCCCCTATCATAGCATTTGAAATGTTCCTATTTTTGTTTTAGGAGTTCCCAAAAACAGTTTAACATGCATCCAAGGATAAAAAAAAAACACTTTATTTGTCTTATAATATGCATTTATTTTTAACTGATTTGCTCACCGACTCCCAAATGATTCGTACAACGACTCATTTTTTCCAAACCACTCCTTTGCGTCAGATTACAGACCCAGTCAGTTATTGTTTGTTAGCATTGATATAAAGCACTGCAGTACTACAAGACGCTCTATTCTTTATGACAACTCCAATAACAGCGACAAACATTTCACATATTAAAAAAAAAAAATGACATTGGAGACCTAGAAGCTGCACTGAGCGTAACTTACGGCCACACACACACACACACGCGCACACATATTTATTGCGCCTTCCCTCCTCGCGCCCCGACGCTACAAAACCGTTCAAAACCCATAAAAGCAACAATTATTAATGATACTTACAGGTTGTGATTCGGAGGAGGAAGCTGATCCATATACACTGGGTAAGTAAGTTACTGAGCCCTCCTTCAGGAACAACCGCTTGCGAATCCACATTTGAATTAATTTATGTTTTTGAACGATTCGTAATTAAAATGATGAGAACACAATCGGGCTATACTGTTGTGGTATCGTTGCAAATGTGAACTCTAACCACAGATTCTTCACATGTTCGTCTCTGGTAAATGAAAACAAAGTGGCTGAACTATCTTTGCATTGTAGAACACAGCGTCTTCTCGACATGATGCTATGATGAAGTATTTGAATGTGTAGACTTCCGTCTGCGCGCACAGTAACTAATATGTATCTACGTCACGATGTAACAACTAATGACTTGTTTGAAAAACAATTCATTTCATAGACTCAGAGTCGACTCTCACTTTTGAAAGACAATAACTTTATATACAGTGCACTTTCTGATATAAATCTTTGCAGGATATTTTCATTCCCTTAGAGCTATATTCCACACCATATGAACAGTCATTTTCAAAAAATCCATGATAGGGGCTCTTTAAACAAAATAACCCAAATCACATGAAAAACACATCCAAACAATACATAGTTGTAATTGTCCATTTTTTTAGCTTCATGTTTCATCTGCACAAACGTTTCTATCTGTTATCTATATACTGAGACAGAATGGGGTATATATATATATATATATATATATATATATATATATATATATATACTGAGGTTATAGAAGGGTGCGATATATGTCCACTTAGTATTGTGACAGATAAGTAGCAAATCATCTGACTGGGACTGGGAGTCATTTGACCCGGAACAGAGGCAAAGCTAGTGAGCGCTCATCAGATCCATAATGACAGTTTTGCATGATTGATGTGTACTCCTAAGAGAGAAAAAAAAATACTGTCACTACATCATAAACAGAGGAAAATATATAGAGTCCTAAATTCTGCTAATGGCGCTATTCTCAAGATTAAATGAGACTGTCTTAGTAATAGCCTGCAGTGATTGTAAACAACAACAACAACAGCTACAGACCTAACTGGGTAACTCAAGCATGCACTTCAGTGTTTTTACATGGTTAATGGCATTAGACATTGATGTGTTGTTCTCCATGTCTCCATCAGACTCCCATCAGGGACCGGGTGCAGTTGGTGAGGCCAAAATATATTGCGGCAAGTGAGAGTGACCAATAGAAAGTGCTAGGATACCGCTCACTGAAATGCAGATTCACTTGATTTCAAAACTTTTCGACATGCAAACAAAGCTTTTCAGTCTCGCAAACAATGAGCAGAACAGAGAGGAAATTTGTCCGTGCAGGATGAAAAACTGCACAAGGAAAAACAAATATTTACTTGCATTGCAAATATAGCCTAAGACCTTTCATTTGTAATCTTTTATTGCAATATGGTCATTTTTGCTCTCAAAACCATTTTGTTTGATTGTGTTATATATTTGTCTTTATATAACTAAATGAGAAGCGGCGACGATTGCCGTGTTGAATCATTTCTGTTTACTTGGGATGGGAACTCAACCTTCTTCAAGTTCAACACAACATATACAGGGGGTGATCTAGAGCGCCCTCTAGTGCACAGGCATAAGTGCATATATCACATATTCCTCCCCACATAGTAACATTGTTACAAATACACCTAAATAGAACATGAACAGTGTAACCCCTTTTTTTTTTACATCTCTCTCTATATATGCATATTAATCTATAACATGCTTGACACAATTATACTCCTGTCTAATACAGTACTTAGAGTGATGTCAACAATATAGAACATCTGTGATTGAACACTATAATCATTCAATGAACTGTGTTGTACTTATTCTTTTACCCAACCCCAGTGCCATGACTGTCAAAATGAATACAAAAGGATCAACTTATACCACCAAGGTAAACCTTGGGCTAAACCGTATCGGGGGCTTAATGGCACGTTCCGGGTATCTCCTCGACTCTGTGTGGAG
>NW_024121155.1:1416380-1426380 GCF_016745375.1 Pimephales promelas
TTTCTCTGCCCCAGCAGTGATGTCTCATCTGCTCCCACAAGAGCCGTGTTTCTTTCGGCTAATTTTCTACTCTGCCCCAGCAGTGATGTCTCATCTGCTCCCACAGGAGCTCTGTTTCTAATCTTTTCTACTCTGCCCAGCAGTGATGTCTACTCTGCTCCCACAGGAGCTCCGTTTCTCTGGCCAATCTTTTATACTCTGCCCCAGCAGTGATGTCTCATCTGCTCCCACAAGAGCCGCGTTTTTTTTTCCGGCTAATTTTCTACTCTGCCCAGCAGTGATGTCTCATCTGCTCCCACAGGAGCTCTGTTTCTCTGGCTAATCTTTTCTACTCTGCCCCAGCAGTGATGTCTACTCTGCTCCCACAGGAGCCGTGTTTCTTTCGGCTAATTTTTCTACTCTACCCCAGCAGTGACGTCTCATCTGCTCCACTGAAGCTCTGTTTCTCTGGCAATTTTTTCTACTGCCCCAGCAGTGATGTCTCATCTGCTCCCACAGGAGCTCTGTTTCTCTGGCTAATTTTCTACTCGCCCCAGCAGTGATGTCTCATCTGCTCCTACAGGAGCTCTGTTTCTCTGAATAATTCTCATATGAGCTCTGTTTCTCTGGCTATTTTTTCTACACTGACACAGCAGTGATGTCTACTCTGCTCCACTGGAGCTCTCTTTCTCTGACTAATTTTCACTCGGCCCAGCAGTGATGTCTACTCTGCTCCCACTGGAGCTCTCTTACTCTGGCTTATTTTCTACACTGCTATAACAGTGACGTCCCCTCTGCTCCCATGGAGCCCTGTTTCTCTGGCTAACTTTCTACACTGCCACAGCAGTGTCGTCTCCTCTGCTCCATCTGAAACTCTTTTCTCTGGCTAATTTTCTTCACCGTCACAGCAATGATGTCTCCTCTGCTCCCACAGATGCTCTGTTTCTCTGGATAATTTTCTACACTGCTCAAGCAGTGACCTCTTCTCTGCTCCCGCAGGAGCTCTGTTCCTCTGGCTTATTTTCTACACTGCTATAACAATGATGTTTTCTCTCCAGTACATCACCATTTAGAATTATTATTCCTGCTAAAACCCTTAATTGATTATTTCCTCTGTCCAGCAAGCTTGGTCTCCAAGCTAACGTCGCACGCATCAAAATTTATCCTCCAAGCGGTATCTCCCAGGACCCTTCAATCCTATATTACCGCTTGGAGGTAACATAAAGAAAGGAAACGATAAAATATAACGTCTCTTATAACTTGCCTTCCCCCGATTTTTCTCTTTCCAATCAAATCTTTTATCTCCTATTAAAGGTTATTTGAGCGGCAATCCAGTTTTCCCATAAACTGTCGTACGGCACTACTTCTGTGGAGTTAAACAATTCACAAACCCTGATTAAAGGGATCCAAAGATCCCAGCCCACCCGCTCCCGACTCCGGACACCCCATAACACTGGAAATTCTCATTAAATGTATTCGGCTTTCCGCATAAGCTACCAACCCTTCAGTTCCACTCACACACTCAATGCCACGTTTAAATTACCCTTTTTCGTTTTCTTAGACACTCAAAAAACTGCCATCACTTTATGAGCAGAGTGAGTGCTTTCCCAGAGGAGCCCTTACATTTTTCTCCTTCATCCAGCGAGCAGTTGGTCTCACAGCGGATGCAGTGTGAGAAGATCTCCTGGGCAAGCACTAATTTTTTCCTCTTTTCAGTTTTCCTTCTTCCATCCAGCGAGCATCGGTCTCACAGCGGATGGAGTGAGAGCTTTCCCAGTAGAGCACTTAAAATTTTCTCTTTCATCCAGCGAGCAGTTGGTCTCACAGCGGACGGACATGAGAAAATTTCCTGGGCAAACACTCATTTTCCCCTCTTGTCAGGTTTCCTCTTTCCGTCCAGCGAGCATTAGTCTCACAGCGGACGGAGTGAGAGCTTTCCCAGTAGAGCACTTAAAATTTTCTCTTTCATCCAGCGAGCAGCTGGTCTCACAGCGGATGGAATACGAGAAATCTCCTGGGCAAACACTCATTTTCCCCTCTTGTCAGGTTTCCTCTTTCCGTCCAGCGAGCATTGGTCTCACAGCGGACGGAGCGAGAGCTTTCCCAGTAGAGCACTTAAATTTTCTCTCTTTCATCCGGTGAGCATTCGGTCTCACCGTGGACGAGAGTACGAGAAAATCTCCTGGATAAGCACTCATTTTCCTCTTTTCAGGTTTCCTCTTTCCGTCCAGCGAGCATTGGTCTCACATCGGACGGAGCGAGAAAATTCCAGGTAGAGCACTCATGTTTTCTCTTTCATTTCAGCGAATATTTGGTCTTACAGTGGATGCAGCGTGAAAACCTCCTGGACAAGTATACAACAACCACACCTTGTTCGCAGTCAACAAGGGCCATCAGTCCAGGCAGTGAGCCAACATCACGGGCCTCCCTGACCAAGCATCCAGGCCCCTTCTCGAGATGCCAGCCCGCCATTTCTTGGCACTCTTTGGGGGGTCTTTAGTCCGGCGGCTGTCCTCTGCTCTTTAGCCTTTTGGGGGGAGTACTCTGGGTTCGGGCAGAATTCCGAGCACGGAGCCCTCCCTCCGGACAGCACGCCAAATACGCATTGAATCTTACTCACTCAAAATTATATGTAAGTGTGAACTCGTGAAATGAAGTTTTGTTAACTAAGTTCGGGAGGAGCACGTTCAGATAATTAACACGAGTGGACGGCAATCAGCAATCAGCAACCAATGATAAGAGGGTATATATAGACTCAGCAGTCTTACCTCGATCCATTGGCAGTTTGCAGCATCCCTCCTCCACCCCTTCTCCACACTCCTAGTCCTGCACACTCCTCTTTCTAAAAAATCACTTACATACGGGGGGAGTACTCTGGGTTCGGGCAGAATTCCGAGCACGGAGCCCTCCCTCCGGACAGCACGCCAAATACGCATTGAATCTTACTCACTCAAAATTATATGTAAGTGTGAACTCGTGAAATAGGAATTAAAAATACCGTCGTCATGCATTCGAAACATAAGTGTATATTCCTTTGATATAACATAATGTTCCTTGATATCTCTAGAATGCTTATTGAATGAAACACTCGAATATGCATAGAGATGTAAAGTAAAGTGTATTTTTAATTCGTTGTACTGCCAATGAAGATCAAATTGCTATTGCAAAACCCTCATTTAACACACCCCCTTCCACGAGAAGCCCGCGCTGAGGAACAAAAGAAAGCTTCCCGCGTGCAACATCCACTCTCCGATTGGCTCAAGCCAACAGGAAGGGGATGGATTTCTCCAAGGTGATAAATGTGAGAACGCAGGTCCGCCCTGTCTCTCTTCTGAACTTTCCAGCGCTCAACATGTAAACCTCACGGGACTCTGATCCAACGATGGATCTTTCCTTTTGTTCGTCTAAAAGTTTCATCTTTTCCTCAAGTGGACTACCAAGTTCGTCTTCCAGGAAAGGAAGTGGACTTTGCCGAACTATCTCCTCGGGTAACGTAACCTCAAAGACTCTCAGCCTTTCAAACGCTGGCGCTAAATGCCGACGAACGCCACGTGACTCCCCACGGAACAAAGCAGCCATGAACGAGTCGGGACGGGCCGCGCAAACACGCCGCGGCCGCGCTTCACGTGACGCACGCGCGCCGGACCGGCGCACCTCTAGCCGACACGTGCAACGAGCCCACGACTCACACAGACCCAATTGTGCCCTGCAAGTATACCTTCTTTTAGAGCTTCTAAGAAGCGTTAAGAAAGTGTTTTCGTGGTGTTCAGAAAGGTTAACTGACTGTTTTGATGAACGTAACTCTCTCTCTCTCACAACTCACTCTCTCTCACTCTCTCTCTCTCTCTCCAACTCACTTAACTTGCGCGTATCCATTGTCTAAACGCTCTGCGTCGTCTTTGTGTTTAATGTTTGTAAATACCTGTATCATTGTAACGTAGTGAATGCTTAAGTAGTAACTTTATTAAATACAAAATATGCTTACCTTGACTGATTGTCTCGCTCATAATACGGGTCAATGAAATGTCAATTTAAAGCTACACGCTTTACAGAACTATAAATACCTAAGAGGGTATTTGGTTATAGAGCAGGGAAGGCAGATTCTAGTGGCCACAGAATTTGTTTTCACAAGCTATATTACTTAATTGAGCTAATTGATTTTACCTGTCTTGTAAAACGTGGTCCTTGCAATCAATAACAATTAATTTGTGGTTGATTGCGGGGATGCACATGTATGCATATGGGTAAAATTAATAAATTAACATGTAAGACCGGTCTGATCCAAATCTGTATGAATAATTGTTAATTATCAATTATTAATTATGATATGCAAATTCCCCCCCCTGATCAGAACCGACCCAGAGTCTTTACAGCTATATAGAACAGCTGGTGGTGGTTTGGGGTGAAGAGCTGGTTTGCAACGCTAACTTGCCAGGTGTCAGTGTGGCTGTTGTACTGCGATGCCCTCCGTGTCAGAGTCCATCTGTTGTCAAGAGGTTTATCTTGAGCATGTATTGCATGGTCAATTCTGCATCACCGGCGCGCACGTTTACCATGCTGTGCCGGGAGTTAGACGTGTGGAAGCGGCGATGCTTTCCCTAAAGGATGTTTTCCTAGTATATTTTGGCTGTTGCTACTAGCACTACCAGTGCGAAAATATGGACCTTTTCCCCTTTTACAAATACATGCTAACTTACATGTTGTTGACGAGACGGGAATATGACGGCAGACATCGCAAACAATGTTTCTATGTGCAGTTTGTCAACATATAACATGAGACCTCGTCTTTTTGTCTAATGACTGTACCTAACATTAGTCGTCCGCGGTCAAAACACTGGTGTAAACACAGTTTGATATCGTGATTTTCAGTGCCCAGAGCCTGTTAAACTTGAGCCAACCAACCCTGTGACGTCACCTGCACAATGGCGGCGCCCTGGCGGTGAAAGATACAAAGTTTTTTTCTTGTTTTCTTCTAAATGTTTACATTTGCAATGTTTCTTATATAATTGTTGATTATATTGGAAATCCATCTTGTAAATCATGTAAACTTGATTCACTGCTTCATTTCCCCTTTAATCTGCTCAACATGGAGTGTAACATTCAAGGTCAAGGTGTCTTTATTAGTACCCGAGGGTAAAATCTTTGTGCAGACAATAGACTTTCTGCAATCCATACATAAAACCATCACGACAAACAATAAGCATAGAACATTATAAAGTAACAAAGCCTACATGTTCTCTTATATTCTAACCAACCAAATCAGAACAGACTATTCTTCAACAGCAGAGTGATTTTTGTGATCTTATTGGCTTTAAATCACAGCTCACTGCCTGAGTCTTTCACTTTTAACATTTAATCAATCCAGAGCACATTGAGGCAGGTGATGTGTTGAAATATTCATTCATCTAAATGAATTACATCTTACTCGAGGGGATCACCAAATTGGGAATATTATCTTCGTAATTTAAAGTCTACGTTTATCTCAGTTGAGTGTGATGTGTCATATAGCTAGCTGGAAAAAAAATCTCAAAGCAGAATGACAAACGTCTAACTGCGAGTGCTGACAGACCGCTGTCCATACCGGTCACTTAATTCCTGTTCATTTAGAGTGAGCGATGGCAGTTCATCTGTAATTTATGAAATATCTCTATGCTCCTGCTACTACGATTGGCCACACACACACACACAAAATCAACCAGGAAGCAATAGTATTTCTACAATTCCATTTCCAGAAAGGTTTTTCTTTTACAAGTTCTTTTTACTGGTTTTTTGTTTGTTTGTTTTTGACTATGTTGAATTTGTATTTAAAGGGTACCTATTATGGCATTTAAAATGTTTTTAATATTGTTCTGGGAGTCCCCAACAACAGTTTTACAAGCATGCAATGACAAAAAACACTCTTGTTGTCTTATGATATGCATTTATTTTTACCTGATTTGCTCACCGACTCCCACATGAATCGTTTAGCGAGTCCTTTTTCCAAAACCCACCTTTGCGTGACGCTAATCTGCGGTGATTGGTCAGATGACCTAGCCAGTTGTGATTGGTATTCTCTGTGCAGAGATTGTCGGAAACGGAACGCCCATCACCTTAAATGGGTTATGGTTTATTATTGAAAACTACCGTAAACAGTGTATGAACAGACATGGCATTGCCGTATCAATTCGAACCAGAATACGAAGAGGAACCGTCGGCGTCCAGAGATGAACCAGAAACACAAACACGACTGGGGCAGGACCTTTCCCAATGGTAAGTGTCAATGTACAGTTGTGGCAATTCAGGTCATAATTGATTGGAGTAATAATGTCTGATAAATGACGTTCTGTAATCAGAGTAATTTTGATGTCGTTCAGTGTAACGTAAGTATCAAGACGAATTAATTAGTGATTTTTTTTAGGTGCTCATGTGGGTAACGTTATAGCTAGCTGCTATATTCTTTATGACAACTCCATTAACAACGACAAACACTTCACATATTTCAATACAATTGACATTGAAGACCTAGAAGCTGTGCACTGTGCGTACAACACACCAAATAATTATTGAGCATGATACATAAAACATAAAAGCAACAATTAATATTAATAATACTTACAGGTTATGATTCTGAGAAGGAAGCTGATCCAAATAATCTCGGTTCTGATCCTTCCTTCAGTATCAGCCTGCTCGCGAATCCATAAGTTACTTTATAGCATTTAGGTTTGTGAAGCAATCATCTTCAAAATGACGCGAACACAGAACAAGGTTTGGGCTATACTTGTGTGGTATACTTGTATATATGAACTGTAGCCACTTAGTCTTCAAATGCTCCTCACTTGGCAGATGAAAAAAGTTCACTTTTGCGTCGCATTTCAAAACACAGCATCTCGTCGACATGATTGTTTTCCGGTTTTCCGTGGCGTCTCCGAGCGCAATAAGTGGGCGTTTCTTGTTCAAATAACTTGTCAAGTTGACGTCAACTAGACAAAGGAAAAGCATCATTCGTCGAACGATTCATTCATTCACTTTTGAGAGACAATAACTTTGTATACGGTGAACTTTCATGTTTAAAACTTTGCAGGATGTTTTCGTTCACTTAGATCTATGTTACACACTACATGAAGGGCAATTTTCAAAAATCCATAATAGGTACCCTTTAAATTGTAACTGGTTTGCAGCCGAGTGTGAAGCGGCTGGGATGAGATTCAGCACCTCCAAATCCGAGGCCATGGTCCTCAGTCGGAAAAGGGTGGCTTGCTCACTTCAGGTTGGTGGAGAAATCCTTCCTCAAATGGAGGAGTTTAAGTATCTTGGGGTTTTGTTTACGAGTGAGGGAAGGATGGAACGGGAGATTGACAGACGGATCGGTGCAGCTTCTGCAGCAATGCGGTCGATGTACCGGTCTGTTGTGGTGAAGAAGGAGCTGAGCCGTAAGGCAAAGCTCTCGATTTACCGGTCAATCTACGGTCCTACTCTCACCTATGGTCATGAGCTTTGGGTCATGACCGAAAGGACAAGATCCCGGATACAGGCGGCCGAAATGAGCTTTCTCCGCAGGGTGGCTGGGCGCTCGGTCACTCGGGAGGAGCTCAGAGTAGAGCCGCTGCTCCTCCACATAGAGAGGGGTCAGCTGAGGTGGCTCGGGCATCTGTTCCGGATGCCTCCTGGACGCCTCCCTGGGGAGGTGTTCCGGGCACGTCCCACTGGGCGGAGGCCCCGGGGAAGACCTAGGACACGCTGGAAAGACTATGTCTCCCGGCTGGCCTGGGAACGCCTCGGTGTTCACGCCTCAGAAGAGCTGGAGGAAGTGTCTAGGGAGAGGGAAGTCTGGGCATCTCTGCTTAGACTGCTGCCCCCGCGACCCGGCCCCGGATGAAGCGGAAGAAGATGGATGGATGGATGGAAGTTGGAACGTGGACTCCTCTGACCAAAGCACACATTTACACTGTCTTTTAGATCATCTATAGCTTTCTCTTTGCATAAGAGAAAATCAAGTCACTTTTCTTGATGTAGCAGTAGACTGTTTAAAGTGACAACACTTTTCCAAAGTACTCCAGAGCCCAAGTGACTATATTTAGCAATAGCATGATGGTTTCTCATGCAATGCCATCTGAGGGCTCGAATGTCATGCACATTCAACAGAGGTTTTCTGCCGTGTCTTACATGGACAAAGATTTCTCTGGATTCCCTCAATCTATTCACAGTATTATGTATGATAGATGGTGAAAGATTGTAGGAAAAAAATACACACTGTAATGAATTGCTGTAAAAATTACAGCCATATTTTACAGCCGCTGGCTGTTTTCTAATAATACAGCATTTTGCTGTAAACTGCAATGCATTCTGGGGCCGCGTGGCGGTTTGATTCAAAATACAGAATATTGCTGTAAATTTCAAATCGACACAGAGGCATTGTGATCTTCAACGGTCGTGTCGTCGACTTTCGGATAGCGGCAAGAGGAGTGATTCTCAACTGGTAAGTGACTTATTTCAGTTTCTTATGTTTCATGTTGTGTTACTCGTAGACTATGAAGGTAATGTTATATTCGCGGTTCATATTGGTTACCGAGGATCACGCATCCTCCGTACGGGGCGCGAGGGAGACTTGCGCGGGGCTTCAGCAGCCCAGACGCGGGTAGTATTTCACACATTCCCCGGGATCTATGGGCTCCTTTGTTGAGAAGAATTACATGCTTTTCTGACAACAGTCGGTATTCACACGAGCTTCGTGTTGATCAGCACACTTCGCCGTGATTATTTTATGGTGTAAATCAAATCAAAATCAAGTAATCTGTTAAAATGGGCGCCGAAATGAAAAAAAAAAAAAAAAACAGATTATGAATGTTGCTGTGTCGTAACGTTATGTTTAATATTCCGGTGTGAAAATCCCTTATATTTCAGTACGAATATAAGCTATATATCCTATATATTTTAGCTATAACGTTAGCCTAAGTTACTCTCTGTGTGTAATTTGCTTATTTGTTTTCATACTTCCTTTGTTAATTTTATTTAAAAGAAAGAGTTCCTGCACTCTGAATACTAAAATATAGTTTTATATAAAATGCTGAAACATAAAAATGGTATAGTAAAAAAAAAAACTATTGTCACATGTGGTATTGTTTTAGGAGACACTTTGACAAGAGGACACTGGAAGGCCAAGTTGTGTGTGAGGAGAGCATTCAGCCCAGCTTCCTGTCTGGCCTTGCTACTGTTCACTGCATATTATTACATTCAATCAGGAGGAGCCAGCCTGCACCTTGGAGTTCATTTAAAGGTAATTATTGCATTCTTAACAACCTCAGTACATTTTACACATGTACTCAATATCTGCCTTTTGATGTATTATCTATTGACTTAAAGGGATAGTTCCCTTTGAAAGTAATTTTTGATATGTTTTAGCTTACCTCAAGGGCATCCAAGATCTAGGTGTCTTTGTTTTCACAGTATTTTTAATTTCGACATTTTTAGGTCGAACCATTCTTGTCTTCAGTCATATAATGGAGGTCTATGGTCACCACCTCAAAGAGCATGCACAGAGAAGTCCAAATTAAACATGATTTAATGACTCGTAAATGTAAGTACACATTGATGGCCTAAGACAAACGGAAGTGATCTCTCACGCGTATACGTCACTCGTCTCGTACGTCATTCGTTTTCTCACACAAAACGCTCGTTTCGTGTCTTAATGTGTACTTACATTTACGAGTCATTAAATCATGTTTAATTTGGACTTCTCTGTGCATGCTCTTTGAGGTGGTGACCATAGACCTCCATTATATGACTGAAGACAAGAATGGTTCGACTTAAAAATATCAAAATTGAAAATACTGTGGAAACAAAGACACCTACATCTTGGATGCCCTTGAGGTAAGCTAAAACATATCAAAAATTAATTTCAAAGTGAACTATCCCTTTAATTAGTTAAATCAGGTGTTTTAATTTGTGGACATAGGGTTAGGGTTGGGAGGTCTTCCTGGGAGGTCCTCATGACTGGAGTTGAGAAACACTGCTCTAACAGATTTCAAAATCATGATTACAAGCA
>NW_024121155.1:1431380-1504632 GCF_016745375.1 Pimephales promelas
ACTGAGCCCACAGACTGGAATGAGTGCGCTCGACGTTCCAGTGCGTCAGCCCACACATTCCTCTCTGTCTCTGAGGGTGCGAGTGTCGTCCCCGGGCTACGCAAAATCCCTTCCCCCTCTGTCGCCAGACCCCCGGCGGAACGGACCCCCGTGGAACGCTCCGCTTTCCCTGGTCCCTTCCGTCAGGGAGCGGGCTTCGACGCATCCGAGCGGGGTCATCCCTGCACGCGTGCCAGTCGACCCGCCACGCTGCCCCTCCGGGGGGACGTCTGTGGTTCACATGACCCCGTTGGCTCACTTCCTGGAAGCCTGGCTAGTGCTTCCCGGGATATCCCGCTGGGTCATCAGAACGATCAGATTCGGCTACGCGATTCAGTTCGCACGGTCTCCTCCCCGCTTCAGGGGAGTTCGCTCCACGATAGTTGGTGGCAATGCCCCACTCCTGAGAGCGGAGATTGCGACCCTGCTGGCGAAGGGTGCAATCGAGACGGTCCCTCCAGCCGAGGTGGAGTCCGGGTTTTACAGCCCCTACTTCATTGTCCCCAAGAAGACCGGTGGGTTACGACCGATCCTGGACCTGCGCATTTTGAACCGTTCTCTCCATCGACTACCGTTCAAAATGCTCACGGCCAAACGCATTTTCGAATGTGTTCGGTATCAGGATTGGTTTGCAGCGATTGACCTGAAGGACGCGTACTTCCATGTGTCCATCTTACCTCGACACAGACCGTTTCTTCGGTTGGCCTTCGAGGGCCAGGCATATCAGTACGCCGTTCTCCCATTCGGGTTAGCTCTGTCCCCTCGCGTCTTCACGAAGATCGTCGAGGCAGCCCTTGTTCCCCTTCGCGAACACGGGTTCGCATCCTGAATTATCTGGACGACTGGCTGATACTAGCACACTCTCGAGCTCAGCTTTGCGAACACAGAGACTTGGTGCTCCGGCACCTAGCCCGTTTGGGCCTTCGGGTCAACCGGGAAAAGAGCAAACTTTGCCCCGTGCAGAGGATCTCTTTTCTCGGCATGGAGATAGACTCGGTCGCCATGTCCGCGCAGCTCACGAACGAGCGCGCGCACTCACTGCTGGCTTGCCTTCGTCAGTTCGAGGGCAAGAGTGCGGATCCACTGAAACTTTTTCAGAGGCTCCTGGGGCATATGGCATCCGCGGCCGCGGCAACGCCGCTCGGTTTGCTTCATATGAGACCGCTTCAGCTGTGGCTTCGCGATCGAGTCCCGAGGTGGGCATGGCATCGCGGCTCGCTCCGAGTCCCAGTGACTCCGGCATGCCGGCGAACCTTCTTCCCGTGGTCGAACCTCAGCTTTTTACGGACAGGTGTCCCTATTCAGCGAGTTTCCAGACATCTCGTCGTCTCCACGGATGCATCTACCACGGGTTGGGGTGCCATGTGCAATGGGCATGCAGCCGCCGGTTCCTGGACAGGAGCCCAGCGCCTCATGCACATCAATTGCCTCGAGCTGTTGGCAGTACGGCTCGCCCTACACCGCTTCCGAGCGTTGCTCAAGGGCCAGCATGTGCTTGTCCGCTCAGACAACACTACGGCAGTAGCGTACATCAACCACCAGGGGGTCTACGCTCACGCCAGTTGTCGCAGCTCGCCCGCCACCTCTTGTTATGGAGTCAGAAGCACCTGAGGTCCCTTCGTGCAGTTTACATTCCTGGAGACCGGAACCGGGCAGCCGACGAGCTGTCCCGGGTCCGTCCCCTCTCCGGCGAATGGCGACTCCATCCCCAGTCGGTCCAGCTGATTTGGGACGAGTTCGGGGAGGCACAGATAGACCTGTTCGCCTCTCGGGACTCGTCCCACTGCGCCCAGTTTTATTCTCTGACCCGCGGCACTCTCGGCTCGGATGCGCTGGCGCACAGCTGGCCACGGGGCCCACGCAAGTATGCGTTTCCCCCAGTGAGCCTCCTTGCACGGGTGTTGTGCAAGATCAAGGAGGACGAGGAGCAGGTCTTGCTGGTAGCCCCCTACTGGCCCACCAAGACGTGGTTCTCCGATCTCATGCTCCTCGCGACAGCACCTCCTTGGCCTATTCCTCTGAGACAAGACCTACTCTCTCAGAGACGGGGCACTCTGTGGCACCCTCGTCCCGATCTTTGGAGGCTGCACGTGTGGCTCCTGGACGGGACGAGGCAGGTTTGAGTTCGCTGCCACCTGCGGTGGCGGCAACCATCACTTCCGCAAGAGCGTCGTCCACGAGACACCTTTATGCGTTGAAGTGGAACCTCTTCGTCAATTGGTGCTCTTCTCGCGGAGAAGACCCCCGGAGATGTTCGATCAGTGTCGTGCTTTCCTTCCGCAAGAAGGGTTGGAGCGCAGGCTGTCGCCCTCCACCCTTAAGGTTTACGTCGCGGCCATTGCCGCTTCTCATGAAGCAGTGGAAGGTAAGTCCTTAGGGAAGCACGACCTGGTCATCAGGTTCCTGAGGGGAGCGAGGAGGCTGCATCCGCCTTGTCCTCCCCTCGTACCCTCTTGGGACCTCTCGGTAGTTTTAAGTGCTCTGCAGAGGCATCCCTTTGAGCCTTTGCAATCGGTAGAGTTAAAGTTTCTGTCCATGAAGACAGCACTCCTGGTTGCATTGGCCTCCATCAAGAGGGTGGGGACCTGCACGCATTCTCCGTTGACGAAGCGTGCCTGGAGTTCGGGCCGGCTTACTCTCACGTGATCCTGAGACCCCGGCCTGGATATGTGCCCAAGGTTCCCACCACTCCCTTCCGGGACCAGGTGGTGAACCTGCAAGCGCTGCCCCTGGAGGAGGCAGACCCAGCCTTGGCACTGCTCTGTCCGGTACGTGCTCTCCGCACCTATGTCGACAGAACGCAGTGTTTCAGGACCTCAGACCAGCTCTTTGTCTGTCATGGAGGGAGCCAGAAGGGAAGGGCTCTCTCAAAGCAACGGCTGTCCCACTGGATAGTGGATGCCATTGCTTTGTCTTACCAGCAGCAAGGCCTTCCGTGCCCCCTTGGTGTGACGGCCCATTCCACTCGGAGTGTAGCCTCCTCTTGGGCTTTAGCGCACGGCGCCTCGCTAACAGACATCTGCAGAGCTGCAGGCTGGGCGACACCCAACACCTTCGCCAGATTCTATAATCTGCGAATTGAGCCGGTATCCTCTCACGTACTCGTTTCGGCCAGTTCTGGATCCGCTCAGGTGTCTTCGCTTGCTCGCCACTCCACTCCCCGGACTGGATAAGTGCGATATTCCTCAGTTCTTCCATTGAAGTCTTGAGTCCTCCAGCACCGACGATGCGGGCACCACTGATGTTGCTCTGGATGCTGGCTAGGTGCCTCTATGCGCACGGTTCCCCATGGTAACCGTCTCATGTGTATTATCCACTGTAAGCCTCTCTGAGCATGTGTCTTCCCTTGGCAAGCCATCTGCCACCCCTGGAGTTGAAATTAGTAGCCACCTGCAGTTGGTACTCCAGTGTTCCATATGTGTTCCTATGTGGCCATATGTGTTTTCGTAAGTCCTCCCTTCGGTAGGCAGCTGGTAGCATGTCCCTTCCGGGATATGTTTCCCAGTGTACCTTGGTAATCCTGTGTCAAAGTCGGATCCCCAAAAAAAAAAAAAAAAAAGAGGTAAGTCTCGGGGGTCCAGACTTTCGCAGGGCACTGGAAGACAGCTCGAAGATGGCGTGATGGCACAGACCCCCAATCTCCGTCACTTCTGACGTAACTCGAAGTGACTACGAAAGGGAACGTCTCGGTTACGTATGTAACCCTCGTTCCCTGAGTAGGGAACGGAGACGTTACGTCTCCCTGCCACTTCTGCTGTATTGCTGGGTAGACGCCGAGTTCAGTCTTGGCTCCTCAGCGAAGACATACTGCGGTTGCGTTCACTTCCTCCTTTTATACTCACGGAGTAGGGCGGAGTACGCTATGCAAATTTCCGCAGCCCCAAGGCATTGCATGCCATTGGCTCGTTTTTAAATACTCGAAGAGGATTGGCTTTCTATGCGAAACCCCCAATCTCCGTCACTTCTGACGTAACGTCTCCGTTCCCTACTCAGGGAACGAGGGTTACATACGTAACCGAGACGTTTTCTATAATGGTATAGTTATGCCATGCATCTACCAACGAGATACCTGCAGAAAAGAACCAGTCAAGCCTTGAGCCTTCCCTTAATTAATCAGTCTAAACACTGTAACTGGAGGTCTAGCATTACGCTGTAGGGAAATAATGGATAGGAGCTTGTTATAATGAGATGGGACAGAACAACAGGAGATTTCACTTTCATTACTAAAAAATGCAAATAAGATCATGCATCAAAGTTGTGTAACCACAATCGGCTAAGAGCAGAGTGACAAGGCATTGTAAAGCTAATTTTATCGCTAATATGTTGGCACTTCACCAAAGCAAGTCACTCTTTTCTCCAAAGTGCATTAGTCTTGTTATTGGATGGAAGACTCCTTTACGCAGTAGGCAGAACATTAGACGAGCCCAGTCTGACAGAGGGCATTTTCAAACTGAGTGTTTTGGGTGGACAGTATTGATTTATTCTTGCGCTTTGAAATCTACAGCCAAGGAGGTGTAACACGTTCACTATGCCTACAGCATGCCATTAATCTCCCTAGATGAAACTCCCCTGCCAAGTTAGGCACATAATGGAATTACTGCTGAATCTCAGACTAATAATATCTTTAATAATGATTCACTTTCTCTGTTCCTTGAATCTGTGCAAACAGAGCCTCCCTTCAAATCCCCAAATAAAAATGGTTTAAATCCTCTTTACCTGCAGGAGAGTTTAGGGTGCAAGCATCAAACAACGTACACAACCCTTGGATAACAATTATTAAAACAAATCGATAAAACCTTTACAGATTGACTTTCGAATGTTCCTGTTCCTGAGGCAACAAGATGAATGGATAAGGTACCGCTGTAGTCCAGGCAAAGCAGCGTTTTACCACAGATTAATTGTAAAATAATTTTTTCCAGCTTAGATCATTTCTATGAGGTGTCCAGAACAACATACTAAAAGTCCTAAGAAATACTAGTTGAGGAAATATGTGAAATTCTCATCAATCCGAGATGTGTGCCAGTAAGGCCAGGTCACAGTACACCCCAATGGGGCTATTTTTTTCCTTTACTCCTATGATAATGAAACTTTACACAATGGAAGTATCCATGAAAAGTATTGTAAGACTGGAAAACTCGAACTGGTTGATGTAATCAGTGACCAGTGTCTTCCGAAGACAATAAGACCTTGCTTGAACAACACACACACACACACACACTTGCAGAGGAAACTCACACAAGATGGTTTTAATGTGAATGTGATAATCTTTGTGAAGTGTTTGATATCATTTTGAAAGTCTCAGGGTAACTGGTAATAATGTCTCATTTCATTGTGTAAAGTTTTATTGTGGTAGGAGTAAAGGAAAAAATGAAGCCTATTTGGGTGTATTTTGGGCATATTTGATTAGTGTATAGCTCATTTGCATATTGCAAGAAACTTGTAATACAAAAAAATATATATACTGAAAAAAGGGCCACGAAATCAATCCAAACGGCGGGGTTTGATTCGTGGTGAAGGTTTCAAGCGTGTTCCGTCTTTTCCAAGCAAAGTTAATTTTAATTAAATGCAACACATTTAATCAATTAACTCGTTAAATCTGACTCCATAAAATGAAAAGGTTTATCAATGATATATGTGCAGTAAAAGAAAAGGCAATAAGGTTTTTAAGAATATAGAAATATCTTATTAATCACCTTCTACCTTTTGTCTAAATGCAAACTCCTTCCCCCAGTAAGCATGGTGGGGGGATTCAGTCCATTTAGTGATTGGATCAGGTACATTTTAGGACCCCCTTGAAAATGAGATGTTGCATCTCAAGGGGCTATCCTGTCAATAAATTCAAATTCAAATTGGTGATTAGATCAGGTAAGGTTTGGCTCTATTTAAGGGAAATGCACAAGAGTTCATGGCTGCTATTCTGTATCAGATCAGCCCATGATGTTGTGTCTTCGAGGCTCAGCTCATGTAGTTAATATGTTGGGTAAAGTTCCTTTGTCCTAAAACATTTGATGGTTTACTCTGATTATCTTGTGGAACTGTAATACATAATACATTTACCTGACATAATAAATTGTTATATTTGGCTATTCTAACAGACTTTGACTTTATTTTCATTAGAGTTAAAAGGAATAGTCGAACATTAACGTATTAAATGATGCACAGATATCATTGATAAACCTTTTCATTTTATGGAGTCAGATTTAACGAGTTAATTGATAGGATTAAATGTGTTGCATTTAATTAAAATTCACTTTGCTTGGAAAAGACGGAACACGCTTGAAACCTTCACCACGAATCAAACCCCGCCGTTTGGATTGATTTCGTGGCCCTTTTTTCAGTATATATATTTTTTTGTATTACAAGTTTCTTTGAAGATTAATTTTAATATGCAAATGAGCTATACACTAATCAAATATGCCCAAAATACACCCAAATAGGCTTCATTTTTTCCTTTACTCCTACCACAATAAAACTTTACACAATGAAAGTCGTAAAACATTTTGCATTAGAAGTTTCTTTGAAAATGAATTTGAATATGCAAATGAGCAATATACTAATAGAATATGCCCAAAATACACCCTAATGGGCTTATTTTTTTCCTTTAGGCCTACTTCTATCACAATCAAACCTCACACAGTGAAAGTATACATGAAAAGTAACATTTTTGTTTTACAAGTTAGTATCTTGTAAAACAAAAATCTATGTTTGTATAGTAAATGCATGTATAGTTAGTTCTCATTCTCATCCCAAGACGTCATCTAACTGACGCTTTTGACCATATGTCAACATCCGATGTTTTAGGGTACCCTTTAACGTCAGTTAGATGATCCTAGGGTGTCATCCAACTGACGCTTTACCTTTAGGGTAGGGTAGGGTTAGGGTTAGATAGCGTCATCTAACTGACGTTAAAGGGTGCCCTAAAACGTGGGATGTTGACTTATGGTCAAAAGTGTCAGTTAGATGAAATCTTGGGATGAGAATGTGTTGATTTAACAGTGACAAATTACAAGACATTGTAACAGTATTAGTTAAAAGCTATGTCTCAACTGTATGCAGTGATCACATTTGGCCCTGAACATTCAATATGAAATAATTCATTACATTTATATAGCGCTTTTCTCGGCACTCAAAGCGCTTTATATAGAGAAGAGGAATCTCCTCAACCACCACCAGTGTGCAGCATCCAGCTGGATGATGCGACGGCAGCCATAGTGCGCCAGAACGCTCACCACACACCAGCTTACTGGTGGAGAGGAGACAGTGATGAAGCCAATTGGTATAGATGGGGATGATTAGGAGGCCATGATGGACAGAGGCCACTGGGATTTTTAATGACCACTGAGAGTCAGGGCCTCGGTTTAACGTCTCATCCGAAGGACGGTGCTCTTTGACAGTATAGTATCCCCATTACTATACTGGGGCATTAGGACCCACACAGACCACAGGGTGAGCACCCCTTGCTGGCCTCACTAACACCTCTTCCAGCAGCAACCTGGTTTTCTCAGAAGGTCTCCCATCCAGGTACTAACCAGGCTCAGCCCTGCTTAGCTTCAGTGGGCAACCAGTCAGGCTACAGGGTGATATGGCTGTTGGCGTAAACACAGGCAAACGGGAAAGGTTTATAATAAGACTAATACATATTATTGAGTAGAATATCTAAAAACAAGCAAAACGTATAGTAACTTTACAATAAACTTAGGACTTCAATGAGAACACAATAGACTTTTAGACTAAGCAAAAGATCCACTGTGGACAGTGTTACACGGTTGACGCTGTCACATCTGCCAGCTGGAGTGCCCATAATCTGATCATGAACTTCCATTCCCATAACCTATTGCCTGGATTCAGTATGTTGTGATTGGTTCAACTGTGTTAGCTTGTAAACTCCTACCAATTTAAGCCTAAGTTTTCACTTTTTCATTGCAAAGTCTTATATGTGTCATGCAGCAATTCTGAACATTCTTGCTGGTTTCCTGTGTCATGGTTTTTGATCTTCTGCCTGGTTTTCTGGATTTTCCCGTTTGCCTGTGTTTCCTGCCCTTTTGTTACCTGGATTGTTTGCATTATGGTTTTGATAATTTGCCTGTCTTTTGGATTAGGATTGTGGATTACCCTAATAAACAGCTGCATTTGGATCCTCAACCTGTCTCTGAGCAGTTCATAACAGATGCACTATTTCATTTCACTGTTATTTTTGTACAGTCGAATATCTTCTCTTTGAGATGGCACTGCCTCCTCGAAGAAAACAACCCTGAGGGACAGAGGTAGATGATAGAATAAAATACTCTGTGGACACCTTGAATAGCAGTCCCACTCTCCCCCTCACGCACACTGTGAATGTGAAGACAGACTGACCGCCTGTTTGAGGAGGAGGTGGTGGGAGAGGGTGAGAGTTGGTGCATGCTGAATCACACAGATACTTTCCCTGCAGTCTAAATTTGCTGATGTCGTCAATGAATGAGCCTTTCAATCAGTGCAAGGAAACAGACTTAATCATTTAACGGAATAGATCACTCGGAAGTCAATCAAGATTTTCTTCTGTCTGTATAACATAATTGGAGAAGTTTACTGGTTGTTGTTTTTTTCATGAAACTACAAGGAATAGGATCTAGAGCAAAGTAATACTAGGTTTAAGGTTTAGTAAAAAGTAAGACATTACTTAATGATAATATTCCCCTCGTGAGGTTTTAAAGGGTTAGTTCACCCAAAAATGAAAATTAAGTCATTAATTACTCACCCCCATGCTGTACCAACCCCGTAAGACCTTCGTTCATCTTCGGAACACAAATAAAGATATTTTTGATTGAATCTGAGAGCTGGAATGACTTTATGGGCCGTCAAGAGTCCCTTATGCAGTCTATATAGGACTGATCCAGCTCTCAGATTCAATCAAAAATATCTTTATTTGTGTTCCGAAGATGAACGAAGGTCTTACGGGGTTGGTACAGCATGGGGGTGAGTAATAAATGACTTAATTTTCATTTTTGGGTGAACTAACCCTTTAACTGCTCATAATAGGGGATTATCACGCTGATACGTAGTACTTCCGCATTTAGTGATCTTTGCACACTGCCACTTCCGCTGAATCACCGATCACTCTGGCGAACTGATGACGGACTACTATAGGTTTATTTGTACGGCATCCCAGGTAAATTAGTCTGATTCACTAAAGTGCCGGTGTCGTGACGAAAAGCGATGGTCCGCCGAAAATTGATGGTGTTAAAGATCTATCGCCCATTCTCTTTACGAATGTAGTTGCTTTTATGTGGATCAAACAGACATAATGTACAAATAAACATCACTCACCCAGTACCTTTTACCTATTAAAATACCTGTAATGGGCCAATATACAACCATTATAATGCATGTATTTCACCTGCCAAAAAGTGATTAAAGCCTTTACTTATTAATTAAAAAGTTATTTCTGCCCTGAAATTAGTTGATAATATTCATGAGGGTTACATCTGACTGATTATAACTCACCCAGTATTTTTTTACTTATTAAAATACCTGTAAAGGGCCAATACAACCATTATAATGCAGTACTATTTCACCTGCCAAAAAGTGATTGAAGCCTCTACATATTGATTGAAAGGTTAGTTCTGCCCTGAAATTAGCCGATTATATTCATGAGGATTAAATCTGACTGATTATAAGTCACCTACTACTTTTTACCTACACTCTAAAAAACGATTCGTTGGCTGAACAACCATTACTTATAAAACGAATTAGATTAAACATGCTGCCTGAATCATACTGTAATCATACACTGTTTGTTCATTGGTCAGAGCAGAACTTTTATGGCGCTTTTGCATATTTTTTTAAAGCTTGAAAGCTTGTAAAATGGATAGGGAAATTCTAGAAAGAAATTTCTCTTTGTGTTCTGCTGTAGAAAGCCATACAGGTTTGGACATGATTGGATATTGGACATTATTTTTTTCTCTCCATTTTTGGCTGCATTATACCTTCAAATAAATCTAATGGACACTCAAACTTTGGCTCAAATTCTAGGATACTAAAGCTCCTCAGCCTCTACAGGAAATCAACACAGAAAGCTCTCAACGCTCTGAGAAAGAAAAAAAAGAGAGCAGAGAATGGGAAAGCACATGAAAGAAGCTCCATTAATGAAACAGAAGCTTGAGAAAACAAAAGAGTGCACATGCATCCTCCATTAGGGTCTTTTTGATCTTACGCATGTTCTCTGGACCAGCGAGGGTTTGATTTATGCAGCATTTCATTTTAGCATATGCACAAAACCACAATAAATGAGGCCTGCCAGATGCCTAATCAACACATGATAGGGAATTAAGGCAGGAACCAAAGTAAATATGAGCACACTGACACACATATGCAAAAATAACTTGAATCTGAATACCTTAAAAGATCACTGCATCACAAATGATGTTGATTTGTTTTTTTTTTTCCAAGAAAGACAGATTTAAACAAGATATGAAAGATAACAATCTCTTGCAATAGTCACAGTCAAACATTAAAAAAAATCCCATCAAAATAAGGCTCTGAGCAAGTGGATGCTTTCGTTTTGCATCAGATGCCAGCTGAAAGCTAAATTTGTCAAACTCATTTCCTTTCTCTCTCTTTTTTTTTTTTTGAGGAATAATAAAAATGGTATGTTCTTACAGCTGTTCCTGTTAGTCACACATCCCATTCAGAAAAACCTATTTAGTTCTCAGGAAAACGTCTCGGTTACGTATGTAACCCTCGTTCCCTGAGTAGGGAACGGAGACGTTACGTCAGAAGTGACGGAGATTGGGGGTTTCGCATAGAAAGCCAATCCTCTTCGAGTATTTAAAAACGAGCCAATGGCATGCAATGCCTTGGGGCTGCGGAAATTTGCATAGCGTACTCCGCCCTACTCCGTGAGTATAAAAGGAGGAAGTGAACGCAACCGCAGTATGTCTTCGCTGAGGAGCCAAGACTGAACTCGGCGTCTACCCAGCGATACAGCAGAAGTGGCAGGGAGACGTAACGTCTCCGTTCCCTACTCAGGGAACGAGGGTTACATACGTAACCGAGACGTTCCCTTTCGTAGTCACTTCGAGTTACGTCAGAAGTGACGGAGATTGGGGGTCTGTGCCATCACGCCATCTTCAAGCTGTCTTCCAGTGCCCTGCGAAAGTCTGGACCCCTCCTCTCTTTTTTAGGGATTCTACTTTGACACAGGATTACCAAGGTACACTGGGAAACATATCCCGGGAGGGGCATGTTACCAGATGCCTACCGAAGGGAGGACTTAAGAATACACATATGGCCATGAAGGAACGCATATGGAGTCACTGGAGCACCAACCGCAGGTGGCCGCTAAGATTTCAGCTCCAGGGGTGGCAGATGGCTTGCCAAGGGAAGACACATGCTCTGAGAGGCTTACAGTGGATAATACACATGAGACGGTTACCATGGGGGAACCGTACGCATGGAGGCACCTAGCCAGCATCCAGAGCCACAGCAGTGGTGCCCGCATCGTCGGTGCTGGAGGACTCAAGACTTCAATGGAAGAACTGAGGAAATATCGCACTTATCCAGTCCGGGGAGTGGAGTGGCGAGCAAACGAAGACACGTGAGCAGGTCCAGAACTGGCCGAAACGAGAACGTGAGAGGACACTGGCTCAATTCGGAGATTATAGAATCTGGCGAAGGTGTTGGGTGTCGCCCAGCCTGCAGCTCTGCAGATGTCTGTTAGCGAGGCGCCGTGCGCTAAAGCCCAAGAGGAGGCCACACTCCGAGTGGAATGGGCCCTCACACCAAGGGGGCACGGACGGCCTTGCTGCTGGTAAGACAAAGCAATGGCGTCCACTATCCAGTGGGACAGCCGTTGCTTTGAGACAGCCCTTCCCTTCTGGCTCCCCCCATAACAGACAAAGAGCTGGTCTGAGGTCCTGAACACTGCGTTCTGTCGACATAGGTGCGGAGAGCACGTACCGGACAGAGCAGTGCCAAGGCTGGGTCTGCCTCCTCCAGGGGCAGCGCTTGCAGGTTCACCACCTGGTCCCAGAAGGGAGTGGTGGGAACCTTGGGCACATATCCAGGCCGGGGTCTCAGGATCACGTGAGAGTAAGCCGGCCCGAACTCCAGGCACGCTTCGTCAACAGAGAATGCGTGCAGGTCCCCCACCCTCTTGATGGAGGCCAATGCAACCAGGAGTGCTGTCTTCATGGACAGAAACTTTAACTCTACCGATTGCAAAGGCTCAAAGGGATGCCTCTGCAGAGCACTTAAACTACCGAGAGGTCCCAAGAGGGTACGAGGGGAGGACGAGGCGGATGCAGCCTCCTCGCTCCCCTCAGGAACCTGATGAACAGGTCGTGCTTCCCTAAGAACTTACCTTCCACTGCTTCATGAGAAGCGGCAATGGCCGCGACGTAAACCTTAAGGGTGGAGGGCGACAGCCTGCGCTCCAACCCTTCTTGCAGGAAGGAAAGCACGACACCGTTCGAACATCTCCGGGGGTCTTCTCCGCGAGAAGAACACCAATTGACGAAGAGGTTCCACTTCAACGCATAAAGGTGTCTCGAGGACAACGCTCTTGCGGAAGTGATGGTTGCCGCCACCGCAGGTGGCAGCGAACTCAAACCTGCCTCGTCCCATCCAGGAGCCACACGTGCAGCCTCCAAAGATCGGGACGAGGGTGCCACAGAGTGCCCTGTCTCTGAGAGAGTAGGTCCTGTCTCAGAGGAATAGGCCAAGGAGGTGCTGTCGCGAGGAGCATGAGTTCGGAGAACCACGTCTTGGTGGGCCAGTAGGGGGCTACCAGCAAGACCTGCTCCTCGTCCTCCTTGATCTTGCACAACACCCGTGCAAGGAGGCTCACTGGGGGAAACGCAACTTGCGTGGGCCCCGTGGGCAGCTGTGCACCAGCGCATCTGAGCCGAGCGTACCCCCGGTCAGGGAATAAAACTGGGCGCAGTGGGACGAGTCCCGAGAGGCGAACAGACCTATCTGTGCCTCCCCGAACTGGTCCCAAATCAGCTGGACCGACTGGGGATGGAGTCGCCATTCGCCGGAGATGGAACGGACCCGTGACAGCTCTTCGGCTGCCAGGTTCCGGTCTCCAGGAATGTATACTGCACGAAGGGACCTCAGGTGCTTCTGACTCCATATCAAGAGGTGGCGGGCGAGCTGCGACAACCGGCGCGAGCGTAGACCCCCCTGGTGGTTGATGTACGCTACTGCCGTAGTGTTGTCTGAACGGACAAGCACGTGCTGGCCCGAGATCATCGCTCTGAAGCGGTGTAGGGCGAGCCGTACTGCCAGCAGCTCGAGGCAATTGATGTGCATGAGGCGCTGGGCTCCTGTCCAGGAACCGGTGGCTGCATGCCCATTGCACATGGCACCCCAACCCGTGGTAGATGCATCCGTGGAGACAACGAGATGCCTGGAAACCCGCTGGATAGGGACGCCGGTCCGTAAGAAGCTGGGGTTCAACCACGGGAAGAAGGTTCGGCGGCACGCTGGAGTCACTGGAACTCGGAGCGAAACCCGATGCCATGCCCACCTCGGGACTCGATCGCGAAGCCACAGCTGAAGCGGTCTCATATGAAGCAAACCGAGCGGCGTCACCGCGGCCACGGATGCCATATGCCCCAGGAGCCTCTGAAATAGTTTCAGTGGAACCGCACTCCAGCCCTCGAACTGTCGAAGACAAGTCAGCAGTGAGTGCGCGCGCTCGTTCTCCTCTGCCCGGGGCAAAGTTGCTCTTTTCCCAGTTGACCCGAAGGCCCAAACGGGCTAGGTGCCGTAGCACCAGGTCTCTGTGTTCGCAAACCTGAGCTCGAGAGTGTGCTAGTATCAGCCAGTCGTCGAGAAAAATTCAGGATGCGAACCCCGTGTTCGCGAAGGGGAACAAGGGCTGCCTCGACGGTCTTCGTGAAGACGCGAGGGGACAGAGCTAACCCGAATGGGAGAACCATGTACTGATTTGCCTGGCCCTTGAAAGCAAACCAAAGAAGCGGTCTGCGTTGAGGCAAAATGGAGGCATGAAAGTACGCGTCCTTCAGGTCAAACGCTGCAGACCAATCCTGAAACCGAACACATTCGCGAATGCGTTTGGCTGTGAGCATTTTGAACGGTAGTCGATGGAGAGAACGGTTCAAAATGCGCAGGCCCAGGATCGGTCGTAACCCACCGGTTTCCTTGGGGACAATAAAGTAGGGGCTGTAAAACCCGGACCTCACCTCGGCTGGAGGGACCGTCTCGATTGCACCCTTCGCCAGCATGGTCGCAACCTCCGCTCTCAAAACTGGGGCATAGCCACCGATCATCGTGGAGCGAACTCCCCTGAAGCGGGGAGGAGACCGTGCGAACTGAATCGCATAGCCGAATCTGATCGTTCTGATGACCCAGCAGGATCCCCCGGGAAGCTCTAGCCAGGCTTCCAGGAAGTGAACCAACGGGGTCATTCGAACACAGACGTCCCCCCGGAGGGGCAGCGGGGCGGGTCGACTGGCACGCGTGCAGGGGTTACCCCGCTCGGATGCGTCGAAGCCCGCTCCCCGACAGAAGAGACCAGGGAAGGCGGAGCGTTCCACGGGGGTCTGTTCTGCCGGGGGTCTGGCGATAGAGGGGGAAGGGATTGGCGTAGCCCGTGGACGACACTCGCACCCTTCCGCGCCCTCAGAGACAGAGAGGAATGTGTGGGCTGACGCACTGGAACGTCGAGCGCACTCATTCCCGTCTGTGGGCTCAGTGATGATGTCAAGTCTTTCTTAACCAACTCAGGGCGCTGCCCGCCCGTGGGCGAGCAGCGGGAGCTGAAAACGAAAGATTTTCCCCCCGGCCCTCCACCGGGGGCAGGAGGGGGCCTGCTCCCGCCTCCTGGGGAAAAACTCAACTCCATCACTGAGCAGCCCGTATCAGGATCATCGCTTACCTGGCGTTTAGCGGGGTGTGCGGCCTGAGGGGGCTGTGACGCCTGCCGGCGGCCTCCTCCCACGCCGTGGCCCGGATGAAGGCTGCTGCTGGGGCGGGGCGGGAGGGAGGGGAGCCACGGGGGGCGTCCTCGGCGGCGAGCAGCGGGAGGCATCTGTGCCGACGACTGGGTGGAGGCAGCAGCTGGTCGTCGGGGCAGAACATGTTTGATTGCCTCCGTCTGCTCCTGGGCAGTGGAGACTGCTGGGCAAGAGTTCTCGACTGCACCGCCAAAAAAGGCCAACCTGGGAGAAAAGGGCGTCGAGCAGACGAATCCGCTCAGCGCTCCGAGTGTCTGCCAGGTTGACGCTCCTGGACCACACTAGTGGCCATCACCCGACCAACGGCGCGAGCGGCCACTTCCGTTGCCCTTTTGAAAAGCAAGGTCAGTGGCGGACCGCAAATCTTCGAATGCCGTTGGATCAGTCCCGCCCTCGAGCATATCTCTGAGCATCTGCGCTTGCACAGTGCTCATCGCATGCAAAGCGGAGGCCGCCCGTCCCGCCGCTCTATAGGAACGCGCCGCCATGGCAGACGAGAACCTACAGGCTTTGGATGGGTGCTTAGGAGGACCACGGGAGGAGGCGCTCTGTGGACACAGCTGTATCGCAACAGAGCGCTCCAGCGGGGGCATCCCAGTGTACCCACGGGCGGCCCCCCCATCGAGGGGGGAAAGGCGGGGGAGAGATCGCGCTCTCGAGTGGACAGAGGAGTCCCCCGAGAGCGCGATAACTCAGCATGCAGCTCGGGGAAAAAAGGCAATGGAGTTGGCCGTGGCCTCGCGGCGGCAGCTTTGTCCAAAAACCAATTATCCCTCCGTGAGAGATCGGGGGAGAATGGAGGATGCCACTCTAACCCAATACTCCCAGCGGCTCGAGACAGCATGCCGTCAGCTCGGGATCCGACACGGGCAGCGCTGGCTCTCCCGAGGGGGCAGTGCAGCCGCATCCTCATCTCCCGAGGACTGTAGCCCGCCTAGTGATGCTGCGATCGACATCACATCATCATCTGGAGCGCTGCTCGAAGCAGCCGGTACCACTGAAGAGGCAGCCGACTGAATCGAACTAACGCTCGCTGGCTCACGCACTGAGGCGGGAGGTGTGGCCCGAGAAATCGTCGGGGCTTTATGCCACACCGTCACCGTTAATTCGCCGGGTCCCCGGTCGACGGGCCCCTTTTCGTGAAGGAAGCCGATCGAGTAAGGGGGACCGGGACTCTCACTCTAGTGAGATTTTTTTTTTTTTTTTTATATATATATATATATTTTTTTAACCTCAGTGTGGAGATGGTCATGTCCCCATAGCAGGAACATGAGTCATCCACGAACGCTGCTGCTGCATGCTGAATGCCCAGGCATACAGAGCAGCGATCGCGACCATCAGATGACGACAGAAATCGACCGCATCCAGAAGAACACGGGCGAACCGTCTTTAAAAAGACGTGCCGCGTGTAGCTCTTTTACAGAGAGGAGGAAATTCACTCTTTCAGCGCTGAAGCGACCAGGGAGAAGCGCAAAGTCTGGCAGACCACTGCACAGATCGCAGGCAATGCAGAAACTCGCTGGGTACCGCCGTCACACCAACACTGAAGAGGACGCTCGTCTCGAAGAGTCTTGTAATAGCTTCCAGGAGTGAAGAGGTTCTCTTGGCTCCGAAGCGAAAACATACTGCGGTTGCGTTCACTTCCTCCTTTTATACTCACGGAGTAGGGCGGAGTACGCTATGCAAATTTCCGCAGCCCCAAGGCATTGCATGCCATTGGCTCGTTTTTAAATACTCGAAGAGGATTGGCTTTCTATGCGAAACCCCCAATCTCCGTCACTTCTGACGTAACTCGAAGTGACTACGAAAGGGAACATTTTATTCAAATACTGAACCTCAAGTTATTGTAAATCCAGATTTCCAGATCAAATTAACATATGAGTGGGACTTGAATGGACGTCATCTACTGGCATGCCTTTTAAATGGGTCATACAAATAATACAATAAAGAAACCCTGACCTCTGTTCATGAATTTCAGATGAGGACATCTAGTTGTAAAAGAATAAAGGCATGGTTACAAAGCATATGTGATTTAATTAAGTAAATAAAGTAAACATTCACATGAATAAAATAAAAATAATTATCTATATAATAAATAATTAAAAATATTATCATACATCCTGTAAGTTTTAAGTCTGAGCAAGCATTGAAATAACTTTAGACCCACTTTAGATCAACTTGAAGAAGAATGTATGCTCTATGGCTTCCTAAAAAAGTATACGTATATATATATATATATATATATATATATATGAAGAGTTCAGATGCAAAAGCCTCTAAATGCCATTTGAAATTTTCTTCTTTAATGATGATTTTTTATCAAACTTGTATATTTAAGTTAAGTAATTTCACTTAAATAACAATTAATAGGTAATCTTCATTGCCATTTAAGTGAAATCACTGAACTTAAATACACAAGCTTGATAAAAAATGATCATTCTAGAAGAAAATTTCAAATGGCACTTAGAGGCTTTTGCATCTGAACTCTATATATATATATATATATATATACAGTATATATATATATATATATATATATGAATGAAGGTGAATGGAATGCAAGACTAGTAGTGGGAAGGGAGGGCATGGGTGATGCCTGACTGTCTCCAACCGACACAAATATTACACCTGAATGTTATCTGGAGGAAATAATAGTGGTAAATTTAGTGCAACAGAACAAGGACAAATGCCTGTGTGCTGCAGGAAGAAGATGCAGGGGGTTTAATCTAGAAGTGATTATATTGTTATGAACAGATGGCACATGTGGCTAATGGCCAGAAAGAACAACCAAACACAGACTGAGGTAGAGGGTCACATTCCTTCACATAATTTACATGTAATGACAGCATGGCTTGGCAGTTTTATGGTAATAATATAATGAGTAAAGAGACTGTGATGTTAGTGCTGCGATCATTAGAATGTAAGCAAATGCTGCCAATATTTTGTGCATGCAAAAATTGAATTTGTACCATTAGTTGATCACGTGGCAAAGAAACAGGAGACCAGTCAAAGAAAAAGCAGTGCAGTCTATAAACTGAAAATCTCTAAATCAAGATAAAAAATTTTTAAAAAGTTGAAGAAGTAAGAGTGTGTGAACTTTGAACAAAAGGTCAGATGTTCTTGCTTCCTTTTGAAGCACAAGATGCTCTTTGGATCCCTTTTAAATCATGATGGAGAACATCCACATCAACTAGTGTTGTAGTCGAGACCAGCTCACTCGAGTCCGAGTCGACACCGAAACCAAAGTCGAGTCGGTACCAGAGAAGTTGGATAATCTAAGGTTGGGTCTCAAACCAGACTTAAAGATATGTCGAGATACTGAGAATATGTAAAATGTTTGGTGATAACAATAAAATTGGCACCATACTCAAACAGTAAACCAAATATACCATGGGATCATGTACATGTACAATGTTAAAAAGGCCACATAGTTGTGTAAAGGTAATTTTATTATAATTATAACTTACAATTATTACAATCAGTGAGTGCTATTTCACATAGTATTACTGCACACAAATTCTGTGTGGATCTTATATGCAAACTGAATTACGGATGATAAGGCAGACATTCCCTTTCGTAGTCACTCCGAGTTACGTCGGATGACGGAGAATGGTTGTTTCACATAGAAAGCCAATCCTCTTCGAGTATTAAAAAACGAGCCAATGGCAGGAAAATGCCATGGGTCTGCGGAATTTGCATAGCGTATCTCTGCCCCACCTCGTGAGTATAAAAGGTGGAAGCGGACGCAACCACAGTATGTTTTCGCTTCGGAGCCAAGAGAACTCTTCACTCCACAAGCTATTTATCCTGAGTTTCAACTCTTCGAGACGAGCGTCCTCTCCAGTGTTGGTGTGACGGCGGTACCCAGCGAGATTCTACATTGCCTGCGATCTGTGCAGTGGTCTGCCAGACTGTGTGTTTCTCTCTGGTCGCCTCAGCGCTGCAGAGTAAATTTCCTCCTCTCCTCTGAAAGAACTGCACGTGGCACGACTTTTTAAAGATGTTTCGCCCGTGTTCTTCTGGTTGCGTTCGATATTTGTCTTCCTCTGATGGGCACGAGTGCTGTTTTGTGTGTCTGGGCTTTGAGCACGCTAGAGCAGCGCTCGTGGATGACTCATGTTCCTTCTGTGGGAACATGACCATGGCAACACTGAGATAGAGACTCAATGATCTTACTGTGAGAGTCCCCGCATCCGTTACCCGATCTGCTTCTTCCACCAGAGGAAGCTCTTCGGCTCACGGACAGGCAAGAATGCGTTTTCCCCAGTGAGCCTTCTCGCACGTATTCTGTGCAAGATCAAGGAGGACGAGGAGCAGGTCTTGTTGGTCGCTCCATACTGGCCCACCAAGACCTGGTTCTCCGAACTGATACTCCTCGCGACAGCACCTCCTTGGCCAATTCCTCTGAGACAGGACCTCCTTTCTCAGAGACGGGGTACCCTGTGGCACCCTCATCCCGATCTGTGGAGGCTACACGTGTGGCTCCTGGATGGGACGAGGCAGGTTTGAGTACCCTGTCACCTGTGGTGGCGGCTACCATCACTTCCGCTAGAGCGTTGTCCACCAGACACCTCTATTCATTGAAGAGAAGACCCCCGGAGAAGCTCAATCAGTGTCGTGCTTTCCTTCCTGCAAGAGGGGTTGGAGCGAAGGCTGTCTTCCTCCACCCTAAAGGTCTATGTGGCTGCCATTGCCGCAGATCATGAAGCACTGGCCTCAATCAAGAAGGTAGGGGACCTGCACGCATTCTCCGTTGACAAAGCGTGCCTGGAGTTCGGGCCGGCCTATTGTCACGTGATCTTGAGATCCCGGCCTGGATATGTGCCCAAGGGTCCTACCACTCCCTTCCGGGACCGGGTGGTGAACCTGCAAGCACTGCCCCTGGAGGAGGCAGACCCAGCCTTGGCACTGCTCTGTCCAGTACGTGCTCTCCGGGCTTACGTAGACAGAACGCGGTGTTTCAGGACCACAGACCAGCTCTTTGTCTGTTATGGTGGGAGCCAGAAGGAAAGGGCTCTCTCAAAGCAGAGGCTGTCTCACTGGATAGTGGGACAGAATTTGTGTAGAATTTGTGTGTAAACAATTGAGAAAAACTGTAACTTACTTGCATTTTGATCTATGAATCATCCTTGTGACAGAACAAACCGACCCCATATGATGGATCCAGCAAGTGCGGCAGAATTGCATGATGTACTGTATTGGTCAAGAGCGACGCTCGTCTTCAGAGCAGAGACTCCCGTGTTGTGCATCCTTGCAAGCCTTTCCTAACGAACTCAGAAAAGTTTTTGATTGTGCTGCTTCTGGCCAAGACGCGGCACGTCTTCTCACAGAACTAAGACAAGGGGAATGAACAGTAACAGACTATTCTATTGATTTTCGTTGGCTGCTGAGTGTGGCAGGAATGTCGAAGCCCAATGGGACATGTTTTTACAGACTTTCTGAATACATCAAGGACGAGATCTACGCTTTAGAATTACCCATTGGGGTGGATAAATTGATTGATCTAGCAGTTCAAGTTGATACTCGACTATGTCGACGAGATCGTCAGTCACAACAAGGCCAATTAAGTGACTTATTCACCTGATTCCACTTTTTCTCCTGAAGAGAGACAGCATTTCTTCCTAAACCTGAGCCCATGCAGCTTGGCAGATCTCGCTTATAAGGGAGAAGCAGAGGAGAAAGGAGAGGGGATTGTGTTTTTATTGTGGAACCACTGGTCATATCGCGCTGCAGTGTCCGGTAAAAGCCAGCACCTGTTAGTAGGTAAGAGGTTACTGACGGGTGGGGTTGCATGGACTAATTACCTCTGGTAATCATATTGAGAATATTGACTTTCGGTTGATTGACACTCCTTCCTCCCCTGTGGTGTTAGGTAATCTCTGGCTGGTACTCCTTAACCCACACATCAACTAGGGCAGAAACTCTATATTAGCCTGGAATGAATCTTGTCATGCTTCTTGTTTATTGTCTGCGTGTTCTTTGGTGTCTTGTTCTGTGTTTCAGGATGAACACGCAGATTTATCTAACGTGCCACGTGAGTATCTTGACCTGAAGGAAGTGTTCAGTACGTCTTGGGCTGCTTCTCTTCCTCTGCATAGTCCCTATGACTGTGCCAAAGATTTACTGCCAGGTATGTCTCCTCCTAATGGCAAGTTATACACACTTTCTGTCCCAGAGAGGGAGAAATGTATTTCTGATTCTCTATCCTCCGGGATTATTCGTCCTTCCTCTTCTCCAGTGGAGGCAGGGTTCTTTTTGTGGGGAAGAAGGATGGTTCTCTGCGACCTTGTATTGACTACCGAGGGCTGAACATCATCACGGTAAAGAATACTTATCCTTTGCCGTTGATGTCTTCAGCCTTTGAGAGGTTGCAGGGAGCTTCCATTTTCTCTAAATTGCACTTTTGTAATGCTTATCATTTGGTCCAACACGTTCAGCATGTCAGACAAGTGCTCCAGAGGCTGTTAGAGAATGGCAGAGAAATCTTTGTTTCATGCACAGTTGGTTCCGTTTCTGGGTCATATAGTCTTCTCCGAGGGGGTGTGCATGGATCCCGACAAGGTTAAGGCTGTGGTTTATTTGCCAAGGCCCTACAGAGGATTCCCCTAAGGCCCTACAGAGGATTCTGGAGTTCGACAATTTTTACAGGCATTTTATTCACAATTTCAGCCAACTAGCCACTCCACTGACTGGCTTGACCTCCGCCAAGATGACGTTCAGGTGGTAGGTGTAGCTGAAGCTGCATTTACCAACCTCAAGAGCTGCTTTGTTTCAGCCGCCATTCTTGTTGCCCCTGATACATCGTGGGTGCTTCTCATTTCTTATTTGTGCATCCTCGTTTCCTTTCCTTGCTTCCTTTCCTTGCGTCTCAGCTCCACCCCCTGTAGGACGTGAGGGAAGGAAGCGAGGAAAGGAAAGGAGGACGGAGGAATCGAATAAAAGCTTTTTATATACATTGGAATACTTGATCACTCGAGTGTCACTCCACAGTGTCATCAGCAGCGCTAAAAGGATCTGCCCTTATTATGTTGAAGTTTGGTTATTTAATAAATTCATAATAAATAATAATAAAGATAGGCTATACTGTTGAAATATCTGAGATGTGTGGTTTATATAAACTGCAAAGGTAAAGTATAAATTAAAATGATTGTGACCGATGTGAAGGGGGAGGAGAATTGACACATGCGTCACGTTTAGTCAATATAACAGTTCCGCGTAGGATGCACCTGTGTATCTTCGCTTATGACTCCTCAGGAAGCCTCCTCACTCCTCGATCCTCGACTCTTCACGGTGCAATTAGAGAATTGAGATGTCCTTCAAGATGGCTGAGCTCGATCGGTTTCCGGGTCATAGGAGGGAGGACGGAGGAGGGAGGAGACGAGGAGGGATATTGAGAAGCACCCCATGTCAGTTTGTGGTGGAGGTCGACACATCAGAGGTGGGGGTAGTAGCGGTTCTTTCTCAGCGCTCGTCCGCGGATGACAAGATGCATCCTTGCGCGTTTTTCTCCCATCGTTTATCTCCGGCAGAGTGCAATTATGGCATTCGTAACAGACAGTTGCTGCCAGGCAGTCAACTAGCATTGGCAGGAATGGTGTCATTGGTTAGAGGGTTCAGGGGTACCCTTTATTGTCTGGACCGATCATAAGAACCTTGAATATATTAGGTCTGCTAAGAGAATCAACTCCAGAGAGACTCGGTGGGCACTTTTTTTCGGTCGTTTGGAGTTTACATTGTCGTATTGTCCAGGGTCCAAGAACATCAAACCTGATGCTTTGTCTCACATTTTTGAACTTTCCGTTCGCCCGTCCACTCCAGAGAGCATTTTTCCAGAGAGAATCATTGTCTCCACACTCGCTTGGGAGATCAAGTCGAAGGTCCGCTCAGCCTTAGCAGTGTCCACCGAGTCGCTTATTTGTACCGGAGGGGTTATGGTCCGACGTTATTCGGTGGGGTCATTGTTCCAATAAAGCATGTCATCCAGGAGTCAATCACACCAGTTTTTTGGTCAAGCAACGATTCTGGTGGCCTTTTGACTGTAGCGGACCGGTTCACGAAGGCAGCTCATTTCATTCCTTTGCCCAAATTATCGCTGTTGAAGACCACATCTTTCGGTTACATGGCCTGAGTTTTGTCGTTTGTTGGGGGCGAGGTTCAGTCTTTCTTCTGGGTTTCATCCTCAGAGCAACGGGCAGACCGAACGTGCCAACGAAGACTTAGAGAGTGTTGCGATGTTTGGTTTCTCAGAATCCTTCCTCCTGGAGCCAGAAGCTCTCATGGGTTGAGTATGCACATAACTCGTTACCAGTGTCATCCACAGGCCTATCTCCATTTGAGTGTAGCGTAGGGTACCAGCCACCTATTTTTCCCAGTCTGCAATCCGAAGTCGCGGTCCCCTCGGCTCACGCATTCATCCAGAGTTGCCACCGCACTTGGACCAGAGCCCGTGAGACTCTGCTCCAGGTGGGGGCACACACCAAGGCTAAGGCCGATCGTCAGTGGTCCAGGCCTCCCATGTACGTTCTGGGTCAAAAAGTGTGGCTTTCCACTATTCCGCTCCGTTCCGTGTCTAATAAGCTAGCTCCTAAATTTATTTCATTCACTGTCACCAAAATCATTAGTCCGGTGACAGTCCGCCTCAAACTTCCTCCAGCATACAGGAGAATTCAGGACAGGTCCGAAGGAGAGGAGTTGGCTTCCTGCTAGGGACATACTGGATCACTCCCTTATCGATGAATACAATCGTCGGGTAAGCTCTCCTGGAAGTGCCAGGCCGTCCGCCTGCTAAATGTGGTGTTTTGAGTACTCTCCTTTTCTGTCTGTTGTCAATAAACTGCTTAACTTACTTGCATTTGGATATACGACTCTTCCTTTTGACAGCAACACCTGAGGATCATGCTGCTATTAAAGCAAAATATACTTAAAATTCAGAATTTTTTTTTTGTTTCTCAAATCAATTGATTTTTAATAAAGTAATATTATTACTATTTATTACTATTACTATAATAATTACTACTTCAAAACATCGTCCTGTGATGATGGTTCAAGTCTTACCTCTCAGGTAGGTACTTCAGGGTGTTGTGGAGGGGTGAGGTGTCTAAGTTGCAACATCTAGCTCCTGGGGTGCCTCAGGGCTCAGTTCTTGGACCAGTTCTCTTATCCATCTCCATGTCATCCCTAGGATCTGTCATTCAGAAACATGTTTTTTTGAATGTATCACAACTTCTCCACACAACATAACTCCTTCCAGGACAGCCAGGAACCTTGAACTTTCACATACCACATTGCTAGAACTGTAGTGCAGATTTGCCGTACACAACTTTAGGCCCTCATCATCAATCAGGCCCTCCCTATCAGAGCATGCTACACAGCTTCGACAACTTGTCCAAGCTCTTGTTCTACCCAGACTGCCCAATTGTAATGCTCTGTTGGGAGGCATTCCAGCTTGTACTGTTAAACCTCTGCAACTGATCCAGAATGCTGCAGCAAGAGTGGTCTTTAAAGAGCCGAAGAGAACGCATGTCATACACCTCTCCCATAAAATTGCTCTGGTTGCACGGGTGAACGGCACTTTGTGGTGTCATCCCAACAAGGCAAAAAATCATTTTCATGGACTTGTACCTTGACTGTTCCAAGCAGGTGGAATGACCTGCCTAACTCAACATTAGCTGCTTAAGCCATTTTCAAGAAACTGCTGAACATGTTTGTTTTTTTTTTGTTTTTTTTGTCAACACCTATTAATACTAACACTTCTATATCTATTTAACAGTACTGTGCTAGGATAAATGGGACTAGTCACAGCACTTGCATATTGTTGCCCTATTTTTAGTTTGATTGCTTCTATTGCTATCCTCATTTGTAAGTCACTTTAGATAAAAGCATCTGCTAATTGATTAAATGTAAATGTAAATTACGTTAAAAACCATTGAACTGGAAACATTCCATTATCTCTTAGTCGTGAAGACAAACATCCCTTACCACACAATCATAAAATTAAACAACAATTGAAAATAAATAATAAGTAATATAACAACGCATTCTCACCCCAAGGCGTCACCTTTGACCATGCTTCAATATTTGACGTTTTAGGCGCCCTTTAGCGTCACTTACATGACGCGATCCTACGGCGTCATCTAACTGACGCTAAAGGAAAGCGTCAGTTAGAGGACGCGGTTAGGTTTAGGTGTGGGGTGGTGGTAGGGTACACGCGATCCTAGGGCGTCATCTAACTGACGCTAAAGGGCGCCTAAAGCGTCAGATATTGAAGCATGTCCAAATGCTTCCCAAGGCGTCAGTTAGGTGACGCCTTGGGAGTGAGAATGGGCTGAATATAATATATAAAAACATAAAATAACAAACAAATAGTAATAATAAAATGATAATTGATGTAAATCAAATAATAATGATAATAATCATATAAAACACAACACAGATGCATGGTTATTCATGGTTGTTCTCTTAAAGTAACACACACAGGTTGCTATTGAGAATCCTTAGAGTCTTCAACACACTGGGAAAAAAAGAAAAATAAATTATGCTAGAAAATGAAAAGTATCTAAAAAATTAAATGAAAAACTAAAAACAGGATGTGAAATGTGGTAAATTCTGTGCAATAAAAAGTGAAATAAATAAAAACATTACCAGTCAAAAGTGTGGACACACATGGAAGAGTGAGAGTATTTTTTCAGAGTATAAGTAATTTGTCATTATATAGTAAATGGTGAAAATATTTATAACAAGAATGAGTGGATGTGTCCAGACTTTTGGCTGGTACTCTAACATAATCTGTAAATAGAAACAAATACTCAAAGGAGCTTTTTAAAAATGATTACTAATAAATGTCAGAGAAATGCCAGAGGCTCAATACACTCAATCTAGGAGGAAATGCTGTTTGGAAGGCACATATTACCCCTGTGGTGAAAGAGCACCAGCAAATACAAATCCCAGTGGGAGGACACATGGCTAAGAAATGATAACACTTCAGAAAATGACAATCTAAAGCAGATGGAGAATTTTGCTTAATAAATCTCTATCACACTCTAAGCACTGAGAGCTCCAATTAGAAAAACACTCCTGTCGGCTAGTATGAATAGCTCAGGAAATGTGATTCATAAAAATACAATACTATTTAAAAATAACTTCTTAAAAGGTGCCCTTCATTACATGCAAGTGGCTAAACTATCAATAAAAACAACTCGTATTCAGGTGGTATTATGACAGGCATTTTGTTAAAAGGAAGATATAAATATTATGCGGGAACACATCCGGTCTCCAGTCAATATTGTATTCTTATTTATTCATTCAAATATTTTCGTGGCCCTGCCTTTCACGAAGTCTTAGCTTATTGTAATAGGCGGCCAGAAAAGAAATTAAAAACAAATTGATTCTTTTTTTTTTGTCTGAAAATGTTTAGACCATGCAGCAGACTATGAGATCATTGCAGTGAAACTTTCTGCAAAATATTTTGTCAGCAAAACATGAAAGATGTTTTCCTAAAAAAAAAAAAAAAAACATTGTCTAGTCAGTGCATGACCTGTGAGGGCCTGTCATGGTAAATACATTACAAAGGGCAGTAAACACATGGTTTACAAAGAGCGAGCAGCTTCAAAATGCAGAATAGTGCATTTAAAAACCAGCAAAAAGGATGAGTACGGCAACTAGCTGACTGTATGTAATTATAGAGCACAAAGAGCAACCGTCATCTATGCTGTCAGAAACTGATGGATAAGCCATGCTGAGATGCTCAAACAACATCCATCTCTCAGAGGTGAACTATAGGTCAGTGACGACGTTTGGAAAGTTGCTGATGTTTCCTTAAAAAATGTAACCCTCTTGCCTCTATGTTAATGGTATTGTGACAGCCAAAAGCACTTTACATAGTGCTGCAGTCTGACCCTAAACTGTTTTGTTTGGAGCCTTTTAGATATACTCCATTTTGTTATTTGACCCTTTTCCTTCTGTACAGGCTTTAATCCCACAGGCATAAGATTTATAGAACTAAAACACCACCACATCAAATGTATTAAAAAACTGAATCAGTCATGTAGAGTGCAGCTGCCAAGCACGCCCACAACTAATTCAGCAAGATGATGAGTTATTGCATTTTATTTAAAAGGGTTATGAGGCCCAAAATGGCTATGTTCCAAAACCTTGCTGAAAAGGAGATTGAGATTAATTTCATTTTTATAGTTTGGTGTAAAATGACCTTAAAATGTTCCAAAAGGTGTTCTTAGAATGCCATAGAAGAACCATTTTTGTTACCGCAAAAAAAGCTTTCAGTGAAAAGTTATACGATTTTTAAATAATCTGGAGAAACTTTTCCGACTCTAAAACCAAATTTTGGGTCAAATATGGACAAACCCAGCCATTGGGTTGCATTTTTTTAAATGACATTTTTAACCCAATGTTTGAGTTTGTCCATATTTGACCCAAAATTGGGTTAAAACAACCCAGCATTTTTTGTACAGCTGGTACCAAGATGGGTCTTGAGTATGTTGCCCAGTGGGTCTCACCTGCGGACAAGTCCAATCCTATATTAAATCCATTTGGCCAATTTACATGGGGCCATTATGGAACCTGCAGACCCATTTTTCAGCCCATTTCAAACCCACGATGGCTTGATATACAAATGTTGGCTGGGAAATAACCTTTAATTAGATCTATACCTCACCCAGCGAAACCAACAGCCTCCAGCCACAGTTGTTCGCCAGATGGTGATGAAATTAGGTCCATCTTTTTGAAACAACCTGTATTAATATTTAATTTATTAATTTACACATTTTAAGAGATAATTAAAACATTACATTTTTTCACCAGCGCTGCAAAAATGATAACTGAAATTGTGTACACAATAAATCATTTCCAAAACGTGATAAGAATCTCCTAGATTTATTCAAGTTAATTTCTTGCTGCTAATGCCTCCAGATAAGCACCTTCAAGATTTACTGGAGTTAATATTTGATAATGGACTTTTTATATACAGTAACATGTATGGGTTGGTAAATTACATTCTGGAAGACAATCAGGATGCGAATTTTTAATCAAGAGGGACAAATCAAGACTTTGGCAAGATGATTACTGTTTCATCAACAGTGCTATGGGGATTTATTGCATAAGTAAATAAATACTAACTTTTAGGGACATTTGTTTGGTTTAGCGAGGTCTGTAGCGGGAGAGCGGGGGTGGAGTCGGGCAAAATGCAAAATGCCAAATACCTGTTTCTGATTGCAGTGATTGGCGCGGGGAAACCGGATAAAAGCTGGTTGATGCGAGAGAACGAGAGAGAAGGACTGAGTTTCTACAGAGAAATGTTGCTTTATTGAATGTGCTATATTTTTCTATGGTGAAGGCGCTCGTGCGCAACTTACTGTACTGCTACTATAACACCAAGACCCAGTCACACCGACCCTTGTCTTCTTCCATCCCCCATTACATTGAACCTTCAACACTGTCACATTTACATACATTCAGAAATGGTAAATCATTATGGAGCACTTGAGTATTAAAGCAGCACTATGTCGTTTTTTCAACCTTTATAATATTTTTCCAAAAACCCTTGAGATACATCGACTTACAATCGGTTGAATGACAGGTCCAATGCATAATTAAGGCCCTTTAGGTGACTTCAAGATTATATATAATCTTTCTGTCCCCGAAAATCATCAATTGCCTCCTGTGAAACGTCTCCTACTGTGACAGCTGCCATAGCGCCTGTTCCCGAATGTTGACTGTTTGTCCGAGTGAGTGGAAGGGGTGTGGCTTAGCCATAGGTCAATTATAGTGTACCTATAACGTACTTACAATATAAGTATAAGGGAACAATATTTTGTTATAGGTTAAACTGTTTGGGGAATAACATTTAATTTTTATACTGTAAGTATTATAGAACTAATTCTACTTTTATGATATAACAATCTTAAATTTGGGAGCAATTTAGCAAGAACATACCTTTTTGAAATAATGGTGAACCAGCACATACTGTATAGGATTTTTAAAAATTACAGGGTACATATCCATGCATTTATGAAGTAATATTTTTTGCAAAAGTGCACTGAAAACAAAAAAAATGTGGCTTGTTACCCTCTTGTTTCATGTAGTTACAGGGTAATGACATTGCGGGCTGTAAATTAAAGTGGTGCTTGTTACCCTCTTGTTCCATGTAGTTACAGGGTAAGTACAATAGAAATGCAAACACGATATCACTGACTCGGAAACCTTTATTTATTATACAAGCACCACTTACCCTGTAAAAAAAATTGTAGTCTTAGCTTATCTTGCTCTGAAACATGGTAGCCCAAACTTAAATATGCACTTTTGCTATCAATATATAAATTGTATCTATTTTTATTATTATTTTTTTTTATATATAAATGCATAGATATGTACCCTGTCATTTTTAAAAAGCCTATACAGTATATTGCTTTGGTACACAATTATTACAACAAGGTACACAGTGTATGTTCTCACTGGATTGCTTAAAATGTAAGATTGTCTTATAATAGAATAAGTACCCCTTAATTCTATGATACTTACAGTATAAATACATATTTTTTATTTATCCTGGTTGTTACCCCTTTATTGACCAAACTTATATTGTTGATCAACTTACATGTACTTTATGGGTACACTATAATTACAGAAAGTTACACTGTAAATGCCTCTTAATTACACAGTACTTTCAGGCTTTAATCTAAAGAATTACCCAATGTTTTCTTTGAAGACAGAAGCACAAACACAGCCACTTTCACTTATACTTTGGCTTCTTCACTGAATTGAGGGTGCTAGTCCCAGAACAGCTGGTCTTAAAGCTCGCCTTCCCCTGTAATGAATCTGCTATTGATCTAGAGCTAGACTCACACAAAACAATGATACAAAATCAAGGACCCCAAGCTATTGATTTTTTGTTTGCTGAACATGTCCACAAAAGCTCATACATATAGTAAATTGAGTGCAACTTAAAAAAAAGTCTGCAAGGAGCCAGAGTCCTTCTAATAGCATTTTATTGTTTTATGTATATACACACTACTGCTGAAAGGCTTATTACAATCTAAAACTGATACATGTGGACAGAAATACACATTAGCCTTCATGAAATATAACCTGCAAGCCCTTTTAACTTCAACACACAGGTGACAAAATCCATTTTGAATGTCATCTCATAATATCTTCTAATCATACATAATTGATCCAAGACCAATCAGAGAAATCTTTAAAATACACCAACATTTTCACTTGATGACACTATTCTACTTAACACTCACTATTAAAGGGTTTTTCTTTTTCTTTTTTATTATTGTATAACAACAGAGAGATACTGTAGCAACCCAAATAATGCCCAATGCACAGTGTTTTGGTGCTGAGGTACCAGGATCAGGCACTTGAGTAAACAGAACTCTGCCAAAAATAGGGCAAGTGAATGATTGGATTTTGTGTTTGTTTTTTGGCAGTGATTATGTACTTGCTCTACTTGGTCATCGCTATAAAAGAAGGAAAAATAAATATCCCTAAATCCAGCATTTAATATTCGGTTCTGAAACCATTACATTAGCATACAAATTGATAAATCAATTCAAGACAAAAATGTGATTTAAGCACCTGCAGAAAAATTGGAGCTTCTGCAGAGCTTGTCGTGAGGCACAAAGCGGCCACCACCGAGACTGCAGGACTTATGTAGGTCGACTGAGGGTACATGAGTGGAATAACAGAAGAATTGTCAACACATTCATTGTGTGAAAAACCACAAAAAACAAAACAAAAAAAAAATCACAATTAAATAATACTTTAACTTGGGAACAGTGGGGTAAGATGTGTCAGTGGCTAATCTGTCACCTGCTTAATTCAAGAAACTGGGCCATATATTTACCACTTCCCCATCTTCTTTTTTTTCCTTTAAGTTGCCAGCCACCGCCAGCATTTTTGATAATGTTCAGCCCCTGGAATATTTTGTTGTATGGATATCTGAACATGCAATATATCAAAAGAAAGAACAGAGGATGTGCTAAAAAAAATAATAAAAGAAAAACTAGTTTCATGCATTCCTTTTTCTTAATCAACACTTGAATGTGGGTAAGTTATATAAAAAACAGCATTTTTCAAACAGCAAAATAGCATTTTTCTCAAAGCCTTGTTAATGTTTGATGGCTGAGTTATTTTACAAGTGGTTAAGTAATTTTTATAATCGCTTGTTTCGACTTTTTAATCTGGAGATTTTGTAATAGCATCCCTTACCCCTACCTTAACAGTGAAAACATGGATTGCTTGAAATTTTTACGTCAATGGGGAAAGAGTTAAAAAAATTATTCTTTTTTTTTATCATGTGCATCTCTCTATTTACAATATTTGTTTTATTTTTAATTCATGTTTTGCATGTAAAAATACATTTTCTGAAGCAGAAAAAAATGAACTTGGTGTTAAAGCAAAATAAATAAATAAATAATTAAAAAAATATATATATTTCATGTGTGTTTGTCATTTGGTAAGATTTGGTTCCAACTGCACAAAAACCCTAATATAATAAAACATTTAAATTAAAATAATGTGCAGCAAAATAATACTTTTGGAATTGGTTTGTGCATTATCAAAATGTGATTTAAATCTTTCACATGTTCATCAGTGATTCATCATTTCTCCTTTCCTAGAGGACAACTTCATTAACTGACACATCTTGCCCCACTCTTCCTTATAAGGCTTGCTGTTGTGCCATCATCACTGTGCCAAACACATTCACTCCTACACTGCATTGATTGATGCTAGAGAACAGTGCTGATTGTGTCAAAATCCTTACTAATTTGGGAGCTACTTGGCAGAGACTTGAGGTACTCCAGATGCCTCCTGGCATCTTCCTGGTTATGCCGTACGTAATAGATGACATAAGCGATAACCATCGTGAACCAACCAAACATGGTGACAAACATGGCTACATCGGTAGTCTTGTGGTGGAAGTTGCAAAAGTTTATGCCTGAATCCAAGACTTGGATGACAGGTTTGCCCGCGTACTCTTCCTGGACAGACGTGTGGCAGCTCACCTCGTTCACCGTCTCGGGGTCCAGCCTGAGTTCACGCAACACCTCCTGCAGGGTGCACTCGCAATGCCACGGGTTGTTGGACAGGCTGATCTTGGCATGCAGCCGAGCGAAGGCCTCCTTGGGGACGCTTTGCATGTGATTATGGGACAGGTCGAGCGCCCTTAAGCTCTCTGTTACACCTTGAAAAGCCCCAGCGTCCACGGTTTCAATAGCGTTCCTTGACAAGTCCAACTCTTGGAGCCAGGGAAGGTTTTTAAATGCCTGGTTTGGGATTTTGGTGATGCGATTGGAGGACAGTTGAAGTAACACAGTATCGTGCGGAAGGTCTGGGGGGATCTCCACAAGGTTGCGAGAGGAACACTGCACTACGGTTAAGCCATTCCTCTCGGAGCAGTGGCAGCTCTTGGGACAGGCAAAACCCATCACGCTCAAACAAATCACGGCTAAAAGTAATCTCAAGATAAGGGGATAGCCATGAGGGATGAAGACTTTCTTTGACATATGAGCCCCTCCAGGGTAAGTCATGTCCAGCTACTTACTTTCCGAATGCTCTACAATTTAAGGACAGTCATTGTTAATCCAAGTCATATTGGAAAATTAATGAGTAAACGTTACATGTCACTGTGTCATTCCGACCCCGTTTTTCCTTATTAACGCCCTTTGTGCATTTGTAGAGTAGTGATTTTAATTTTCAGGTGTTTGAAGCCATTGTGAGTGTCCTGGAGAGAGTCCATCAACATCTGAGAGGCAATTCAATATTTGAGAGGAAAAGGTTCAACAGCCAAGGTTTAATTAGAGACCAAAAAACAGAAGATGGATTTGAAAAGGGCTCCATTCACTTGAATTCCCTCCTGCCAAGTCTGGAAACTGCAAGAACAAAAAGGAGAACAATAATCACCCACACAAAAATATGTTTTGGATTAACAAAGAAATATATATTTATATAAATTAAAGATTGAAAGTACTGTTATTTGATGTCTAATGACATCTCACCCTCGTGTCATTACAAACCTGTATACTATTACTGTATACTATTTTTTAAAAGAAACACTTTCTTCCATGTTCCATAGAAGAAGAAAATATGGCATAGATGTTTGGAACAATATGAAGGTGAGTAAATGATGACAGAATTTGTATTTTTGGGTGAACTGTCCCTTTAAGATATGCTGTGTACCATACAAAGCAACATTAGAGTGCTCTGATCTGAAATGGATTCAACCCATGACAAAACAATTTTAGATAAGTCTCATATCTTGCAGACAAATTACATTTGTTATGCTGCATTAATCTAATAAAATTAGAAAGGGAAATGCAAAACATGTAAATTCTGTAATAAGCAGAATATCCCAGATGTTCTTTTCAACACAAGGAAAGTAAACTGCTAAATAATAACAAATTAATTAATAATAATAATTATTATTATTATTTTTATTATTATTAAATACTGACAAACTCCAAAAAAAAAAAAAAAATGATAAAATGGCTTCTCGAAAGTATCATGAAAGTGGTCCACAACTATATTTCACGTCTTTTGAAACTATATGCTTAAATTAGAGTCAAGCATAGCATGGAGCATCTTTAACATTCCTCAAGAACCAAAATAACACAGTGTGAGAACAACATGAGGGTGGGGAAAACATCACATGATTTAATTCACACTATACCTTTAACGCCCTACATTTGTGCCGATCAATCCGATCATGACTGCCCTCAGTCTAAACGGATAGCTTACACTTTAGGGATTTTATAACCTTGTCCCTTGTCCCTTCGTTCTAAACCCCGCTTTTAACCCCAGGTAAAGGAACGTTTCACACTTGTAAGAGCCAAATTTGTACAGTGTGAAACGATGCACTGCAGTGTTAGAATGTTACGACTAGATGCTTAGCAAACAACAAACCTCATATTCAGTTGCTTTGGACAGTCGCAGAAACACTGCATGTTGCATAAACAGTAGTTTCAGTTTTTGAGGCGGGAAAATGTCAAACGAAGAAGAGACCGTTTTATTCTTACCTTTATAGTTTGAAAAGTCCATTCAGGATAAACTTGATAGTACAGTATGCCCATATAATATAAGAATGTGCAATTTTAGAACCTTTTTGTAAATGTACAAAAATGTAAATGTACTTTTTGTAGCTGTACAGCGTTCGCCAATCAGTGACACTGACAGCGCAAATATGCAAATAAGGATGTCAGGGTTTAGGAATATAGAGTGTAAAACGTTAGCTTATGAACACCCAGGATTTATTGTTAACACCGGGTAAATTATGAGATGTGATTCACTTCTGTGTATAGAATTGGTTAACTATTTCAAGTGTGAAAAGCTCTTTTGTCAAAACCCCCTCTGAGACAGCAACTCATTTTACAAGAGTCCGTAAGGCAGGGAGAAAATATTAATAGACCTACGCCGAACACATGATGCAGTGAAGTGACTTTCATTCTTTCCACTAAAACTTTGTCACAGGCAGCATATGAGACATGCAATGCATCATTTAAAAAGTGTCGAAAAAAAAGATTAATTCACTGGCAATGTACAGTAGGCTAAGCAATAAGCAACACAGCTCAGGATTGATTGTTGAATCAGCAGCAGCTCAGTAGCAGTAGTTGATTATTGTGATGGATGCTAAAACCTAAAGCCACCTTTAGAATCCAATAGGATGCAATTAGGACACTTGGCTCATCTATAAAGGTGTGTTGTGAAAGAGGAATTGTGAGTGATACACTCTCACCAAGAACATCACAGTTGCTCTTATTTAAGGTCACCGTAAAGGTCACCATTTAACTGAAAAAATATTATAAGCAAACTAAAACACTTTAAAAAACGTTGTTAGCTGCCTGAATACAAATACATAATTTCTATTTCATAAATTAAAATATGTGTTAATAACAGGCAACACACGTTTCAATATTGCCAATGAAGGAAATGACAAGAGAAGAGGATGGAGGAGTTTTTTTTTTTTTTTTTTTGTCTTTGTCACGTGTAAGAGTACTTTACCTCAGAACAAATTACAACAAAATATTCTAAAAAGATATGAAAATAACACACGCTCATGTGTATTTGTACGATAATTTTGACCTCTGTACGATCAATAATGAAAAAAAAAATCCCATAATCGATCATTTCAGAATTGTCACACTTCAAATGATGGTCGTTGTAATCATAGGGCTTCTTTAATCATTGATAGTGTGGATTCTACGTCTACCGTGAGAAAAACGTGAACGTGGACGTGAACGTCTTCTCGGCCAATCATCGTGGAGAATGACTCTCTCGTGAGCATAATAATGTTCTTTTTGTATTTTGTATACAAAGTTGTATATCAATAACAGGCTGATCTCTGTATGTTTTGTATGAAGAAGAAAAACGTTTTTAAAAATTTTAAATAAAATAAAAAAGTTGTAGGTCAATAAATAGCTAGGCTACGTTTGACTCGTGTACGATAATTTTCTTCCAAATACGATAATTTTGAGCTTGGTAAAATACTTGAACATTTCCAATCTGGCAACTCTGATGGAGTGTCATAATTTATCTCAATCTATCTTCCTTCTCTCATTGTTAGGCTAAAAACGTAGGCTGCATCTGGTTTAGATTGAAAAATGTACCTGCCAAAACATGACGATGGCATAGGTTAGCCTACACTACGAGGCTGGACTTAAGCGTACTGCTAACAACAGACTGAATACGTGAAAGAAACGTTGAAAGAAAGAGTCTTCGTATTTAATTAGACCATAATAACGTGGGAAATTAAGTAGCTAGTTTGCAAACAAAACTGAGTGCTTGTAAATCTGGTCTACTCAAAGTCTATATGTAATACTCACGCTTGAAAACATCCAAATATTATATTATAAGCATATCCTGCACCTATGTCGCGTAGGCTACTGGATTACATTAAACAGCCGACTATAGAATAGCCTATAAAATAGCATGTCAACCTAAATTCAAATTGGGAACTACAAAAGACGTACAAATAGAGGAAAATATTAATGAAAGATTATGACTAAAATATTACACAAGCATATGAAACAAGACTAATCTCAGCAGCCTTCTTCCCAGAACGAATTACATATTGCATTATGTGGTTTCAAAAAGTTAGCGTTTTACCATAAATTGAATGCATTATCATGACTTACCATACTTGTTGATACTTCAGTGGATCAGACGCCGTTGCAGAGAGAGTAAAAAGTGAAGAGCACACAGCAGAATAAGAAAGCCACCTTGCGCTGATTGGATGGCGAGCTTGCTGTGCTGGAGGCTGAGGGCGCGCGCTCGCTCGGTCGGTCGCTCCACCCGCTTGTTCTGACTGACTAGGCTTGCCTGCTTGTGGTGGCGATTTTGATTCAACCCAGTGACTCGAATCTTTTTAATCAGTTCACCAAAAAGATTTGTTCTTTGGTTCCTGACCTGACGTCTATGGTTCCTGACGATTTCGGAATCATTTGAATCCGTTTACAAAACGATTCAGTAGGCTGATTCGTTCAGTGGTTCTTTTCAGCAGGTCACATAGTCGTTTTGTTTTAGAAGAACTATTCTTTCATAGAACATTACATTTTTCCTACATAAATATTAGGCTATACAAGCATCTTAACAGATAAATTATTAAAATGCTCCAAACAATAGTCTATTTCTGTCTGATTCCTGCACCGGTTTCCACCGAATTGCTTCATTGAGAGCCACGGCAACATATAGCCTAATCATACCTGGCTTGGGCTGAGTAGCCTACTGGAAGGCTACAGTATATGCACGCATAATTCCGTCTTTGACGCAAGACGTCAAACGAAACGAAACTTTAATACGGAGAGGGGTGTAGATGTAATTTTATAGGTATGTTTATTTAATATAATAAACAAAGAAGCATAAACAAAATGAAGGGTGTCTGTTGTGTCTGTTTTTGTGACTAACGTGTCTTTAGTATAGCCATATACAGTAGAGTAAATCCAATATAAATTCTTGGTATAGCATTGGACTCTATACGATCGGCGGAAGTATAATCCAGCATCCCACCCTGACCTTCACCGGAAACACCGCCGCAGCCGTGCATAGAGTCCATTGAGTTTGAAGTCTGTATCGAATAGCCTATTATGCAATATATAATGGACCGCAAAACAATAGCCTACGAAACGTCTTTCTATTGAGTTGTCCGTGTCCCTGAGCCATGAACAGATAAACAAACTGCTAAAGCCACCGGTATTCACAAACATATCTTCTGAAATGTATTTGAGCATTCGAAACACTGTTGTGATAAAGTTTCGAACATTTTACAATAACAAGTGCTTTTCAAACTAGCAGAAGTCACAGGCTGAATTCGGAACTGAATGACATGTGTTGGCAACAGTTTCACCCACTGTAATTGGCTATTTGAAAGCGTAGGCTACATACTGTGTGGTACGACCTCCTAAAAGCTATGGGTTTAAAGATTGTGCAAACCAGTGACCAGAGGATGCCTCCTCTGGACCTAAAGACTAGTGAAAAAACTTCCTAGACCCTAAATACAGTTTCATTATGATTAATTATTAATAGCAATTATATGTTTTGGAATACTTGAGGACATTCATCCAGGCCTGAACACAATACTACCTGATTGTTGTGAAATGATTCAAGAACTAATTCACATCCCTAAACCTATAGCCGACATCTCCTTTTTTTGGCAGGACTGCAGAATATATAATGAGTCTGTCAGTGACAGCTGACAGGTCAGACCATCACAGGATGGGAAACCTATACTTGTCAAAACCTTGTTTATGTGACATACGAACAAGTCTTATAATACTGGGTGCACTGCTCTTAAAATAAAAACAAGGTAATGTAAAATGAAGATAAAAATTATATTAAATAAATGAAGAGTTCAGATGCAAAAGCCTCTAAATGCCATTTGAAATTTTCTTCTTTAATGATGATTTTTTTTATCAAACTTGTATATTTAAGTTCAGTAATTTCACTTAAATAACAATTAATATAGGTAATTATCATTGCCATTTAAGTGAAATCACTGAACTTAAATATACAAGCTTGATAAAAAATATCATTCTAGAAGAAAATTTTAAATGGCACTTAGAGGCTTTTGCATCTGAACTCTTCAAATTTGTCTGGAGGGCAACTGTGTAAGTACACCGAAATTACGGTGCACGTTTCTGTAATTATTGTGTACTTCCGTGTAAGTGTATAAGGGAACAATAGGTTAAGTTTTGGGTAATAAAGGGGTAACAAACAGATACACTGTATACAACCTGCAAATAAGTTTGTAAGTACACTGAAATTACGGTGTACATTTCTGTAATTAGTGTACTTCCGTGTAGGTATAAGTTTGTGGTAAAAAAGGGGTAACAAGCAGATATACAAGCAAATTATTTAATTAGTTAAAAAATAACAGGTACCTATTCTGTTAATATATTCCATGAAAAAATATTGTATGTCTGTTGTTTATACAATGTATCACATTTCTGGCAAAATATGTTCAGGGTAATTTTGACATCTGTGGGTTGAAAATTAAACACACACACACGCACACACGCACGCACACACACACACACACACACACACACACACACACACACACACACACACACACACACACACACACACATATATATATATATATATAAATATATATGAAGAGTTCAGATGCAAAAGCCTCTAAGTGCCATTTAAAAATGTTCTTCCAGAATGATAATTTTTATCAAGCTTGTATATTTAACTTCAGTAATTCAGACAATTCATAGGTAATCTTCATCCCCATTTAAGTGAAATTAATGAACTTAAATATACTAGCTTGATTAAAAATGATCATTCAAGAAAATTTCAAATGGCACTTAGAGGCTTTTGCATCTCAACCCTTCATATATACTATGATAAAAAATTAATTTATTGGCTTTTCTTACTAGATTGCTAAAAATTGTTTCTGCAATGATTTTAATTTAGACCGTACCATGTGGTTATTAGTACTTACCTTATCCCATTGAATTGCACTGACACTTAAATGTCAGGGCAAATATACTGTGTAATTAATACCTTTCTCTGTAATTACAGTGCAAATAGTGTTGTTTCGTATTGCTACATAGTAAGTAGCGTTTGTTACCCCCTTGTTCTGTGTAGTTACAGGGTAAGTGTAACTCCTGCGGGCTGTAAATGAAAGTGGTGCTTGTTATCCCTTTATTACCCCAAACTTAACATATTGTTCCCTTACTTACACGGAAGTGCACTGTAACTACAGAAACATACACCGTGTGTACTTACACAGTTGTTTGCAGGTCGTAAAATAAAGTGTTACCGAAGAAATTGAAGGGAAAACTATGCATCCATGTTCACAACTAATTCATTTTATTTGTGGTTGAAATAATGTTGTATGTTAGCAGCAGAGCACATCAAAAAAAATTTTTTTATTATTTTGGCGGCCTTATAGGCACATCATTTGCAGAATCCTATATTAATGTGGTAGTTCAGTGTTTCTTCCCTAAGGTAAAGATTTTTCTCAAACTCATACAATGACTCCAGTTTCAAACAGGGCTGTAGTCCTGCAATAATTAGGTGTGAAGCATTTAATTACTTACCACCACATGTGTTCATTCCAACACCATCCAGTTAAATCACACTTACGGGGTGTAGTTTACATCGAGCTAACCATTTTGCCTTTAGTGCAATTTATTACCTTAATTACTTCAGTTGAATTATAGGTAATGTAGTTTAAAACCCAACAAAAGTTTAAAAGTAATTGAGGATATTGTGAACAGAACATCTCCCCAGAGAGCATCTCACAGCTGAAAATGTGGAGATACTTGGGTCAATAGGAGGAGTTCATAAAAAAGAGTAATGTTCAAATCTTCTCTGAGACCAGGAGACCTTGGTTTGAGAGCACAAGTCCAAAATGATTCCTCTTGAGAGCCTCTTCTTTTATTATTCTCCACAGCTTTAATGACTCAATGTGTGGCAGGAGTTAGTCTGTGGCAGTTTTAGAATGCAATAGGGTTTGTTACTCTAACAACACACAACCAAACATTTTCAATCCACCATATCATCTGTTAACAAAACAACCCCCATTGTAAGCAATTCTCTGAACTCGTATATTCCTCAGCTGCTCATTACCTGAGGGCACTATTTTATTTTTTTTTTATCTCCGAGCCATTTACTAGAATTGCATTAATGGACTTTTTTTTTTTTTTAAAGAAACTATATAGGGCACTGGTGGGACAGATTCACCAGTGTATTTTAATATATTCTGTATTCTCATATATTTTCATATAAAAAGCAAAAGAAAACCCTTCAAATAAAATACTTGGAATTTGAATACAGACTTAAAATTGACAGCTGCTGACACTTTTCATTCAATCAGTGAAACTGTGTGACCAGAAATCACCCTCTTATTTTAGTCTGCAGCAAAACGTTGCCCAGAGCTTTAATAAAATAGCAAGAGTATGAGTTGTAAAACAAATTAATAAAAATGCTAATAAGCGCACATAAAAAAGCATTTTACAACCCCAATTTCAGAACAGGACATTTTGTAAAATGCAATAAAATCAAGAATCTGTGATTGTTAGGTTATGGTTAGGTTTTAGGCTTTGGATTAGGATAATGAGTTTACTTGTATAGTCGCCAAGTTATAGTCCGTTGAATGTCTGTTGGGGGACCAACAAAATAAAGTGTTAGTAGATATTAAGCTGACAGTCTACTAATACTCTAATGACAGTTAGTTGACATGTACAAAGTAGTTGAAAAGTTACTTATGGTTAGTAGAATGTCTAAAGTGGAATATTGAAATAAAGTGTTACCTTTATTTAATTTTGATGGCAGCAAAACTCCCAAAATTGGGATGGAGGCAAAATAAAAGTGAAAAAAAAAAATGACAGATTATCCAAGTAAAACTGTTTTAAAAGTTCACAATTTGCCTGTAAATTAGGGGATATCGTGTTTGGGTATAAAAGGAGCACCCACCAAAGACTCAGTATTTGCAAACAAAGATGGATCATGGCTCACCACTTTGTGCCAAATTTTATCAGAGACTTGTCACACTATTCAAAAATCACATTTCTCAATACAAGATTGCAAAGTGGTATTCAATGGGGAATGAGATCTGTTTGATTAAAACATTCTTCCAAATATCTTCCTTTGTGTTCAGCAGAACAAATAAACACATAGAGGTTTACAACATGAGGGTGAGTAAATACTGACAGAATTTTTGGGTGAACTAACCCTTTAAGCTCTGCAAGTGACATATAATCTGCTCTATTGTACATTCTCAGCCATGTCCCTTTGATCCTAAATACATTTGCCCACATTATCAAATGTCTTTCTAAAAAAAAAAAAAAAAAAAAATGACCTTATATGAATTATCTTAACAAAATTCATCATGTAATATAATTACACTTGGTTACATGTGCATTAAAACAATTAAATTAGCACCAATCAACCAGACAAAGCTCAAAACTCATTTTAAAACACCTAAGAGTAGGCTATTTGTAATAACTTCCGATTACGATCTAAAGTGGATTAATAATGAAAAAAGCAAAAAATATATTATTTACAGCTTTTTATATTAGCTGATAAACCAAAGACCATAGCACTGCTCCTGCATTATTCATTCTTAAAGAGCCCCTATCATAGCATTTGAAATGTTCCTATTTTTTTAGGAGTTCCCAAAAACAGTTTAACATGCATCCAAGGATAAAAAAAAACACTTTATTTGTCTTATAATATGCATTTATTTTTAACTGATTTGCTCACCGACTCCCAAATGATTCGTACAACGACTCATTTTTCCAAACCACTCCTTTGCGTCAGATTACAGACTCAGTCAGTTATTGTTTGTTAGCATTGATATAAAGCACTGCAGTACTACAAGACGCTCTATTCTTTATGACAACTCCAATAACAGCGAAAAACATTTCACATATTTAAAAAAAAAAATGACATTGGAGACCTAGAAGCTGCACTGAGCGTAACTTACGGCCACACACACACACACACGCACACACATATTTATTGCGCCTTCCCTCCTCGCGCCCCGACGCTACAAAAACGGTCAAAACCCATAAAAGCAACAATTATTAATGATACTTACAGGTTGTGATTCGGAGGAGGAAGCTGATCCATATACACTGGATAAGTAAGTTACTGAGCCCTCCTTCAGGAACAACCGCTTGAAAATCCACATTTGAATTAATTTATGTTTTTGAACGATTCGTAATTAAAATGATGAGAACACAATCGGGCTATACTGTTGTGGTATCGTTGCAAATGTGAACTCTAACCACAGATTCTTCACATGTTCGTCTCTGGTAAATGAAAACAAAGTGGCTGAACTATCTTTGCATTGTTTAACACAGCGTCTTCTCGACATGATGCTATGATGAAGTATTTGAATGTGTAGACTTGTTTACACTTCCGTCTGCTGGCACAGTAACTAATATGTATCTACGTCACGATGTAACAGCTAATGACTTGTTTGAAAAACAATTCATTTCATAGACTCAGAGTCGACTCTCACTTTTGAAAGACAATAACTTTATATACGGTGCACTTTCAGATATAAATCTTTGCAGGATATTTTCATTCCCTTAGAGCTATATTCCACACCATATGAACTGTAACGTACGGACAGAGACGGTCGGATCCATGTGCAGCACTTTATTAAAACAGGCAGACATGAAAACTGGCAAACACTTAAACAAAGGGGCAATCCAGAAACTCGTGGTCAAAACAGGCAATGGTCGAGGCAGGCAGCACAGGTTCGTGAACAGTCCAGGAAACAGGCAAGGGTCAAGAGTCCAGGGAAACACGGAGACACAGAACAGGGAAGAACACTCGGAATTGCACGCTTACAGTGTAACAAGACTTCGCAAGGGACACAGGGAAAACTCAGGCTTAAATAAGGAACTCAATAACCAATGATGAAACACAGCTGAACATAATGAAACACAAAGAGTCCAGGGGAAACAAACATGGGGAGAGGGTGCCCTCTAGTGGCTCTCGAGGGCACCACGGCTGCTGATCGTCACATAACCCCCCCTCTAAGGAGCGGCTTCCAGACGCTCCTAAGAGCTCCGGGGGAGGTCAACGGGGGCTGGGATGGAGGGCCAGGCCCATGGAGAGGCAGGAGGCCAGGCACATGGAGAGGCCTGGGGCCGTGGAGCGTGGGTGACCAGGAAGGAGCAGGACGTGATGGCGGCCAGGGCGGAGCAGACACAGGCGAGGTCCATGACAGCCTCGCCTCCATGGCCCTCACGGACTCAGAGGTCCATGTCAGGATCACCTCCATGGCCCCCACAGAGTACCTACTGCCCCCCCCAAAAAAATACTTGGGGAAATTCACGGGAGGAGCCTCTGGGTGGTGAACTGGTACAGGAAAGGCCTCCCGGAGCTTGAAGGGTGCAGGCAGAGCGAGGCGCAGAGGCGGGGCCGGCAGAGCGAGGCGCAGAGGCGGGGCCGGCAGAGCGAGGCGCAGAGGCGGGGCCGGCAGAGCGAGGTGCAGAGGCGGGGCCGGCAGAGCGAGGCGCAGAGGCGGGGCCGGCAGAGCGAGATGCAGCGCTCACTTGAAGAGGAGATGCAGCGCTCACTTGAAGAGGAGATGCAGCGCTCACTTGAAGAGGAGATGCAGCGCTCACTTGAAGAGGAGATTCAGCGCTCACTTGAAGAGGAGATTCAGCGCTCACTTGAAGAGGAGATTCAGCGCTCACTTGAAGAGGAGATTCAGCGCTCACTTGAAGAGGAGATTCAGCGCTCACTTGAAGAGGAGATTCAGCGCTCACTTGAAGAGGAGATTCAGCGCTCACTTGAAGAGGAGATTCAGCGCTCACTTGAAGAGGAGATTCAGCGCTCACTTGAAGAGGAGATTCAATTACTTGAACTGAAGACTCACTGGACAGACTGAACTCAACACTGGACACACTTGATTCACTCGGCTCAGCACTTGACTCACTTGACTCGGCACTCGATTCACTCAGCTCGGTATTTGACTCACTTGATTCACTCAGCTCGGCACTTGACTCACTCGAGTCGGCTGGCACGCGCTCAAACTCCGGTTCGACCCGCGACACCTCCGCTGTCTTAGAAACAGCACTTTTAACAGGGCCAGTGCGGGATACGGGCTCGAGGGGTCCGACATGATGAGTGGTTTTGGCAGGAACAATATGCTTAGAAGCGCCTCTGACGGTCCTTAAGGGAGGATCAAACAGTTTAGCGAGCTGAGGCTTATGCGGCGTGCGGAGTGAGTGAGAGAAATCCGCCGCATACGAAACTCCCCGGCGCAGGGAAAAGAGCCGTTCCTCGAGACCCTCCTTTTCTGCGGGGAGTTCAAAAGCCTTTCTGAACAGGGCGGTAAACACGTCGAAAGGAGGAAACGACATCCGACCTGGTTCCCAAAACGTGCCTGCCCACTCCAGAGCCTTTCCAGTCAACAGTGAGCAGATGAAAGAAACGCGGTCGGTATCCGAGGCGTATAACTGGGGCTGATGTTTCATATATAAACTGCACTGCTGAAGAAATCCTTCACACGCTTCAGGTGAGCCATTAAACTTCTCGGGAAACGGCGTACTGGAATTACTGCATGCGGTACTCACACAGGGTTGCGGTGGAACAGGTGCAGCGGGAGCTTGGGCTTGATTAGTGCTTGTGCTCTGCGGAGACCATAGCTGTGTCTGAAATCGCTCCCTATCCACTAAATAGTGCACTATATCGGGTGTCGGCCATTTTGTAGTGGTGTCCGAATTCTGAGTGAACGACATCATTCCCTACATTCATTCACTACTTTTACCCACAATCCTCTCTGAATTCGAGTGTACATTCGATGTACACTCGCTGAAGCCCTATTTCCCACAATCCAATGCGGAGAGAACTGAGCGCGCATGAAAGTTCGGCGCGAGCAAGTTTAAACCAGAGATTACATTACATCCAGTGGAGGATTTGAAAAATGTCCGTTAATCGTCGTTTTGAACATAATAACGGTCGCCGGAGGGCGCTCGACGACACGTCATCTGTGAACGTGAGAGTTAATGTACAATTTCAGTCGATGAAACTACAAAGCTGGCACGGAGGTATAATTACAAAATAAAGTCATTATGATTGTTATTGTTGTTAATATTATTTTATAAAGTAGGTAATGTAAGATAAAAGGAGTTTTATCAGTATGCGTGACGAAGCCTTTTCTGCGACAGCTCCAACTCTCCGACGCACAGTGTAAACGTCAGCGTCCGAATTCACTCACTTCATCTCCTTCACTCCTTGCAGATATAGTGCACTCAAATGCCATACACTATATAGGGATTAGTGAATGAGTGAACGAGTGAGCGGTTTCAGACACAGCTCATGACTGCACGGAGCTTGCTAGTTCCTCGAGGAGAGAAGTTAGTCTCGCCAGCTGAGAACTATGAGAGGCTAGCATTGAAGCTCGGGTCTTGACCACGGCGGATAGATGCTGAAAGTCTGCTGGATCCTCGTTTGGCGAAGTCTTCTGTAACGTACGGACAGAGACGGTCGGATCCATGTGCAGCACTTTATTAAAACAGGCAGACATGAAAACTGGCAAACACTTAAACAAAGGGGCAATCCAGAAACTCGTGGTCAAAACAGGCAATGGTCGAGGCAGGCAGCACAGGTTCGTGAACAGTCCAGGAAACAGGCAAGGGTCAAGAGTCCAGGGAAACACGGAGACACAGAACAGGGAAGAACGCTCGGAATTGCACGCTTACAGTGTAACAAGACTTCGCAAGGGACACAGGGAAAACTCAGGCTTAAATAAGGAACTCAATAACCAATGATGAAACACAGCTGAACATAATGAAACACAAAGAGTCCAGGGGAAAAACAAACATGGGGAGAGGGTGCCCTCTAGTGGCTCTCGAGGGCACCACGGCTGCTGATCGTCACATGAACAGTCATTTTCAAAAATCCATGATAGGGGCTCTTTAAACAAAATAACCCAAATCACATGAAAAACACATCCAAACAATACATAGTTGTAATTGTCCATTTTTTAGCTTCATGTTTCATCTGCACAAACGTTTCTATCTGTTATCTATATACTGAGACAGAATGGGGTATATACAGTATATATATATATATATATATATATATATATATATATATATATATATATATATATATACTGAGGTTATAGAAGAGTGCGATATATGTCCACTTAGTATTGTGACAGATCAGTAGCAAGCAAATCATCTGACTGGGACTGGGAGTAATTTGACCCGGAACAGAGGCAAAGCTAGTGAGCGCTCATCAGATCCATAATGACAGTTTTGCATGATTGATGTGTACTCCTGAGAGAGAAAAAAAAATACTGTCACTACATCATAAACAGAGGAAAATATATAGAGTCCTAAATTCTGCTAATGGCGCTATTCTCAAGATTAAATGAGACTGTCTTAGTAATAGCCTGCAGTGATTGTAAACAACAACAACAACAGCTACAGACCTAACTGGGTAACTCAAGCATGCACTTCAGTGTTTTTACATGGTTAATGGCATTAGACATTGATGTGTTGTTCTCCATGTCTCCATCAGGACCGGGTGCAGTTGGTGAGGCCAAAATATATTGCGGCAAGTGAGAGTGACCAATAGAAAGTGCTAGGATACCGCTCACTGGAATGCAGATTCACTTGATTTCAAAACTTTTCGACATGCAAACAAAGCTTTCAGTCTCGCAAACAATGAGCAGAACAAAGAGCAAATTTGTCCGTGCAGGATGAAAACTGCACAAGGAAAAACAAATATTTACTTACATTGCAAATATAGCCTAAGACCTTTTATTTGCAATCTTTTATTGCAATATGGTCATTTTTGCTCTCAAAACCATTTTGTTTGATTGTGTTATATATTTGTCTTTATATAACTAAATGAGAAGCGGCGACGATTGCCGTGTTGAATCATTTCTGTTTTCTTGGGATGGGAACTCAATCTTCTTCAAGTTCAACACAACATATACAGGGGGTGATCTAGAGCGCCCTCTAGTGCACAGGCATAAGTGCATATATCACATATTCCTCCCCACATAGTAACATTGTTACAAATACACCTAAATAGAACATGAACAGTGTAACCCCCTTTTTTTTACATCTCTCTCTATATATGCATATCAATCTATAACATGCTTGACACAATTATACTCCTGTCTAATACAGTACTTAGAGTGATGTCAACAATATAGAACATCTGTGATTGAACACTATAATCATTCAATGAACTGTGTTGTACTTATTCTTTTACCTAACCCCAGTGCCATGACTGTCAAAATGAATACAAAAGGATCAACTTATACCACCAAGGTAAACCTTAAGGGCTAAACCGTATCGGGGGCTTAATGGCACGTTCCGGGTATCTGCTCGACTCTTTGTGTGGAGTGCGTAACACTTCACCTGTTTCACTTGGGAATGAATCAACAGGTTGTGCTGACCCAGTCTGGATTGGATCGAGACTAGGTGGTGAAGTTTCTTCTGACCTGGGATATTCGCAAGGATCTGTCAGATTCCCCTCAGGAACCTCAATGACCTCCAGTCCCGTCTCATTTCCGTTGTTACAGTCAGTTAGACGTGCCACCATTTGATCAACGTGACATCTCCAGTGAACTGAAAATCCCACATCGACAGTGTATGATACAGGTCTTTGCTGAAACAACACCAGGTGTCCACTTCTTTACCCTCCTATAATCACGCACCAATACTTTATCACCCACAGAAAATGTTCTGTCTTTAGCATGCACTTGACGCTGCTGGCACAGTTTTATTTGTGCTTTTTCCACCACAGAGGCAACATTAGGCTTTAACATGTCCAAGCGAGAACGCAACCTGCGGTGCAGAAACAACATGGCAGGCGATTCCTTAGTGGTGGCGTGTGGAGTGTTTCGATACGCCAGTAGAAAGGTGTCCAGCCTTTGTTGAATCGAAGTTGGCCCTTTAGAACAAGTCACTCCATTGGACTTGAGAAATGTCTGGAACTCCTCCGAGGTGAACTGAGGTCCGTTATCGCTAACCAGCACTTCTGGGAGTCCATAACGACTAAATAATCCTCTCAGCACCTGAATGGTCTTGGTAGATGTAGTTGACTCCATCACACAGACCTCTGGCCACTTGGAGTGAGCGTCCACGACTACCAAGTACATGTGTCCTTCAAATGGACCTGCGAAGTCCACATGTATACGTTGCCAAGGTAATTCCGGCCACTTCCAAGGGTGTAATGGTGAGGCACCAGGAGCTTTTTGCGTCGTTTGGCATGAATGACAGGTTTTTGACAATTGTTCAATTTGGGCATCAATGCCAGGCCACCAGACATAGCTCCGAGCAACTGCCTTCATTCTTACGACACCCGGATGCCCAGTGTGCAGCTCAGCCAGTACCTTGGATTTCAGTTTAGGAGGAATAACAACTCTCCAATCCCACATGAGGCAACCCTGTTGTGTAGTCAACTCGTCTTTCCTGTTCAAATACGGGGCGAGCACATTATTTGCATCTGTGACTTGTGAAAACCGTCCCGTTGCCACCATCTCCATGACTTGTGACATAGTGGAGCCAGACCTTGTTTCTTTACAAACATCTGAACACAGCACTGGCAAAGAATCCAGATGCTTGACTTGAAGCAACTCCACTGTGTCCTTCTGAAGTTGAGATGCGTCTTGTAGGGGTACACTGTAAAAAAATTCCGTAAAACTACGGTACAATGTAGCATATAAATTAGAAGGATTTTTCCGTTTTTGTCTTTTACAGGTCATTTACCCGTATTTTGAATTATGCGTTGCATTGTGGGAACAATAACCTGTCGGCGCGAAATGTTTTAGCCACAACTGCCATTACACACGCAGATGACCGCGGCCAAAGTTGCTCATTAAAGTCGGATTTCGAGTGTGTGGAAGCCATTCTGACACGTCTGTGGTAAAATACGACATTTATGTTCAAATAAGCTGTTAACGTAACGTCATTTATTTGCCATCTGGCATGTTGGGCAAGCTGTCGCGTTTATCATTTTATGCATATCGTCACACATTAAACGATTTAGTATCGTGGAGGTTCCCTGATATATGTGTTATTCTAGAGTGTCCTCGTTTTACTTTGGTTTATTTACTTTTATTTGTCGGCGATGCGGTTTATTTCTTGACGAGCGAATCCGTTAACCAGTTGTGATAAAATGCAGTAACGTTGCTAACGTTGCTGTTTTTGGAGCAATTGAATGCCTTCAAACAAAAGCTAGCAGAGGAATCGTCAAGAAAAGTAAAGGCCGTCAAGACTTGCTTGATGTAAAAGGCATGAAGATACAACGTGAAGATATTGTGTGTGAAGATGCAGTAAGAGTTGGATCAAGGAAAACACCACCACCTTTTCTGCCAGATGAGGTAAGTTAACGTTATGTTTACGTTAAACTTGTTTTTGTTTTAGATGACACGACTTTTAAAACTAAAATATTGACCATGAAATATTAATTTACATTTAACATGACTGCTATTATCTACTCTTCTGCCTGTAACGTTAGTCATTCTTTACCAGATCCCTCCTCAGTTTGTTTCATAGTGTTTCTGTTGTTTTTATCTATTGACAGGAATTTGCTGCTGTAGTTTGTATCCCAAGCACCACCTGCATGCTGCCTAGGGGTTTGTATTTTGATTTATTAACATTTTTTTTATTATTAATAACTATGAGTGTTCAATACTGCCAACAGACATTTAAATTTACATAAAGTCTGAGGAAGAATGTTGATAAATAAAAATGTGGTTGCTGAATACCCGAATAAATGATGACAGAATTTTCATTTTAAAGTGAAATACCCCTTTAAAGCGGCTTTCTGAAGTGATCGTGTAATGTAATATCATTTTGTAATACATTTTTTCGTTTTTTGTTTAAGATCGGGTGGTGGACATTCAGGATTGCTGTCATTCAAGAAGTTATTACTTACCACATCTCTACCCCATTAAGGCAGTGAGCTACAAAATACCTGAAGAAAAAGGCACTTATCCTGGAGTTCATATAAAGGTAAGCAACACATGTTAATTAATTTAATTAAATGATTTATAGATTATGTTATTATGTTTCTGTTTATTTAGTTGAACATAATTAAACATATTATAATGTATAGTTGAGCAGACAAGCTAATGCCAAGTTCACACTACAGGATTTTAAGCCCGATTTACGCCGATTTGCAAATCGTTGAGTCGCCGACAGGTCAGGGTGTTATCGCGGGGGGTTAGCGGACGATGAACGCTTGCCAATCTGTTAGTATGAAAAAGCCAACAACGCAGCGAAAACGCTCGCAGATGCCTCACAGACTCGTCGCCGAGCCCAGAAAAATATCTAGCCTGCTAGATATCCAGAGCCGTCGCGCGACTCAAACTCAGTGATGTCATGGGTACAGCCAATCATAGCAATGCATAGGTTGAGGACACCAAATCTTCTCTCTCTCTTTTTTTTTTTTCCTCAGAGCAGATCGTAGCGCAATCGGAGTTGACAACAACTCTGTCACCCAACGATTCTATCTTATCTACAAACCACGTTTTGTCACGAAAATCCACGCGAAACACACGTGAATATGGACATCAGACAGAAACTAGTGCTGCACACTGTTTGCGTGACGATCTGCTCTGAGAAAAAATGCAAAAAATAAAAAAAACTAAGATTTACCTGGTGTCTCAACCCATGCGTTGCTATGGTTGGCTGTACTCATGACATCACTGAGTTTGAGTCGCACGACGGCTCTGGATATCTAGCAGTCTAGATATTTTTCTGGGCTCGGCGACGCGTCTGCGAGCATTTTCGCTGCATTGTTGGCTCTTTCATACTAACAGATTGGCAAGCGTTCATCGTCCGCTAATCCCCCGCAACACCCTGACCTGTCGGCGAGCTCAACAAATTGCAAATCGGGCATAAATCGGGCTTAAAATCCTGTAGTGTGAACTTGGCTTTAGCATTTTATATACAGTGTTTGAATTTGAAAGAATTAGGGATGGCTGATTATTTATAGTTAATTTAACGAATGTAAAATATTTTACAATTGTTTTTCAACCTCAATCTGGTCTGCATGATACTGTGTAGTTAATTTTCCTTCATTTACTTTCTTGTGTAGCTAAAATACATCTTTTTTTCTCCATATCCAACTTTTCTGTGCAGAAATCCTGAACGAAGATCGAAGTGGCTGAGATGAAGGAAACCAAACGTATTACATTCCTTCAAGACTGCTGAAGTCCCTGTATGAAAAACTTCGAAAAACCATGTAAAGTTTTAGCTTTTGTCAAATCTGAAAATGGAACTTTAACTGAACATACCGATCACTCCTTCATTAGGTGATAGACGGGGATCGGCACTTCCTCATCAAACAGATCCTGGATAATCTACCCGATGAATATCTACATCCAGCCCTGAATCATCTACCTGTGTCGGCACGGAGAGAACAACGGCAACCTGGTGGGACAGCTGGGCCGTTATACAGGCCTCTCGCCGCGAGACAGACAGGTACGGTTAACCGTAGACGGAACCATTACAGTACACGGTAATTAAATTTGAAACATCATGATGGATAAGCCACACACTGTTCTCTCCCCTCTGTAGTTTTTGGTGGCTAAACCCAAGTCTGCAGTCCTTGAAGAATTTACTACACATTTCTTGGTGAGTGATGAGTTCTCCCCACCTAGAATCTTTGTTTTCTTTGTTTTGACACATACTGTATGTCAATACAGTATGTCCTGGCCTCACAAAATAGTGTTTTGTATTTATTTTACAGCCTTCATCTTACCTGAAGACAAGAAGAGTCCCACCCCCCCCCCACCCCGCCTCAATCCATGTTCCTCTGAAAAACTTTTTCCCTTCACACATTTTAAAATATTTTTTCAGTGGATGCAATTGTTGTAATGTTAACAAAGTGTTGTAAATTAGCAGACTTGAAACAATTTAGAGATGAGAAACTATATATACTTTTCCCTTTGTGTTTTTTTTTCCCCTTGTATTTTAGTTTTCATGGAATTGTTGTAGATCTATAAGTAAATAAAACTATTTTTTAATCACAGAAGATTTGTTTGAAATGTTTTCAACAAGAGTTATCATTACACTGTTAACTAACAGAAAAGTAAAATTTCTATTTGCTGTAGGTGTATTGCATAAATTAATCTTTTTTATTTTTACTGTAGGAAAACCATAAATTAACAGAAATCTTTCATTAAATACGGAACAAAGTCCGGGTAATGAGCTGCCAGTACATTTTCTGTTATTTTACGGATTTATTTAATATTTCCGTTTTTTTACTATAGATATACCATTAAATAACAGAAAATTTCTGTTTTATTTAAAGTGGGCATACTGTGAATTAACAGAAAATGTCCGTTTTTTAACGGGACAAAGTCCGGGTAATGAGCTGCCAGTACTTTTTCTGTTATTTTACGGAATTATTTCTTAGAGTGTAGACGTGATAGACCGTCCGCATTACAGTGGTGTGCACCAACTCTGTACTGGATATCGCAATCATATGCTGCCACCAACAAAGCCCAGCGCTGCATACGGGCCACAGCCATAGATGGAATAGCTTTCGTTGGACTGAAAATTGTTGTCAGCGGACGGTGGTCCGTGAGCAATGTAAACTTCCGCCCGTACAGATATTGTTAGAATTTTCGTACTCCAAAGACAATTCCAAGTGCCTCCCTTTCAATTTGAGCATAGTTTTGCTCTGCTTTGCTCAATGTTCTCGAGGCAAAGGCAATTGGTTTTTTCAGCCTGTCTGGTAGGATGTGTGAGATGACGGCACCCACGCCATATGGCAATGCATCACAGGCCAGTCTGATTGGTAACTGTGGATCATAATGGGTTAGTACGCTCTGTGACAGCAACAATTTTTTTACTTTGTCGAACGCATCCTCACACTCAAGAGACCACAGCCACTGCTTTCCTTTACACAGAAGGGCTTCGAGGGGTACCAATACTGATGCAAGATTAGGGATAAAGCGACTGTAATAGTTTATAAGTCCTAGAAATGAACGAAGTTGACTAACGTCCTTAGGTGCAGGCGCATCCCTGATTGCCCTGACCTTTTCTGGTGACTTATGAAGACCTTGAGCATCTATGATGTGCCCCAAATACTCCAGCGAATCTTTAAAGAATTCACACTTGTCACGTTGGAAACAAAGTCCGAACTCATCCAGACGGCTGAGGACTGCATCAATATTTTTTAGATGCTGCTCGTCATTTGACCCTGTCACTAAAATATCATCTAGATAGCAATGAACATTGGAAAGACCTTGTAAGATCTGGTCCATTGCCCTTTGAAAAATTGCAGGGGCCGAAGCGATGCCGAATGTTAAACGATTGTAACAGAATAGCCCTTTCGACGTGGTGATAGTGAGACATTTGCGTGAGCTTTCTGCCACAGGCACTTGTAAGTAAGCATTTGAGAGATCCAGTTTGGTGAAACGTTGACCCCCTGCCAATGATGAGAATAAGTCCTCTATCCGTGGAATCGGGTAACGATCAACACAAAGGGCTGGATTCACTGTTACTTTGAAGTCTCCACAAATCCTCACATCCCCATTCCTTTTTACCACTGGTACGATAGGGGTGGCCCATTCGCTGCATGTTACAGGGGAGATGACCCCTAGCTCCAATAGACGATTTAATTCTGCCTCCACTTTCGGTTTCAGTGCATAGGGTACATTGCGTGCGTGACAAAATCGTGGCTGGAACTGTGGTTTGAGTGACACTGTAGCCTCAATACCTTTTAACAAGCCCAGTCCTTCTCTGAAGACACTTTTGTGCTTTGCTAGCAGTGTTTCCATTGACCCTTTTCCCACACTTTTAATTTCACGCCAATTCCGCTCAACTTTCCTGAGCCACTCTCTCCCGAAAAGTGGTGGGGCATCTCCTTCCACGACATAGAGTGGTAATTTTGCTTTCTGTTTATTCATTGTCACTTTGACTATGATGACCCCTACTGGAGACACCGCCTCACCTGTACTGGAGACACCGCCTCACCTCACCTGTCACCATGTTTTCAGAATCACATCTGTCATTCCAAGTGGTTTATGGGCTAGTCGTTCATTGTAAAGTTCTCTTGAAATCAAAGAAACTGCAGCTCCAGTGTCTAATTCCATTTCCAAGATTTCACCCTCGACATTTGGCTTTAGACAGATGTGTGATAATTCCTCCTTTCTAGACATCACATGCAGTGCCAGTTCCGTATCAGTAGTATCATCACTTGACGACTCTTTCACATTCATGTGATGCACTCTCTTTTTCTGTTGGGCATTTTTCGTCCTTACTGATTTAATCTTTTTATATTCAGTTGTGTGTTTTGCTTTAATTCTACAAACTTTGGAAATGTGGCCTTTTTTACCACAGTTGTGGCACCGCTGCTCTTTAAAATAACATTCTTTTTCACTGTGGTTTGTTCTTCCACAACGGTAGCATTTGCTGCCCCCTTGCTCTTGCAAGGACATTGCATTCACTTTCAAAGAGCCACTTAAAGGATTAGTTCACTTTTAAAAAAACTTTTGCTGATAATTTACTCACCCCCATGTCATCCAAGATGTCCATGTCTTTCTTTCCTCAGTCGAAAAGAAATTTAGGTTTTTGATGAAAACATTCCAGGATTTTTCTCCATATAATGGGCTTCAATGGGAACCGGATGGTTCAAGGTCCAAAAGACAGTTAATGACTGTTTCAGATGCAGCTTCAAATGTATTTAAACGATATCAGACGATGAATAAGGGTCTTATCATGCGAAACGATCGGTTATTTCAAAACTTATTCCAAAAATGTAACTTTTCTAAGGACAAATGCTAGCCTTGCTCTATTCTGTGAGGCGCGTTTGCAACGTCACGTATTACGTAATTACTGTACGTTGAAAAGGTCACAGGCGACGTAGCCGAAAGTACAGAGTCAGTGTTTACAAGTTAAACGCATAGGTTGAACGTGCAAACTAGATCAAACACCGTTTACAAAAAAAGGAATTAAAAGGAAAAACAACGATGTCGGACGATTTTGATTCTGTACTTCCGGCTACGTCGCCCGTGACCTTTTGAACGTAATTACGTATTACGTGACGTTACAAACGCGCCTCAGAGAATATAGCAAGGCTAGCATTTGTCCTTAGAAAAGTTACATTTTTGGAATAAGTTTTGAAATAACCGATCGTTTCGCATGATAAGACCCTTATTCATCGTCTGGTGTCGTTTAAAGACATTTGAAGCTGCATCTGAAACTGTTATTAACACTATCTTTTGGACCTTGAACCATCCGGTTCCCATTGAAGTCCATTATATGGAGAAAAATCCTGGAACGTTTTCATCAAAAACCTAAATTTCTTTTCGACTGAGGAAAGAAAGACATGGACATCTTGGATGACATGGGGGTGAGTAAATTATCAGCAAAAGTTTTTTCAAAAGTGAACTAATCCTTTAACTGTTGAGATTCCCGCGTGGCCGTTTCCATAGACACTGCAATCTCCACCGCCTTTTGAAACGTGAGAGCTGCTTCCGTCAGTAGCCGTTTCTGTGTAGACTCCGTTTTCAGCCCGCACACAAAGCGATCTCTTAATGCATCTTGCAAATGTGTCCCAAATTGGCAGTGTTCACTCATCTTTTTCAAAACCACAACATACTGTGCTACTGTTTCTGTTTCTTGTTGATTGCGGTTATGAAACCTAAATCTTTCTGCAATCACGATCGGTTTCGGCGAGAAATGTTCTTTCAAAACACGCACAATGTCTTCAAATTACTTCCCACCCGGTTTAAACTTCGCAGCAGTCCGTATGTAGATGCACCCATTACACTTAGCAACTTGTTTCTCATTTGCAATGTCATTAGCAGCAACAAATTGTTCAAACCTTTCTATGTAGGTAGCCCACTGTTCGGCTGACTCATCAAAGGCATCCATATGACCGATAAACGCAGCCATTTTGTCGGGTGTCGTTCTACAAGTTCACTACATGCATCAGATCTGCAGTATGGGTTCAATAAGGATTTTCCTCGTCGCCAAAATGTTATATCTTTGTCTTTATATAACTAAATGAGAAGCGGAGACGATTGCCGTGTTGAATCATTTCTGTTTACTTGGGATGGGAAGTCAATCTTCTTCAAGTTCAACACAACATATACAGGGGGTGATCTAGAGCGCCCTCTAGTGCACAGGCATAAGTGCATATATCACAGATTGCATTAAAAAAGACACTCTCCAGGATTCAACAAGATGTGGATTCAAAAAGATTTTTTGTTTCAAAAACATTTGACATTATTTTACCTCCATAGTTAAATACATTTTATGTGTTTGTTTGTCTAAAATAATCCCTCAAGAAGTCTTCAACCCCTTGTTATTTTTCTCCAAATCCCCAGTACCAAGTATCGAAATGCCTTCAAACCATTGAAGAATGCTGATCTTTCCATTTAAAACTACTTTTAGGGTGACAAAAAGTTTTAGTTTTTCAGTAAGGAACAATGTTGTTTTCATTCTTGTAGCCTATTTGATTGCTTGACCCAAAAGTGCATACTGAATGAATTTTTAGACGAGATCCTGATCAGATGTTTTGTTGAGGTTTGTAGTGTTGTTTTCCAGAGCCTTTGGAACTGTGTATTAATTTCGGTCCATCTGTCATGTTCAGTTCTTCATTGTCTTGATGGAGTCTCAGAGGCGTTGTTTGTTTTGACAAGGGTAGATTACAAATCTAATTGCATCTGCTCTTGGGATTGGCTTGCAAGTGAAGTGCTTTGTTGAGTCATTCACTCTGTTTCAGATGGGCTGTTCGGGATGCATTAGTTCAGTATTCTTTGAATTGCCTTGAGATTGCAAAGCTGTGGTTAAGGAACATGTGAGGGAATTCTCATAGAAATTTAAGATTTACTTCTACACTTGTGTAAATATAGCTGATAAAAAAGATAAATAAAATAATAAAAAATAAAGGACGGTTCACCCAAAATTGAAAATTTTCATTTCTCACCTTGTATGAGTATCTTTGTTCTGTTGAACACAAAAGAGGATATTTTGAGGTTGCTGGTTCCCATTGACTTCCATAGTATGAAAAAAAATAAAAATAATAATAATAATACTATGGAAGTCAATGGGGACCAGAAATTGTCTGGTTACCCACATTCTTTAAAATATCGTATTTTGTGTTTAACAGACGACAGACACTCACAGAGGTTTAGAACAACTTGAGGGTAAGTAAATGATGACATATTTTTATTTTATTTTTGAGTTAACTATCCCTTTAATGTTAATAATGAGGTATTTAACGCTGAACATCATGAAGAACGATTATATATGAATACTATGAATAGGTGCTCTCCAACATGATTTGGAGTGACCTGAGCACATCTTCCTTGAATTATATTGCAGATGTACAAAGAGGTCATAATCCAGGTTTTAAATTATATGCTTATTAAACTCTTTGTTGGCTTGTGTATAAGGGGGAGGGGGTCAGGGTTATGTGACCTTTAGTGTGTACTTAAAATCCTGTTCACGTTTCAAAGTACTATACAACCGATTAAGGATTTTCTGCCAGTTGCATGAATAGAGGTCTAAAAAAAGCTATTTAAATGTTTTAAATAAAATCAGATCGACAGAATTCGACAGATACTTTTGTTCCATTAACTTTTGTTCCACTGGGGGAAAAAAAAAAAAAAAAAACCTGCATGCAAATGAATGACAGTGACTTTATAATGATATTTTATTTTATTATTATTATAATTATATTTTTGGTTGAATGACCAAATGGTTTTGGTAGGAATGGTTTCTGAGCAGAGCCTTCTTTCTTTTCTGTGGTGGAGTATGAGTGAACAACATCCCTCTGCATCATCTTGATTGTTCTACCGTTTATGACGACCCCCGGTTGTAATAGGTTTAAGTGAGCCAATTCTCAGAGAACAGATGTACGTAATTGGAGCAGCAAAGTACAGCGGTTAGCGTTTGGCCCTAAGAAGCTGGAAATGCATACAGTCTGAGACACTTTGGTAATTTAAATCTAGAAATATCCCCATGATTTTCTGCTCCTTGAGCTAAAGGAAGATGTGCTAAATGTCTGAATCATGCTAAAGATTAAAATAAAGTGTCATTATTGTAATGAAAGTCATTTTTATGCCCTGTAATAGTAATATACTGTAAAAAAAAAAAAAAAAAGGAAAAAAAAAAAAACATTTCCTTGAGACTTAATTTATCTGGAGTAGTTATCTGAAAGAGCCTGCTTTTTATTACTTTTTTATCCTTGTATTTGACAAATAACTTCCGTTTGTTTTTTCTGAGATACAAAATGTCTATAAACAGCAAAGTCAATGTGCACATTTACCACTTCAATTTCAACTTTTGGCACTGTCATTGCCAAAGCTCTCATAGCATGAGATAGCATGTCATTATCTAGGTGTTTATTGCAGGAATCAATCAATCAATCAATCAATCAGTTAGTCAGTCAGTTCGTAATAATTTTTATTTTCTTGTTTTTAGATTCCATAGCACAGATGTTTATAATTTTTTTAGACCGGCTTGGGGGTTGAATAATTTGCCACTGTATTTTCATCATTCCTTATGATCCTTTGAGCCAAGCATCAGCATAATATACACATTGTGCTTTAGTGTGTTGGCTGTAGTCACTAGTCACAGACACACTGTACTTACTCACTGATTTGTAATCAGGCATATTAGAACACTTGTAATAGAGGTTTGGAAAGGTGACTTAATTTCATGGGCCATGAGGCATATTTCCATTCCCACTCCATTTGCTTTATGTAAATTTGCTGATAACTGATAAGTTGCGCTGTAACTCAACTGGTAGAGCATGGCACTAGATATGCCAAGGTCACTTTTCAATTCCCATGGAATATTCTAATAATAACAGCTTGAATGCACTGCAAGTCACTTTGAATAACATTATCCATCTACATGGATAGATGTAAATGTTATAAGGTTAATAAAAAGAGAATGGATATGATATAATTTGGGGGAAATTATATATGTGCTACACAATACATTTGAATGTGTCTTTGAGGTTTACATGGTGGAACAATTACTTACTTTACGGGTTATCTGCTTGCACTTGCGCACACACATAGATCTTATGCAAAAAGACATTAACATTTGTGTTGTTTATGAGATGCTTTATTTAAAATGTAAAGACTTCTTTTAAGGCTATGAATGAAAGACTGTCACTCATAAAGATGGTTCTCAGCTTAACATCACTAAAGCTTTAGCATAAGTTCTGCCAGGAAGACTTAATTACCGCGTCACATGTTACCTTCAGGTTATCCAATCACGTTCTTATTCTTGTCGTATAAAAGATCGGTACTTACACATGTTTGACGCGACAACAACCTCCACCCTCCCCAACACCACCACCAGGATGGTCCCGTCTATACTTCCCTGGGGGCTCAGCTGCGCCCCTGCCTTCGTCTTCAGGCAGGAAATGCTGATCCGCTACCCTCGGATTACGATCTATGGACGGGGCCTATGCCAAAGAACTTTGCAAATAATTGCCTGCTGGGCTGTCAATAAATGGATGCTTTGTTACATCATTTTATCTCCCGAGTCTTTCTGGTAGAACTATTTACATTGCCAAATTGGTGGACAAAGACGTGTGTCATTCTGTTATATTGATCTAAAACATTGATCACTCCTTGTTGCACACGACTCTAATGCCCCAACTGAGAGGGGGAGGAAAGAAAAATAAAGAATGAGTGAGTAATTGATGGAGAGGGATAAAAAGACCAGAAGGTTGAGAGAGGTTGGAGTTAGAGAAGGTTATGTCAGTCATGTGCTTTCCTGCTGTTCTCTGATTGTAGTGATTATTCTGAAGTGTTGTTTTGACTTGAGTATTTATTTCCTCCATATGAAACATCTGATCGCCTCTGTGAATAAACCCTGTTAAACATGTTGATCCCCTTGAGTAACATCACTGGCACTGCTATTTTTAGTCCTTCTTTGCTTCCATCAAATGAGCTGAACTGAACAAGTGCTCTTGTGGAAAGCTCTGCGCATTGTATGTGTGTCCTCATCATCATCTATCAGGTCATTACTTCGCAAGCATCTCATCACTTCTTTCCATTTATTTTCCAAGTCTAAACTTAATTTTTGATGGCTTTTAAGGAACTATCAGTACACATACCATTTTCATTTTAAAATTTTCAGTTAAAACTCAAGAAAGCTTAAAAAAGAATGATGGCATAATATTCCAAGAGGTGGATGGATCCATAAACTCATTCCAGGTTTCCTTCGGTACACCTCTGAATGATTGCTTGCTAGAGCACTCCATAACTTCCTACAGAGATCAAGGAGATAAGCAGGTTTAAACCCGGCTTTATCACTGTGACCTTCTCATTCTTACTCAATTCACTGCATGAAAAGTGGGATTTTCGTCAGTAAGCGGCTCTGTAGATTGTCGTGGAAGTTCAGGTTTACGACTGCACAGGGCAATTTACAGGTAACACTCAAAACTGCCGTGAATTGCCGGAAATTGACGTGGGCCTTGCTTGGCAGTTGTCCCCCCATTGTCCCCCCTTCTCCTAAATCTAGAGGAGGCTTTGACATGTAAATGAAAATGCTGTGAGCTATACACATGCAAATAAGGGTAGGGGAGTTTCACCCCAGGTAACATTTTTCTGAAAGGAACTTCATTCTAAGACAATCTCTGGTAGAAATAGATCAGGCTCAGTATAACCTAATTACCGTGTTGTTGTTTTTTTTTTTTTTTTTTGTTTTTTAACATTGCAACATGACATCCAAAAAGATAACAATCAACAAATAATAATTTCACAATAAATAAGAAACAAATAAAAATAGGACAGAATTGAACAAATGAAATAAAAACAGGAAAGGGACTATCTCTATTGTGTATAATATTATGATTTAAGAGAAAGTTAGAAACCAGTAATTTGTACTATTTAAAGAAAGAAAATAGCATACACATAAATTCACTTTTCAATTAGCTTCAATATTCTTTAGCAAATACAATTGTATCACTACATTTTTATCGATACAATTGAGAGACTCAATATACTGAAAACTGAAAATCAGACCCAAAAAAAAAAAAAAAAAAACTTCAAACAAGGTTTAGAATTATTAATTTTACTCTTGAATATGAAATTTTCCTAATACAATTACAAGATTCATCATAACATTTACAGAAGTAGTTTTCAAAATATATGATAACATCTTTGGATGTTAATTCACAGTTATAAACAGATGTTTTTTTGTTTTTGTTTTTTACAAATTTTTTTACTGGTTTATTTATTGTAAGTAGCCTAATAAAGTTATTTATTTATGCATATATGTATTTTTACATTTCATGGTAGCCTATTTGGGTATATCCACCTTATTCCTAATTTAAAATGAACTAACAGCAGCAGAAAAGTCAAGGAAAGCCGACGACAGCCTTTCAACCTGAGTCAAAAACCAGTGAACGTAACTCTGATTGGCTGAGGCAGCATATCATCATAATCCAACCTGTAACGTCAGCCACTCTGATTGGCTGAGGCAACGTGCCAGGCATGTGGCGTGTTATTCAAGCAGAAATAACGGCACAGATATTCAGCCTGCTTCGCCGTCATGATCGCTGGGGAACCCATCTTTTCCTCTAAATTGAAGGTAAGTTCGTCCAACTTAGTGAATTCTATGTCCATGTGTACTTATAGTGTTTGGTAGTTTAGCGTTATTTTCTTAAACTTCACAAATCTGCTGTGATTACTGCCGCGAATGTCCAAGGGTGTTAACCTAACGGAACAGTTTTTTGTTTTGCGTTAGCAGTGCTAGCTTGCTGCTCTTAATTCTTTTTTAGTTTCGTTTCAATTTGAACAATTTGGGACACTAAACTGTACGTTAGGTTGCACTTTGTTATCTGGCTGCAAGCTAGCTACCATTCTTTGCTTAATCAAACTAACTCGTACTGAGTGTTCAATTGGCTTTTCCCAATGCGTTTACTGTGAATATCGTCAGAAATTATGAAAAAATAATAAGTGCCAGGGTCATAAAACATAAAGCGCGTAATGTGCTTGTATGCTCTAGTGTAGGCTATCCTTGTTTGTAAAATTGCATCACTTTGTGTGATGGAGTGAAATCTTCAGGTGTTTGTGATTTGTTTTGTCTCTCAGGGGCAGTAAGGAGTTGAGGTGTCCTTCGCTGATAGGAGAAAAAACACCTAAACAAGGTAACGTTACGTGTTGTGATCTCATCTTCTTTTCTTTTGAACAGGCCCCAGTCAAATAAAAAGTAAAACTAAACTAATTTGTATTAACGTTTGTGTTTATAGATGACTTTGAGCGTGAGACAGTAGTGAAAACGCCAAAGAGAACTGGAACATGGCATGTTATATTCAGTTATAAATGTTTGACCAAGTTATTAAATATCTTATAAATCTGTTCGGTTTCATCATTTGATAATAACTTTATAACACATTTTTTTGTGTTATAGATGCAGTGACTGAGACTGGGAGATGCAGTGACTGAAACCTGGTGGTAAGTATTGATCTATTGGCAGTGGAGAAGACACTTTTAATAGACACCTTCTCCCTTGTGAGCTATCAAACTTTGTTATTCTAATTAGAGTATTGTAAACATCACCAAATGTGTTTGTTTACTTCAGTGTTCCAGAAAAAGGTCCTGAAACTACTGGTCGACATCCGCCATCGCCTGAAGGAAACCAGGTAGTGGATGCAGAAGAAACATATATTTTTGCTTACAAATGTGGGGACTTGGGGCAGATTGCCTTTGCATACATCTAAATCATTGTCTTTTTCAACTTTGCAGAAGGGGTCATGAAATTCGGTTCCACAGCCACTGAGGTGTATGTACATCAAGGTGAACCTCAAGCACGCGTCGTAAAGACTTGGATTCACTTCGCCCTGATGAGCCAAGCCTACAGGACTTGAATTAAGAGTTTTAAAGGGATAGTTTACTTGAAATTATTTTTTTGAAATGTTTTGGCTTACATCAAGGGCATCAGTCATATAATGTAAGTCTATGGGGATCTCTTAAAAGAGCATGCACAGAGAAGTACAAATGAAACATTATTTAATGAATCATAACTGTAAGTACACGTTGATGGCTTAAGATACGAGATGAGCGGTTTGTGTGAGAAAATGAACAGTGTGTGTGTTTGTGTGTGTATATATATATGATCTGCGCATGCGGCGGAAAGTGCCAGAAGCGATCTTGCACTGGTACGTCACTCATTGTTTACACAGATTTCAGAAGTTTTACTGTGAAGATCTAAACATATTAAGATATATGTATATATATACACATTTATACAATAACAATATAAATACTGTTTGTTTTCTCTCACAAAACGCTCATTTCGTGTCTTAGTCCATCAATGTGTACTTAATTTATGAGTCATTAAATCATGTTTAATTTGGTCTTCTTTGTGCATGCTCTTTGAGGTGGTGACCATAGACCTGCATTATATGACTGACAGACAACAACGGTTTGACCTAAAAATATCAAAATTGAAAATACTGTGGAAACAAAGACCCCTGCATCTTGGATGCCCTTGAGGTAATCTAAAACATATCAAAAATTGATTTCAAAGTGAACAATCCCTTTAAATTACATCCTTATTATTCGTTCATAATTCTGCCTTCTGTGTTTGATATATCTGGTGCCCAATTCTGATGCCATTCAGGGCAATTTATTTTTGAATAAAGATGCAATATATTATTGATTTATTTGTATAACTGTAGTGCTGTATGTATGTATGTTGTCCCATGTTTCCAAAGGGTGGAGGACATGTTTTCTGTGCTTTGAAGATGTTCTCCTATGCTTTGTACATAGTTTTGTGTTTGTTCTAATAAAGCTATTTCTTTGAATAAACAGTATGTGGCAAATGTTCCTTTCCTCAATAAATTCATGTCCTTGATGGTAATAATAATTTAGTCCATAGGATAACAATGACATGAATAAACAACATATATCATATGTTGCATATCATATCATAATAGCATATCATATGAATATATATATATATATATATATATATTATTATTATATATTTTATGTCGGCTGACCAATAGTAACAGATCTGCCAACCAATCACGAGTGATTTTCTTGTTTAAATGTAGTGAATTTCAACCAATACTGAGTGAGGAAATTCAAGCCATTCTCTGGCAAGGCGCGCGCAGTGCTGCTATTCATATGCTAATTAGGGCCATTCACACCTCCGCGAGCGCTCCATGCATACGTCATGGTTCGTTTCCGTCAATATGTGGCACAGACGAACGCGACGTTCACAGTCTGTAAATTGTCGTTAACTGCCGAAAATTAGGGAGATTTCCGGCAGTTTACGGGGACGAAAACCCCACTTTTCATGCAGTGATTCAGATGTTTGTCAAAGCTTCCTGCTTCCTTCCGGGGTAACACTTTATAATAACTACACGCTAATAATCATTAGTTAAGCATGAGTAAACCATTAATTCATTATTCATAAAGCATTAATAGACATTAATAAGCAGTTCATAAATACAGCTATAAATGCTTTCTTCTTGATTTAAAAGCATATCTATAATTTGTTTAATAATTGTATTTTCATCCTTTATTAATGATCAATTTATCATTTCTAAATGAAGAATTGCATTTTTTATGAACCAGTTATTTAAGAGTTGTCCGTGGTTCATACGATTACTTAGAGCGAGTAAGTAAATGATTAATAAACTATTTAAATGTACATTCATACATCTTATTATTCAGACATATAGTGATGGTTACTTAATGTGTTAATAAATGCTTTATTAACATGTATTAATGCTGTAATTAAGGATTAATTTGGGTAGTTATAAAGCATTTAGTAGTGGTCAGTTAACTATTTTTGTGACCTAATCTAAAGTGAGGACTAGTCATGCCTTGTAAAGCATTTTTAAAGGCTGTTAAATATTTCTATGTTCTGTATCACTGCGTTGTGTTAGATTGACGAGTCTTTAAATCGCCTTTATAAATGCTTTACAAAGCATGAATAGTCCTCACTTTAGATTAGCTCACAAAAATAGTTAACTGACCACTAATAAATGCTTTATAACTACTGTATTTGCTACATTTACTTACACTTTCCAAGTGGTCTTATAAATGACTGACAACTCTTAAACAACTGGTTTGCAAATAATGTTATACTTCATTTAGAAATTATTAATTGATCATTAACAAATTATGAAAATACAATCATTAAACGCATTATAGATATGCTTATAAATCAAGAAAAAAGCATGTATAGCAGTAGTAATATGATGGAGCTTGTGTCAAAATGATTAATGGGTTTTTAATTAACCCATTAACCTTTGACCCGCCCCCTCCCCGTGCCCTGTGTTTGACCCGGCCCCTCCTCCCTGCGTCCTTGGGTGCCCTTGACCTGTGGTGGCCTTGTGTCGTATGACCTGATGTGTAATTGAATAATAGGTGTGTCATGCGTCAGACCTCGTGATTATAAGGGAATCATTGATACGATGTGAGATTTATGTTCGAAGGGGATCTCTGGTCCTTGTGATTATAAGGGAAACGTTGATATGATGTAAGGTTTTATGTTTGAACGGGTTCGTCCCACCACATTCCAGAGGAGCGGATGGTTGTATAAATGGATGTGTTGTACTCTTGAATCTCACTCATTGCTTCTGATTTTACAAAAGTATGGAGAATTTATACTCACCTAAATCCCCAGAGGGATCGATAAATGATGATCTGATGGAAAGTCTAGCTATGGCACCGAGAAAACCGCATGGACATGTGAGTTTGACAAAGTTTCTCCATGAAACTACGGACTGGTGTAAAGGCGAATTTCTGATGAATAGTGGCGTGTATTCGGATACATATTTCACAAACCGTCTCGAGTTGTTATGCTCTACACCAGTGATAGTGCTGGCGATTTTAAACCGGGAGAAGACATATGTCTAGTATTTCCTGAAAAAGACTGGTCTTTATTTTACAAACTAGTGTGGAAGGATCTGAATGACAGTGGTGATGAACCATTGTACATTGCCGAGTGGGATGGAGCCACCCCGAATGTTCGATACCGAGTAGTCGGCGACCACACTAAAAAGAATCCGGATGATTGCGTATACATATTCTGTTGTAAAGACACGACAACGCTCGGAAGTCATTCAGGACGGGTGCGTCAAAATGAGCATCTTGAGATGTATGAAATGCAATTTTTGTTCAAGTGGTGCGATGTGACTCTGCTGAGTAGTATTTTTTCAAACATAAACAAGATGTTCAAGTGGTGCGACATGCAAGCCGGATACAGTAAAATCAAAGTGCAACTGTTCCACCCTGAGAGATGCAGCCGAAGCGGGAGATACAAGTGGCCGGCCCCGCCCATTTACTATGGTCATAAAACTCCGCAGTCAGACCCCGCCAAGTCTCATTTATAAACCATGGCTGAAGACGCCGCTTCAGAACAGGCACATGTGTGCAGTTGCGGCATCTCTTTCGATTATATTCCTGGACCTCCTGACGACAACGCTACCGACCATATTCTGACCTACACTCCTGGAACCTCCGACCCCCACAAAGACTGGCTGGATAAATTTGGCACAGACCTTGGAGCTCGCAACCTGACTTTCCTGTCTGATGCAAGTAGCGGTAGTGAGTTTGCAGTCAAACCCTGTTTCGACGCCACGGATGGATGCTTCACCGAAGTTGGATTCAAAATCATAAAAGCCACTGTCGTGCTGTTGCTGCAGCATCTCATCGGAGATAAGTTGAAGAAAGACTGTGAAGGGTGTGCGATAAACCACCCTAGCCAGCTACAACATTCCTGTCTGTTTGACCCCCCTACATACTACTTCGATACCTACTTTGACGAGCTGTCCAATAGACTGTTTAAACCCAATCTGCATTTCATCATCGGGATTGTCCTAACCCGCTGCGGTTTAAAATCCCATCCTCACCGGATTCAAGGAACAGTCGGAACTATTCTGCACGAATTAAAAGACGAGCCCTTCATCGCCGCTAAGCTAGAAGAAATCAGGGTTAAACTTTTGGACAAACCCTGCAAGGCCATTGTCTACGACGTCGTTGATCTCTGGCAGGGTCTCTCAATCGTGAATGGCTAGTGAACAAGACCCCACCAACATGGGTGTTGCCTGTAGCTTAAAGAGCTGTATGGAATCCATGTTTAAAGAACATTACCTGCGTCAGATGGAGAGTCTTATGAACAATGCGATTTGCGACGCAACCTACCCCGATAGATCAGGCGGTCCAGACACCAAACGTGAAGCAAATCTCAAGAAAATGATGGAGTATATAAGAGGATTGTCTGGTTCATGGTCTGAAATGACTGAAAAATGTATTAATGGACCCGACCCCCCTTGGTGTAATGGTAAAAGAGGTTGTCGAAATGATGTGCGATTCACAAAGCGATATTGGTATCATAGATGTTTTGTGCATGTTAACGTATGTTGTGGATGTATGTACGGAGCTGAATCTGCAGTCGAGAGAATATGAAGACGATGCAGACAGAGTTGTTGAAATGATGGAGAATCTCAACGACATTACCATAACGTTTATCAAATATTTACTGGATCAAAACCTGATGGTGTGTCGTGATTTCCTACTCTGGCTAGATTATCTATGATGTTATTACCTTCTATTTTACTAACCAAAATATATCAAATTTAGTGTGATGTATTAATACCATTTTACTAGATGTGATGTGATGGAATAATTTTACTGGGTGTTGCATCTATTCATTTTACTGTAACAGTATTATATTAAATAAAAGAATGATTCATACCTTTGTAAGCGTTATTTTTTCAACGTAGTTGATACATCAACAACATGACGGAGCTTATGAAAAAGGCCTATTATACACCGGCCAACCCTGGTTCTTTGGGGGGTAAAAAACGGTTGAAAGACGCTGTATTAAAAGACAGCGGTGTGCGTCTAAGCGATAAACAGGTTACGGAGTGGTTGTCGGGACAGGATGCTTACACATTACACAAAACAGCTCCTATAAAATACAAACGCAATAGAGTAGTGGTGTACGGGATTGATGCTCAGTTCCAGGCTGATCTCGTTGACATGATAGCATACTCCAAAGATAATGACGGTAATAAATATTTGCTAACGTGTATAGATGTGTTTAGCAAGTATGCGTGGGTACGAGTGCTGAAGAATAAGAGTGGTCTCGAGGTTACTAAGGCGTTTGAGTCTATACTCGAAGAGGGGCGTATTCCGCAGAAATTACAGACGGATCAAGGGAAGGAATTTTTTAACAAACATTTTCAAGATGTAATGAAAAAACATAAAATCAATCATTTCGCCACTGCCACTGATTTGAAGGCCAGCGTTGTAGAGCGGTTTAATAGAACATTAAAAAGTCGCATGTGGAGATTTTTAACAGCTACAAATTCCCGTCGATACACAGACGTTTTACCGGATCTTATACAAGGATACAACTCTAGTTATCATCGGAGTATTAGAATGAGACCCCTGGATGTCGACAAAGTAAACGAGGGTCAAGTCTTTCAAAACTTATATGGCGATATAAAGAAGCGTGAGAATCCTCTATTTAATTACAAAGTAGGCGACGTCGTAAGAATTTCTAAAGTGCGAGGGCCGTTTACCAAAGGTTATGAGCAGAACTACACAGAAGAATTTTTCACCATATCCTCCTGTATTCCACGACACCCCCCGTCTACAGAGTATCGGATTACGACGGCGAGGTCATCGATGGTGTTTTTTATGAAAAAGAGTTGCAAAAAATAATTGTGAGTGAAAACAAAACTTTTAAGGTGGAAAAGATTTTAGGTCAGAAAAAACAGGGGAAATCTACGCTTGTTTTAGTGAAATGGCTAGGATGGCCTTCGAAATTTAACAGTTATATCGATAAAAAAACTCTGCTGGACTTACAATCTCCTTAAAACACGAGTGTATTATCCGAATGTTCTCATACGCGTCAAGGATTGTCATGGATGACCACGGTTTCTACGTCACATTACCCTGCAATGCGTCACGGAGTGTTTATCCAGAAAATCGCATATCCAGCTATACAACCAGCTTAGCAAAAGCTATAAACTTGAAAGGAGGGTGGGAAGTTGGACTCGCCGAAATCGAATATCCTAGAAGTTGGTACACCTTTAGCGACGAGGATGGGCATTTCACGCTACACACATCCCCGGTCCCCAGAATGCCGGAGCCCTACAAGACAGTGAACCGTTTAAAAAAGACTTATCCGGGTTTTTTGTGTCAAGGAAATTAGAAATAAGCGGGGGGTACTATGCAAACATTCGTGCGATCATACGTGCGATAAATAAAGTTCTCGCACCAACGGGTCTATTGGACCATGACGAATTAAAAAATAAGGTGTTTCTGTTAGCGAGACCCAACGTTTCAGTAACATTCTACGGAAGACTCGCCACTATTTTAGGTGCGATACCGAATGACGCTCTCGGTCGGTCGGCATACCATAAAGAGGCTGATTTTAATACAAGTACTATCACTTACGCCGCTCATCAGGCTGATATCAACGCGGGGTTCTATACGATCTACGTCTACACCGACATTATCCAATATCAATCCGTCGGTGACTCGTACGTCCCTCTTTTGAGATGCGTTCATATAACGGGTAAAAGCAGTGATACAGTCATTGCTAGATACGACAACCCCCATTACGCATCGATCAGCAAGGAACACATCACCAGCATCACTATAGAGCTGAAGGACGATCAAAACCGTGAAGTACCATTTTCTTACGGGAAAGTTATCGTAAAACTACACTTCAGACCAAAGAATCATTCTATTCTTTAAAAAATGAGTATTTACTACAACCCTAGAGAGTCCAATACCGCGGACTATGTCGCATATTACCAAAATCAGGCCGGCGGGGGTTTACCAGGTTATTCTGGGGGCGGGGTTATGTATGGAGCAGGGATAGGCGGTCTTTTTAGAGGTCTGTTCAGGATGGCTATACCATTGTTAAAAAGAGGATTTAGCATCGCGAAACCCCACCTTAAATCCGCGGCTAAAAATATAGTATCCGACGTCGTCTCAAACGTACTGACGCGACCGCATAACGATAATGCTAAAGCTCAAGACGGCTCGGGTCTGATGGTCATGGCCCGTAAGAGGATGTCTAAACCACCGGGTGTGAGGAGGCGTGGTCTATGGGGCAAGAAGAAGAAAACAATCCGTGTATCAAGCAAACGCTCAGTCGTACGCAGAAAACGTAAGAAGTCTACAAGTCGAAACGCGTCGTTCAAGAGATCATCAAAAACCATATTCTAACATGGCGCTTCTGCATCGCATGTCGGGAGAGTGTATTAAGTCTGAGTTGGACTTATTTACGGTTCCTCTGACGCAGACGGTTATCGAGAAAAACGGCTATTTAGAAGTAGCCCCTTTATCTGCCATTTCGGACACGGCCCCGCTGGAGTTTTTTATAGCAGGGAACGGGGATGATTATCTGGATCTAAATAACACAATGTTATATCTACGTCTTAAAATCACGAAGCGCAACGGAGATGCCATCGCAGACCCAGCAAAAGTAGCTCTGATTAATTACCCCGGAGCCACTATATTTTCACAAGTCGACGTGACCCTCGGGGACCGCTTGATTTCTCAAAGCTCAAGTACGTATCCTTATCGATGCATCATTGAAAGTTTGATCAACTACAGCAGCCATGCGCTGGAATCTCTTTTCTCCGCGGGGTTGTTTTACAAGGACACGGCCGGTCACATGGACGTGAATGACCCCATAGGACGCAACTTGGGATTGCTGAAGAGATCTCGCTACACCAGCGCTAGCAAGGTGGTGGAGCTGCTGGCGCCTATTCACAGCGATTTATTCTTTCAGGAAAAACTATTACTTAATGGCGTCGATGTCAAAATACGTATGACAAGAGCAAAAGATGAATTCTGTCTGATGAGATGTGACGATGTAGATTATAAAATAAATATAGTGTCAGCATCCCTATTTGTCAAGAAAGTCTCCGTATCGCCGCCTGTGAGACTGGGACATGCCCAGGCACTACTCTCAGCAACCGCCAAGTACCCCATAGATAGGGTGTGTCTAAAAAATTTCTCCATACCTGCTGGGGCACGTGTTTCAACTCAAGAAAATTTGTTTTTGGGGACCCTGCCAAAATCTATCATCATAACCATGGTCGACAATGACGCATTCACCGGGGCCTACGACAAGAACCCATTCGCCTTTAAACATTACGATCTTGAGTTCTTAGCGGTCTACGTAGACGGACAACAATTCCCGGCGAAGCCTCTACAGCCTAATTTCACAGACGGTTTGGCCGTACGTGAATTTTATCAGCTGGCGATGACGACTGGAAGACACCTTAAAAACCAGTCGCTCTCTATCGACAGGAGTGACTTCCTGGATGGTTACACGCTTTACGCATTTAATCTCACGCCTGACGAGGAATGCGGACAACACATCTCACTCATCAAGTCCGGGAATATCCGCCTCGAAGCCCGCTTCAGACAACCGCTACCGAATACAGTTAATTTATTAATTTACGCAGTTTTTGACAGCATCATTGAGGTGTCTAACCGTAGACAGGTACTGGTCGATTACTATTAAGATGGATACGTTACAACTAACATCCGTCATGGATAAAATTACATGCAGGACTCATTTTCTCGGAGTTCTGCCGTGCGATCAACTACCCAAAACCCCTTTAAGGATCTTACCATCGATGGGGATCATTAACACCCACCCTGCTCGATTGCCTGGTGAACATTGGGTTGCCGTTTATTTACCCCATGAGGGATCGGCATGCTTTTTCGACAGTTTCGGTAACCCACCCAGCAGCCCTCGCTTTCCAATCGCCATCAGTAACTTTCTGGAAGCCAATGATGTCGACGTTTTATATTCCAACAGACGCGTCCAGGATTTTTCATCGGATACGTGTGGACAGCACTGTGTGTTTTTTCTATATCATTTAGCCAGAGGTCATGACTATAACCATGTGATGAAACTATACACGGATGATTGTATTAAAAATGATAAAATGGTTTCGCTATTTGTGAAGAAATTAAAACCTGATGTTTGTAATGATAAACTATTATCGTGTGTTCAGTGTGTGCAGACGTGTGATACTTTTTGTCGTTTTGATAACCGTTCAACAATGTATTTTGCATGACATAAATAAATTTCTAAAAACATAATATTTTATAGTCTTTTATTCACAGATTAATCACGCGGTACATATGCAGACATACACAGCTTCAAATATTCAAAGAAAGTCATTAAAATTCCAGCCAATTCCAACGGTCAATAGTCGACGATTTAAACATAGCGTCTTTTACTTCTGGACTTGTGGAATATGAATATCTTCTGACTTTTTTAGAAGCTCGGACAGGGGTCGATACGGATGTGTCCGCGTTACTCTTTAGAGCGTTAATCGCCTGTCTGACATAATGGTTTGGTACTGTAGAAAAGGGTATGTTTAATTCGGCAAAAGCCTGTAGAAATTCAGGCCATCCTACAGGTCTCCGATCATCCCGAACCTTATAGCGGGCCGTAACGTTTTTAACAAATCGTACATGTGTGAACCTCGTACGACGTTACCCCTGAACACAAACTCCCCCGAATCGTTCCATGTGCTTAGTCCTTTAGTTTTAGACATTTTGTCTAATATGTATCTGATGTTTTTCACACTTCTCGACGGCACATTCTTCAGAACCTCGGATACGATGACGTCCTCCTTCACCTCCCCGATGTCTCTAACGACTGCTGATGATTGTTCATCTTTAAGGCCGGGGTCCGGATGGGGTAATGATAGCGTGAGAACGGTACTCTCACGATCACCTTGTTTAACAACGGTCAGAAACCTGCTCAACGTGTTTGTGTAAAGTTTGGCTTTTTCATACGGATTCAAATCAGTACGTTGTAAAATACTCCTTATGGCACCATCCAAATCATTCTCCACGGTCTGTTGAATGTTCTCTCTGATATTTTCACTTTTCATCTTATCCAGCTGATGATGCGGAACTAAATACATCTTCTCGGCATACTCCATAGTAACCCTATCTGTTTGCTATCAAGCTCGAGATGAATGGGACAGCGACGCTCAAGAGCGGTAAAAGAAATCCGCCCGTCTGATTGAAGACTTGTTTCTTAGCCGCTAGACCGATTTTTTTATCGGCGACAAATTTTATTTCAGCTTTTCTCTTTTTCAGTCTTCGATACTGTTTTTGATTGACCGGAATCGTACCATAGAGAATGTTAAGCGCAACTTCACACAGAGTTAAATGAATTCGTTGGATGCCGATTGTAAATAGGGCGGCGTAAATGATTAGGAGTGCCTTTATGTAGTAGTTTTAAAACCGGGCAGATGCTTACAAAGTCTGGCGGACATAATGATTT
>NW_024121155.1:1505132-1572516 GCF_016745375.1 Pimephales promelas
GAATGATGATGATTTACTCCGGCAAAACAAAACAATCTTCTAATTGTGGATGATCTAATGCAGCAAGCAAGCGCCAACTCTGAACTTCAAAGAGTTTTTACTAATTACGTGCACCATCGCAATCTCAGCGCCATCTATATAGTGCAAAATCTATTTGTTCAGGGTAAATCCAGTCGAACCATCAGCTTAAACACCAATTACATGATCCTGTTTAAAAATCCTCGGGATGTCAATCAAGTAGCGGTGCTAGGACGACAAATGTATCCCGGAAATACGAAATACTTTATGGAATGTTATAACGATGCAACCAGTCAACCCTTTGGTTATCTAATGATAGACTATAAAGCAAAAACTCCTGAACAATACCGTCTCAGAACAGGGGTGCTTTCAGAACGACAGGTGGTTTATATCCAGAAAAAAAGAAGAAGAACGTAATAAATCATTATGTCCGCCAGACTTTGTAAGCATCTGCCGGTTTTAAAACTACTACATAAAGGTCTCCTAAACAACGCCGCCTTATTTTACAATCGGCATCCAACGAATTCATTTTAACTCTGTGTGAAGTTGCGCTTAACATTCTCTATGGTACGATTCCGGTCAATCAAAAACAGTATCGAAGACTGAAAAAGAGAAAAGCTGAAATAAAATTTGTCGCCGATAAAAAAATCGGTCTAGCGGCTAAGAAACAAGTCTTCAATCAGACGGGCGGATTTCTTTTACCGCTCTTGAGCGTCGCTGTCCCATTCATCTCGAGCTTGATAGCAAACAGATAGGGTTACTATGGAGTATGCCGAGAAGATGTATTTAGTTCCGCATCATCAGCTGGATAAGATGAAAAGTGAAAATATCAGAGAGAACATTCAACAGACCGTGGAGAATGATTTGGATGGTGCCATAAGGAGTATTTTACAACGTACTGATTTGAATCCGTATGAAAAAGCCAAACTTTACACAAACACGTTGAGCAGGTTTCTGACCGTTGTTAAACAAGGTGATCGTGAGAGTACCGTTCTCACGCTATCATTACCCCATCCGGACCCCGGCCTTAAAGATGAACAATCATCAGCAGTCGTTAGAGACATCGGGGAGGTGAAGGAGGACGTCATCGTATCCGAGGTTCTGAAGAATGTGCCGTCGAGAAGTGTGAAAAACATCAGATACATATTAGACAAAATGTCTAAAACTAAAGGACTAAGCACATGGAACGATTCGGGGGAGTTTGTGTTCAGGGGTAACGTCGTACGAGGTTCACACATGTACGATTTGTTAAAAAACGTTACGGCCCGCTATAAGGTTCGGGATGATCGGAGACCTGTAGGATGGCCTGAATTTCTACAGGCTTTTGCCGAATTAAACATACCCTTTTCTACAGTACCAAACCATTATGTCAGACAGGCGATTAACGCTCTAAAGAGTAACGCGGACACATCCGTATCGACCCCTGTCCGAGCTTCTAAAAAAGTCAGAAGATATTCATATTCCACAAGTCCAGAAGTAAAAGACGCTATGTTTAAATCGTCGACTATTGACCGTTGGAATTGGCTGGAATTTTAATGACTTTCTTTGAATATTTGAAGTTGTGTATGTCTGCATATGTACCGCGTGATTAATCTGTGAATAAAAGACTATAAAATATTATGTTTTTAGAAATTTATTTATGTCATGCAAAATACATTGTTGAACGGTTATCAAAACGACAAAAAGTATCACACGTCTGCACACACTGAACACACGATAATAGTTTATCATTACAAACATCAGGTTTTAATTTCTTCACAAATAGCGAAACCATTTTATCATTTTTAATACAATCATCCGTGTATAGTTTCATCACATGGTTATAGTCATGACCTCTGGCTAAATGATATAGAAAAAACACACAGTGCTGTCCACACGTATCCGATGAAAAATCCTGGACGCGTCTGTTGGAATATAAAACGTCGACATCATTGGCTTCCAGAAAGTTACTGATGGCGATTGGAAAGCGAGGGCTGCTGGGTGGGTTACCGAAACTGTCGAAAAAGCATGCCGATCCCTCATGGGGTAAATAAACGGCAACCCAATGTTCACCAGGCAATCGAGCAGGGTGGGTGTTAATGATCCCCATCGATGGTAAGATCCTTAAAGGGGTTTTGGGTAGTTGATCGCACGGCAGAACTCCGAGAAAATGAGTCCTGCATGTAATTTTATCCATGACGGATGTTAGTTGTAACGTATCCATCTTAATAGTAATCGACCAGTACCTGTCTACGGTTAGACACCTCAATGATGCTGTCAAAAACTGCGTAAATTAATAAATTAACTGTATTCGGTAGCGGTTGTCTGAAGCGGGCTTCGAGGCGGATATTCCCGGACTTGATGAGTGAGATGTGTTGTCCGCATTCCTCGTCAGGCGTGAGATTAAATGCGTAAAGCGTGTAACCATCCAGGAAGTCACTCCTGTCGATAGAGAGCGACTGGTTTTTAAGGTGTCTTCCAGTCGTCATCGCCAGCTGATAAAATTCACGTACGGCCAAACCGTCTGTGAAATTAGGCTGTAGAGGCTTCGCCGGGAATTGTTGTCCGTCTACGTAGACCGCTAAGAACTCAAGATCGTAATGTTTAAAGGCGAATGGGTTCTTGTCGTAGGCCCCGGTGAATGCGTCATTGTCGACCATGGTTATGATGATAGATTTTGGCAGGGTCCCCAAAAACAAATTTTCTTGAGTTGAAACACGTGCCCCAGCAGGTATGGAGAAATTTTTTAGACACACCCTATCTATGGGGTACTTGGCGGTTGCTGAGAGTAGTGCCTGGGCATGTCCCAGTCTCACAGGCGGCGATACGGAGACTTTCTTGACAAATAGGGATGCTGACACTATATTTATTTTATAATCTACATCGTCACATCTCATCAGACAGAATTCATCTTTTGCTCTTGTCATACGTATTTTGACATCGACGCCATTAAGTAATAGTTTTTCCTGAAAGAATAAATCGCTGTGAATAGGCGCCAGCAGCTCCACCACCTTGCTAGCGCTGGTGTAGCGAGATCTCTTCAGCAATCCCAAGTTGCGTCCTATGGGGTCATTCACGTCCATGTGACCGGCCGTGTCCTTGTAAAACAACCCCGCGGAGAAAAGAGATTCCAGCGCATGGCTGCTGTAGTTGATCAAACTTTCAATGATGCATCGATAAGGATACGTACTTGAGCTTTGAGAAATCAAGCGGTCCCCGAGGGTCACGTCGACTTGTGAAAATATAGTGGCTCCGGGGTAATTAATCAGAGCTACTTTTGCTGGGTCTGCGATGGCATCTCCGTTGCGCTTCGTGATTTTAAGACGTAGATATAACATTGTGTTATTTAGATCCAGATAATCATCCCCGTTCCCTGCTATAAAAAACTCCAGCGGGGCCGTGTCCGAAATGGCAGATAAAGGGGCTACTTCTAAATAGCCGTTTTTCTCGATAACCGTCTGCGTCAGAGGAACCGTAAATAAGTCCAACTCAGACTTAATACACTCTCCCGACATGCGATGCAGAAGCGCCATGTTAGAATATGGTTTTTGATGATCTCTTGAACGACGCGTTTCGACTTGTAGACTTCTTACGTTTTCTGCGTACGACTGAGCGTTTGCTTGATACACGGATTGTTTTCTTCTTCTTCTTACCCCATAGACCACGCCTCCTCACACCCGGTGGTTTAGACATCCTCTTACGAGCCATGACCATCAGACCCGAGCCGTCTTGAGCTTTAGCATTATCGTTATGCGGTCGCGTCAGTACGTTTGAGACGACGTCGGATACTATATTTTTAGCCGCGGATTTAAGGTGGGGTTTCGCGATGCTAAATCCTCTTTTTAACAATGGTATAGCCATCCTGAACAGACCTCTAAAAAGACCGCCTATCCCTGCTCCATACATAACCCCGCCCCCAGAATAACCTGGTAAACCCCCGCCGGCCTGATTTTGGTAATATGCGACATAGTCCGCGGTATTGGACTCTCTAGGGTTGTAGTAAATACTCATTTTTTAAAGAATAGAATGATTCTTTGGTCTGAAGTGTAGTTTTACGATAACTTTCCCGTAAGAAAATGGTACTTCACGGTTTTGATCGTCCTTCAGCTCTATAGTGATGCTGGTGATGTGTTCCTTGCTGATCGATGCGTAATGGGGGTTGTCGTATCTAGCAATGACTGTATCACTGCTTTTACCCGTTATATGAACGCATCTCAAAAGAGGGACGTACGAGTCACCGACGGATTGATATTGGATAATGTCGGTGTAGACGTAGATCGTATAGAACCCCGCGTTGATATCAGCCTGATGAGCGGCGTAAGTGATAGTACTTGTATTAAAATCAGCCTCTTTATGGTATGCCGACCGACCGAGAGCGTCATTCGGTATCGCACCTAAAATAGTGGCGAGTCTTCCGTAGAATGTTACTGAAACGTTGGGTCTCGCTAACAGAAACACCTTATTTTTTAATTCGTCATGGTCCAATAGACCCGTTGGTGCGAGAACTTTATTTATCGCACGTATGATCGCACGAATGTTTGCATAGTACCCCCCGCTTATTTCTAATTTCCTTGACACAAAAAACCCGGATAAGTCTTTTTTAAACGGTTCACTGTCTTGTAGGGCTCCGGCATTCTGGGGACCGGGGGATGTGTGTAGCGTGAAATGCCCATCCTCGTCGCTAAAGGTGTACCAACTTCTAGGATATTCGATTTCGGCGAGTCCAACTTCCCACCCTCCTTTCAAGTTTATAGCTTTTGCTAAGCTGGTTGTATAGCTGGATATGCGATTTTCTGGATAAACACTCCGTGACGCATTGCAGGGTAATGTGACGTAGAAACCGTGGTCATCCATGACAATCCTTGACGCGTATGAGAACATTCGGATAATACACTCGTGTTTTAAGGAGATTGTAAGTCCAGCAGAGTTTTTTTATCGATATAACTGTTAAATTTCGAAGGCCATCCTAGCCATTTCACTAAAACAAGCGTAGATTTCCCCTGTTTTTTCTGACCTAAAATCTTTTCCACCTTAAAAGTTTTGTTTTCACTCACAATTATTTTTTGCAACTCTTTTTCATAAAAAACACCATCGATGACCTCGCCGTCGTAATCCGATACTCTGTAGACCGGGGGGTGTCGTGGAATACAGGAGGATATGGTGAAAAATTCTTCTGTGTAGTTCTGCTCATAACCTTTGGTAAACGGCCCTCGCACTTTAGAAATTCTTACGACGTCGCCTACTTTGTAATTAAATAGAGGATTCTCACGCTTCTTTATATCGCCATATAAGTTTTGAAAGACTTGACCCTCGTTTACTTTGTCGACATCCAGGGGTCTCATTCTAATACTCCGATGATAACTAGAGTTGTATCCTTGTATAAGATCCGGTAAAACGTCTGTGTATCGACGGGAATTTGTAGCTGTTAAAAATCTCCACATGCGACTTTTTAATGTTCTATTAAACCGCTCTACAACGCTGGCCTTCAAATCAGTGGCAGTGGCGAAATGATTGATTTTATGTTTTTTCATTACATCTTGAAAATGTTTGTTAAAAAATTCCTTCCCTTGATCCGTCTGTAATTTCTGCGGAATACGCCCCTCTTCGAGTATAGACTCAAACGCCTTAGTAACCTCGAGACCACTCTTATTCTTCAGCACTCGTACCCACGCATACTTGCTAAACACATCTATACACGTTAGCAAATATTTATTACCGTCATTATCTTTGGAGTATGCTATCATGTCAACGAGATCAGCCTGGAACTGAGCATCAATCCCGTACACCACTACTCTATTGCGTTTGTATTTTATAGGAGCTGTTTTGTGTAATGTGTAAGCATCCTGTCCCGACAACCACTCCGTAACCTGTTTATCGCTTAGACGCACACCGCTGTCTTTTAATACGGCGTCTTTCAACCGTTTTTTACCCCCCAAAGAACCAGGGTTGGCCGGTGTATAATAGGCCTTTTTCATAAGCTCCGTCATGTTGTTGATGTATCAACTACGTTGAAAAAATAACGCTTACAAAGGTATGAATCATTCTTTTATTTAATATAATACTGTTACAGTAAAATGAATAGATGCAACACCCAGTAAAATTATTCCATCACATCACATCTAGTAAAATGGTATTAATACATCACACTAAATTTGATATATTTTGGTTAGTAAAATAGAAGGTAATAACATCATAGATAATCTAGCCAGAGTAGGAAATCACGACACACCATCAGGTTTTGATCCAGTAAATATTTGATAAACGTTATGGTAATGTCGTTGAGATTCTCCATCATTTCAACAACTCTGTCTGCATCGTCTTCATATTCTCTCGACTGCAGATTCAGCTCCGTACATACATCCACAACATACGTTAACATGCACAAAACATCTATGATACCAATATCGCTTTGTGAATCGCACATCATTTCGACAACCTCTTTTACCATTACACCGGGGGGGTCGGGTCCATTAATACATTTTTCAGTCATTTCAGACCATGAACCAGACAATCCTCTTATATACTCCATCATTTTCTTGAGATTTGCTTCACGTTTGGTGTCTGGACCGCCTGATCTATCGGGGTAGGTTGCGTCGCAAATCACATTGTTCATAAGACTCTCCATCTGACGCAGGTAATGTTCTTTAAACATGGATTCCATACAGCTCTTTAAGCTACAGGCAACACCCATGTTGGTGGGGTCTTGTTCACTAGCCATTCACGATTGAGAGACCCTGCCAGAGATCAACGACGTCGTAGACAATGGCCTTGCAGGGTTTGTCCAAAAGTTTAACCCTGATTTCTTCTAGCTTAGCGGCGATGAAGGGCTCGTCTTTTAATTCGTGCAGAATAGTTCCGACTGTTCCTTGAATCCGGTGAGGATGGGATTTTAAACCGCAGCGGGTTAGGACAATCCCGATGATGAAATGCAGATTGGGTTTAAACAGTCTATTGGACAGCTCGTCAAAGTAGGTATCGAAGTAGTATGTAGGGGGGTCAAACAGACAGGAATGTTGTAGCTGGCTAGGGTGGTTTATCGCACACCCTTCACAGTCTTTCTTCAACTTATCTCCGATGAGATGCTGCAGCAACAGCACGACAGTGGCTTTTATGATTTTGAATCCAACTTCGGTGAAGCATCCATCCGTGGCGTCGAAACAGGGTTTGACTGCAAACTCACTACCGCTACTTGCATCAGACAGGAAAGTCAGGTTGCGAGCTCCAAGGTCTGTGCCAAATTTATCCAGCCAGTCTTTGTGGGGGTCGGAGGTTCCAGGAGTGTAGGTCAGAATATGGTCGGTAGCGTTGTCGTCAGGAGGTCCAGGAATATAATCGAAAGAGATGCCGCAACTGCACACATGTGCGTGTTCTGAAGCGGCGTCTTCAGCCATGGTTTATAAATGAGACTTGGCGGGGTCTGACTGCGGAGTTTTATGACCATAGTAAATGGGCGGGGCCGGCCACTTGTATCTCCCGCTTCGGCTGCATCTCTCAGGGTGGAACAGTTGCACTTTGATTTTACTGTATCCGGCTTGCATGTCGCACCACTTGAACATCTTGTTTATGTTTGAAAAAATACTACTCAGCAGAGTCACATCGCACCACTTGAACAAAAATTGCATTTCATACATCTCAAGATGCTCATTTTGACGCACCCGTCCTGAATGACTTCCGAGCGTTGTCGTGTCTTTACAACAGAATATGTATACGCAATCATCCGGATTCTTTTTAGTGTGGTCGCCGACTACTCGGTATCGAACATTCGGGGTGGCTCCATCCCACTCGGCAATGTACAATGGTTCATCACCACTGTCATTCAGATCCTTCCACACTAGTTTGTAAAATAAAGACCAGTCTTTTTCAGGAAATACTAGACATATGTCTTCTCCCGGTTTAAAATCGCCAGCACTATCACTGGTGTAGAGCATAACAACTCGAGACGGTTTGTGAAATATGTATCCGAATACACGGCCACTATTCATCAGAAATTCGCCTTTACACCAGTCCGTAGTTTCATGGAGAAACTTTGTCAAACTCACATGTCCATGCGGTTTTCTCGGTGCCATAGCTAGACTTTCCATCAGATCATCATTTATCGATCCCTCTGGGGATTTAGGTGAGTATAAATTCTCCATACTTTTGTAAAATCAGAAGCAATGAGTGAGATTCAAGAGTACAACACATCCATTTATACAACCATCCGCTCCTCTGGAATGTGGTGGGACGAACCCGTTCAAACATAAAACCTTACATCATATCAATGTTTCCCTTATAATCACAAGGACAAGAGATCCCCTTCGAACATAAATCTTACATCGTATCAATGATTCCCTTATAATCACGAGGACTGACGCATGCCACGCCTATTATTCAATTACACGACAGGTCATATGACACAAGGTCACCACAGGTCAAGGTCACCCAAGGACGCAGGGAGGAGGGGCCGGGTCAAACACAGGGCACGGGGAGGGGGCGGGTCAAAGGTTAATGGGTTAATTAAAAACCCATTAATCATTTTGACACATAGTCCATCATATCACTACTCGTGCGCACTGTGCATTCATTCACTCTCACTCCTACATTAGTAAGCATTCTTTACATAACCACATCCAAACTATATTGCAATAGCCTACTGAAATTTGTTCTAACCACGATATTGAATAGTATCTGTAAAACCAAAAATAATGTTTAAATATGAATCGGGTGTCTAGGTGTGTGAATGAACGAACGAACCCACAGATGCATAGCCTAGAGTTACAGACAAATTAGATTGTAAAGTTTTTACTATAAAATAGACATGTTAGACAGTTTCTGCTCATATGTTAAATATATAGTATGTTTGTCAAAAATAAACTAATCAACTGGTATCCAATGCAAGCTATATCAAAATAATGAATCCTTAACTTTGAAATATGTATGATAAAATGTATTGGCCCACTTTAAAAATAATACTTTATATGGAAAAATAATTTTCTTTTCAAGATGTTTCCAACTCTAACTTTGAACCAACTCTATAGAATGGCCCATATAACCTATTTGACCAGGATTTGTTTCCAGGTATGTCTAAAAATGTGTTTTTGAGTTTCATTTATATTTTGATTTTATCATATATTTATCATGGAATTGGGGGGGGTGTCATTAATAATATTATTAGTGTTTATGTTGTTATTAATAATTGCTCAGACTTGCAGAAGAAAAAAAATTGCCAGTCACTGACAATTCAACCAAATACAAAGTATTTATTTAATTTCCGAGAGAGTTGACTTAACACTCCTTTTGCCAACAATATTTTTTTCTACGACCCTCCAAAATGATTGTGAAAAAAAGCATGACCCTCCCCGATAATTTATTGATTACTTTTGTACTGGTTTGTGCTTAAGCATAGATGTTCAGCCATTCCATGATAAACGACTAAACTCCTGCTTTCTCATCTTGCTAGGGCTGTAACGATAGACCAAACCTACAATTCATTTCGTATCACAATTTTTTTTTTTTTTAAATCATGTTTTCGGTGCTAATGCAGTGGAGATGCGTTCATGTAAAATGTAAGGGTGGCGCTGCCAATAAAGTATCTTAAAGCTGCCACAAAGAACCGGCAAAAAGTAATGATTATGAATAATATAGCAAGGGGACATTTTAATTGTTTATTAATAAATAAGTCTTTGTCAGTGTCAGCTGCTATAAAGGTGACGATAATGACTCGCGATATTCGCAGTAGTGAATGTGCCAGAGAGAAATGCACATTTCATAGGGATTACATAAGCAGAGAGCAGTCTGTCATCTGTTTTCTTTTGTTTTGAACTCGCAAAGAATTTTAGAGAATTGCAAACATTTTGTGCTGTTGTTGAAGCCCGACATCGAATCGAACATTAATGTGCATTTCCAACAAAATAATAACACCCTCACGACGATTGTTTCACGAGAAAAAAAAAAAATCTCAGAAATTAGGCTACACTATCGCGCTGCGCTAAAGGACTTCCCGTATCAGCCGCCATCTAATCCTGCTAACATGAAATAAGCCTTCTCGCGAGCAGGTTCAAGCTGACGGACCTGTTGCTATGACCGCAAGTCCAGGATGAGTGTCGAAGAACCAAACAATCCAAGATCATGGCAAATCGCCAACAATCAAATCCAGCTAACTGAGTTAGCGACGAACGAAGAACGGGCCCCAGGTCTGTGAGGCAAGTACCTTAGGCTATACGCTGAGTTTCGGTTCATTTATTAGACGCGAGTCAGTCTACTATGTTTACTTATTTATTAAATCCAGGCAATTGGTTGATGAACCATTGATCAAAATTAAGATACAATTTATACAAAATGAAATTCACTTTAAAGAAAGGCTTTCTACAAAACAGCACTTAATGTTAACAAAACACCTTGAAGTGGTCAAAATCATGCCTTGCCATGTCTCCCGATATATTGCGTAGGCTATACTATAGGGCTGAACGATATTCTGTTTTAGCATCGACATCGCGATGTGCGCATGCGCGATAGTCACATCGTCGCAACATGCGATGTGAAGAAGGGTAGCACACAGTAAACACGCGTTTGTTGTATAGCTTGTTGCCGGGGTGACATGCACGTTCCGCGTGCCTGCACAGTGATTGGTTCGCTGTGCTGTTGCTCACCGTCACCGCTCAAAGCCAGCATCCACCGGCAATTCTGAAGTTAAAAATGAGCGACGAAGAGAATCCACCGCAAGCAAAGTATGATTTTGTACCAAAAAGAAAGTCGAAATCAGCTATTTGGGACTATTTCGGCTACAAAAAGGAGGATGTTGACCAAAAACAGGTATTTTGCCTGGAGTGTTATAAAGTTGTGGCCACAAAACATGGAAACACAACCAATTTGTCTGATCACTTAAAACGGCTCCACAAAGCTCTTTACGACGAATACAAAGTTAAATCTGGATGTGAACCAAAACAAAAAACTATTTGCAATGCTTTTGCCAGCGTGACACCTTACCAGAAAGGCTCTCAACGACATAAAGAAATAACAGATGCAATAACGTTTCATATCGCTAAAGATATGTTGCCATTAAACACCGTCGCCAAAGAAGGATTTAAGAAAATGATTCAAATGCTTGACAGGAGGTATGTTATCCCATCCCGCACACATTTTTCACAAGTTGCGATAAAAGAGCTGTATGAAAAATGCAAATCTAAGATTGAAGCAGAGCTGCTGTCACATGTGGCTTATTACGCAGCTACAACAGACTTGTGGTCCAGCAGGACAACGGAGCCCTACATAAGTCTGACGGTCCATTTCATCACAGAGGACTTTGAGATAAAGAGTCGCAGACGGCATTTTTCCCGGAGAGTCATACAGCCGAGAATATCGGAGAGGCCCTGAGAGAAGCGGTGGCGGCTTGGGGCTTAGATGAAACACGTCAAGTCTGCATAACAACAGATAATGCAGCGAACATGGTTGAGAGCTGCCGCTCTGAACAAGGCTACAGTGCTTCGGGCACAGACTGCATCTTGCAGTTGGTGAGTAATGACCATGATCCTTATCGTAAATATACATTTTTACTCAGCTGTTTTACTTGATAACCTGTCTTGAACCTGACAAAAACGTGTAAAATTAATGTGTTGCATGTGTGTAGATCTTTAAAACGTAAGAAAAAAATACAGAAACTAAACATTTACTTTTAAAAAACATATTATTTAATCTGTGAAAAAAATAAAATATATAATATAATATATAAATATAAAATTAAAATACATATATATATATATATATATATATATATGACCACATTATTCTTAAAAAATAAAATTGTGCGCTTCAATAATTAAAGTTTGCAATGTTTTGTTTTTTTTCTCCGCATAGAAAATGCAGTGAAAAACGATGTTCGCATTGATCGTGCTGTTGGGGTCTGCAAGAAGCTTGTGAGCCACTTCTCTCACAGCTGGAAGGCCAGAGATGCCCTTTCAAAAGTCCAGAAGGAATTCAATCTACCATCACATTGTCTCATCTCAGAATGCCAAACAAGATGGGGTTCCAGGCAGATGATGATAAGCAGGATATTAGAGCAGCAGCAGGCTTTTACTCAGGTTTTCCACCTGGAAAACAAAAAGAGCTATGTGAGGATGCTCTTCGTGGATTACAGCTCAGCGTTTAATACAATCATTCCAGACATTCTTTACAATAAACTGTTACAATTACAGATCCCCCTTCCCACCTGTACCTGGATTAAAAACTTTCTGACAAGCCGTCCACAATCTGTGAGACTGGGCCCCCACCAGTCCTCCACACTCACACTCAGCACGGGCTCCCCTCAAGGCTGCGTGCTGAGCCCTCTGTTGTATGCTCTGTACACCTACGATTGCACTCCAATCTACCTAACTAACCACATTATAAAATATGCGGATGACACTACTGTAGTTGGATGTATTTACGAGGGGGATGAGACAGCATACAGGGCAGAGGTGAAGGAACTGTCACGTTGGTGCTCAGATAATAACCTAACGCTTAATATCCTTAAAACAAAAGAGTTAATTTTGGATTTCAGGAAGCACAGACAGGACTACACCCCTCTCCTTATAAATGGAGAACAGGTGGAAATTGTCTCCACCTTCAGGTTTCTGGGCACTTACCTCTCTGCTGATTATTCCTGGACCTACAACATCAGGGCTCTGGTCAAAAAAGCCCAGCAGCGTCTACTTCCTGCGTGTCCTCAGGAAGAACAATATGGACACAAAGCTGCTGCTTGCATTCTATCACTCCTCTGTGTTGAGTGTACTAACATATTGTTTAAACATATGGTATGCAGGCTCCACAGCTGAGGACAGGAAGGCGGTGCAGAGGGTTATAAACACTGCCCAAAAGATCATGGGCTGTCCTCTGCCCAGTCTGGAAAACATCTCTACATCCTGCTGTCTCAGGAGAACCAAGGCCATCACGAGAGACCCCTTACACCCTGCCTATCCCCTGTTTGACCTGTTGCCTTCTGGGAGACGTTACAGGTCAATCAAATCCCACACTAGCAGGTTGACAAATAGCTTTTTTCCCTGGGCTATACGAACAGCCAATACCCATTGACACTCATACACATATACTCACATTTTATACTACTGTGTCTCTATTTTAACGAGAAACTGTCTGTTTTTACCCATGTCTTGTCTTTGTTACTGAAGTATGCCGGGTGAGCACCCTAAATTTCGTTGTACCCCCAAAAGTGCAATGACAATAAAGGCTATTCTATTCTATTCCTGTCTGCAGACAAGAAGGTGCGACATCTCATTCCTACGTGGCAAGATTTAGATGTCCTAGAATCTGTTAGCAATTCACTAGGCCCAATGCTGGATTTCACTGATGCACTTTCTGGGGATGAATATGTCAGTGTCTCCTTTGTAAAGCCAGTTCTTCAGCTCTAAAACATCACTACTGGAAATGCAAGAGGAAGACACAGACCTGACCAAGAACATCAAGAAGAAGATACTTGACTCATCTTACAATGAGAAATACGAAGATGATGATACTCAGAAGCTGCTAGATCTGGCATCTTTTTTGGACCCCGGTTCAAGATGGACTTCGTCAGTGCAGACAAGACCACCCAAGTTAAGGCCAGTGTGGCATCACAGATGATGGAATGCCAGGAGAAATCAAGCTGCAGCACTGACGTGGAGCCAAGTGCCAGTGTCAGTGCACCTCAGCCAAAGAAAGCAAAGAAGTCATTGGGAAGCTTCTTTAAACAGAGTGAAACTGTTGCAAAGGGTGATTCCTCTCTGACCATAAAGGATGCTGTGGAAGCAGAGTTAAACACCTACATGCTAACACCTCCAATAGATAAAGAGGAAGATCCACTTGCATGGTGGAAAGTACACAAACTTAGCTTTCCTCGACTCGCCAGACTTGCCCGCAAATACCTGTGTATTCCTGCGACAAGCTCGCCGTCAGAGAGACTTTTCAGTACTATTGGCAACATCATCACTTGCCAACGAACCTGTCTCAAGCCTGCAAAGGTTGATAGACTTGTGTTCTTAGCTAAAAACCTTGAGTAAGGAAAGCGTAAAGAATACATAAGCATGCATCATGCTAAACAATACTCAGTTTAAGAGAAGTTTTATTTTATTTTGTTTTTCATATATTTAGCCATTATGTTGATGACCAACACTGTTTTACTTTGGCATTTTTGCTAAAAAAGTTGACTTAAAAAAGACTGTGAACTAAAATGCTTAAGTTGTTTTATAAAAAAATATTTATTTTAAGTTATATTTTTTTTTAACCAATCAAGGGGTTGGTGAAAAGCTGCCGTTTAAACGTGTTCTGCTGTTCTGTTTACAATATGTTCTAATACGCTGTTTAGAAGATTTAATACAAAATGTGTTAAAGTTTTATTTCATTTTGTTTATTTATTTATATTTAGCCATTATGATGACCAACACTGTTACTTTGGCACTTTTGGCACAAAATGCTTATAAGTTGTTTTATATATATATATATAAAAAAACATTTATTTTCAGTTAGATTTTTGTAAACCAATCAGAGGGTTGGTGTAAAGCTGCTTTTTTATTTAAAAACCTGTTCTGCTTCTCTGTTTACATAAATATGTTCTAATTTTTGGAATAAAACATAAGTGACCTTTTTGTCAGCTTGCTTATTGAATTTATTAATATCATTGGAATGGAAATTATTGACTTTGGCCTGGATTGTTGACTCGCAATATCGCAATATATTATCGTTGGGGGGAAAAATATCGCAATGTATTTTTTTTTCAATATCGTGCAGCCCTACTATACTATCATAATCAACATAGATGGGGAGAAAACAAAACATTATAATAAATATGAAACTAAATGCACTTATTGCTACAACACATATACAGACTCTATTTGTACGAACTGCTGCACATTCATTTAATTCTGAATTTTGCACACAAGTTGAAAGGCATTTGTTTGTGCATAGTAAAACATATCTGAGGGCTGTTTCACAAAAGCAGAATTTAGAAATCCAGAATAAGAGATAAAGCTGGGCTTGACCTAGTGTGATCAGTGCATCCTGGCTTTATCAGTTTCACAAAGGCCAAACCAGGCTCAGGAGGAGAGGCTATGTCAAGCCAGGTGTAAGTAATTCAGATAAGTGGGTGTCAACAGCTTTCTTCAAGAGACCACACAGTCCATCACAGATTCATTGATGCTACAATGGATAAGTTGCGTGCGCCATACTTCCAGTGTTGGGTGTAACTAATTACTAAGTAATTAGTTACTGTAAATTAGTTACTTTTCCCTTGAAAATGTAAAGTAAGGTGTTAGGAGTTAACAGTTAAAGGACCCAGAACCAGATATGAAGAATGAAGACCCGGAGTCAGAATTATAAAAAATTAAAGAAAGTTTTTACTGAACATAGTTTCATAGTTGAACAAGTCAGCTTCAAGACTCACTCAGGAGTTCGTAGGCCATTTTCAAGGTCTAAGCTACGTCATTGCTTACACGTTGAATGATTCTCATTGGTTAAGAAATAGATACACAGTAATTTTCCACACATATACAGATAGACGAAGCATATCTCCATCGATGATGTATCTGACATTCAGAGGCACGTCATGACCTTCCAGGTCGCAAACTTGAGTTGCTGGCGCCAGTGTGTCCAGAACAACAACTCATTCAATCTCCAATAATGGCAGTAGTTCCTTAACCTGCAACCAAGAAGACTAGCACTAAACTTTAGTCTAACTGGAGTAAGACTTCAACATGGTGCCTTAAACTATTGGCTTCAATGAACCCTTTATGTTTTAACACTCAAACACAAACCAAATCCCTATTTTCCTATTATTTTCACTGTTACTGCATTCACATAGGACACTAGCAAATAGGAGCTCCCATCAAGCCTGAAGAGAGTCTGAGCGGCTTATTATCAGTTAAGTGTACCAAAACATAATGGTAAAACATTCACTCGTTTGGGAGGAAAACAGATAACATTTGCTTCCCAGAAAGGAAATATCATAGAAAGAATACATTTTAATACAACAATTAAAGTTCAATATAGCAATGCTCAATATAGCTTGACCATCTGTACAGAGAAGTATCATATGTGTTGGACATATATGTTCACAACGCCTTTAGGATCCACAAACATTTCTCCTGAGACCAGAGAAAGAGACAAATGTCCTTGTGCACCTAAAAGAAGCTGGTGACTTGTGCATGTACATCAGCATGCATTTAAGTATATGATTTCACAAGCAAAAGCACAAATAATAAATTTATGTCAATAAATGATTAAGTAACAATGAATATAATTAATTATTGATTTTATAAAAGAAATATATAATCATTCAAAAGGATATTATGACATATATATACACTGAAGAGGCAAGGGATTTTGACCACCCCTTCAAAGGGATTACTCTTAATTTATCTGTAATTAAATTACAGTTACTTCTGATATCCATCCATCCATCCATCTTCTTCCGCTCATCCGGGGCCGGGTCGCGGGGGCAGCAGTCTAAGCAGAGATGCCCAGACTTCCCTCTCCCTAGACACTTCCTCCAGCTCTTCTGGGGGGATACCGAGGCGTTCCCAGGCCAGCCGGGAGACATAGTCTCTCCAGCGTGTCCTAGGTCTTCCCCGGGGCCTCCGCCCAGTGGGACGTGCCCGGAACACCTCCCCAGGAAGGCGTCCAGGAGGCATCCGGAACAGATGCCCGAGCCACCTCAGCTGACCCCTCTCGATGTGGAGGAGCAGCGGCTCTAGTCTGAGCTCCTCCCGAGTGACCGAGCTTCTCACCCTATCTCTAAGGGATCGCCCAGCCACCCTGCGGAGAAAGCTCATTTCAGCCGCCTGTATCCGGGATCTTGTCCTTTCGGTCATGACCCAAAGCTCATGACCATAGGTGAGAGTAGGAACGTAGATTGACTGGTAAATCGAGAGCTTTGCCTTACGGCTCAGCTCCTTCTTTACCACAACAGACCGGTACATCGACCGCATTACTGCTGAAGCTACACCGATCCGTCTGTCAATCTCCCGTTCCATCCTTCCCTCACTCGTGAACAAAACCCCAAGATACTTAAACTCCTCCACTTGAGGAAGGATCTCTCCACCAACCTGAAGTGGGCAAGCCACCCTTTTCCGGCTGAGGACCATGGCCTCGGATTTGGAGGTGCTTATTTTCATCCCAGCCGCTTCACACTCGGCTGCAAACCATCCCAGTCTTCTGATATAATTGAGGTAAATACAGTCCCTCCAGAAAAACGCGATTATGCGATCGCTGAATTCAATGCAAAATCAGCCAAAGTCCGCATATTCATGTGGGGGCCGCATTTTTTCGAATAAGCCGCACTTTCGCCGCATAAAATGCCGATTTCCATGCAAAATATGCGGGGCTTGCATGATTTCATAATCCTCGCATTTTCGTTGCAAAAAAAAGTCACATATATCTTCGCAGAAAGTTGAAAAATGTTGCGTTTGCTTCATACAAGAGCAGCCATTTCCTCCTGTTTCCATGGGAACGTTATGAAGTGACGCAATTACGCGACGGGATAGCTCACAGCTGAAGTTATTGCAGACATAGACATAATATATACATAGACGCCCTATTGGCCGCTGGAGCGTACGTCAATGGCGCCGCCATATTGGGGAGATCAACTTTCCCATACCTCTCATACCGGGAATTGAGAAAAATGCCTGTTTTGTGCGCTGCTTGGGGCTGTAAAAATCACCACACAACTGAAAACAGCTTTCAAGGAAGTACCTTTCACAAGCAAGACTGAACGTTTGTTTTTGGTTGTATTTGGTCATGATTTAATTAGTAAGTAACGTTTAGAGATTAAATACTACTGTTATTGTGTCACGCAATGTAGTTTTAATAGTTTTTCAGTCGACAATGTAGTTGTTTAAAGCTCAAATATGTGGTTTGTTTATAAAGATAGAGCCTATTTAAAAATTTGATCCGAAGTTTTCGGAGTTGCTGCACCCCCGCCCAGCGCTCGTCTCCCCCGCCTGGAACAGCCGTACCACGGCCAGTGCTTCTGACGGTTGCCGCTGGCTCGGATGTCTCTAGTCTAGAGGTTAAACATGAGATATAATTCGTATAATTTGTGTTTATCTTTGGTCTCATTAATCTATAAATGGTTCCCTGGTAAATAGTTTTGGCTGAAGACAAAGTAAAGTTTCATAACTTTATATTTAGGCTATTTTAACATTGTATGTTTGACTGAAGCTACTGTTATATATACTGTTATACTGTTATAATGGCTAGCCTATTACTGATCAATAAAACTGAAATTTAGCACAAAGAGCTAAATATTAAATATATTTTTTGTGTGTGTTTATTCTGTAGTTGAAATGTCTTATTCTATTGCTATTATTATAGAATTATTAATAAACTATTATCAATATTTTTACATGTATTCATTACCATTTTATTTGCTGTATACTATTGTTTTATTTTATTGACTAAACTATTTACTAGTACTTTTCACTTTATGTTATAATTACTATATTCATTGCACTGCATGCCCAGTTGTACCACAACATATGTATTATCATAAATGATCCATCAGTTATCAATGTTATTGCTAAAATCTGGTCAATCACATAAAATGCTTTTTCCACAATGAGCAAACTTAAATATCTCAGTATGGGGACCTTCACCATTCTTATCCAAGAACGTTTTTATCCAGAAAAACGCAGCTCACCCGTTTACTTACATTTAATTACAATGCAGTCTTGACCTCCGCAAAATGGCGGACCCGTTGACGTATCGCAGCAACGTTCCAAAGCGGCCAATAGGGCGTCTATGTATATATTATGTCTATGATTGCAGAGGCCAGAAAGACTCACGGAGCACTGGCGATTCCAGGGGGTGGCCTGGGGTGGCCAGGGCCACCCCTGAAAGCTCATTGGCCACCCCTGTGGCCACCCCAGATCTGATAGGTAGTTGGTCAAGTTCGTCAACACAAGAAACAAGAGAAATGCTGTCAATCAATGATGACAGCTGATCAAACGATTTCGGTCCTGTTTTACCTTTTTTAATAACACAGTAATAGTCATACTGAGGCTCTGAGAGCTGATTTCTGCTCAGCGGGCGTTTGGCCATGCAGGTCAGGTTACTAATGAGATGCGCGTGCTGGCTGCTGCTGCTCCGTGAAACAGGTGGACAGTCTTACAACAAATACAACGATAAAAACGTGGGAATCTGTAGATTGAGAGGTATGGTAATTTAATGTTTAGTTATATCGTAGTTCCCTGTGAATGTGTAGGAAAACTGAAAAAGTCGAACTACACTGTACTAGCTAGATTAGCATCCTGAGAGAGGCCATACCTTATTTCCACTCATACACCGCTATGAAATATAAAACGCTATTTTCTGGAAGACAGATGGTGGTTTTTGCAGATGTGTGTGTTCAATTATAGCTAATGTTATATTTTTCGCCAACCAGTGTGTGAAATATAGTGTGACAGTCTAGATTTAATTTAAAACACAAAAACAAGCTGTGACTTATTTATTTGCTCTGTGGTTTAAGGGGTGTTTAAAAAGGACTTTTTGTTTGTATCAATTAGCTCATCTTCACAGTCCACATATATTTTTAGAAGTTTAAATAGGCAGATGATTTTGAGTCTACTCTGTTTTGATTTTTAACTGTTTTGAACGGTTTGATTTTAAAAACGTATTAATGCTGAATCAAAGCCAACGTTTCAATTCATACTTCCATCAAGGCCTTGGACATGAATACTGTCTGGGTTGTAAAACACTTTTTGCACATTTTCATAAATCACAAGGCATCCTAATGAAATTATTCAGTCATCAGGCCACTCTCTGTGTTACCTGTGTTTGCTTTACTTATTTAAGTCCCCTCTTGTGGTTAAAAAAAAACACTCCTGACAAAGAACAAAGAAATTCAAATTCCAGTATCTCTAACAAATTATATCTAAGCTAAATAATAACATAAACTAAGCATGTAAAGAACAACAAATATTTTGTTTTTTTCCTCACAAACTTAGTTTTTTCTTTTGCTTTTACAGATACACTTTTGAATAAGGTCCTATATTTAAGCATTTTGGTTTGTCCTGTTGGATTTCTGTGTTTTCATGTAATCACAAGATGGTGCCTCAATTAGTAAAGCAAACTCAGGTAACAATACAGGTGACACAGATGATGAGCTGACGACTGATACAAGTTATTCTATAGGATGAGTTAAGAGCAGTTTAATTTTGCTAATCTAATCTAACTTGTGAAGTGACAAGGACTTAAATACACTACAAGAAAATAGTTCTTAGAAAATATTTACCCTATCCTGACCATAATTACTGATTAAAAATAGACATGTTAAAATAACCAGAGATACTTGAGGACTGTCTGTAAATGGTGGTTAGGACTGTTTTTAACAGGATAGACACCTTTATTTGACAGTTATGAGACAGGAAATCATGGGAGAGAGAGACGATGTGACATGCAGCAAAGGACCGGGATTTGATCCATTTTCGGCTGCGTACATATACGCATTAACTTCGCTATGCCATGGCCACCCCACTCTAGCTTTGTGTCCCATCTTGGCCACCCCCCGAAAAATGTCCTGGATACGCCACTGTCACGGAGGCGATTGACATCTCACAAATCGAACTCGTATAACTGTCTGTCACACGTTCTACCATCACATCGTTACTTAATAAACAAAATAAGATAAAAGAATAAGCATCAAACAGAAATTACCCGCACACATGGGGTGTTTGAGGCGCACACACTGCAGACAGTTCAGCGCGCAGCTCTTAAAGGGGCCACACCTTATTTACACTCGTTAAAGTCTGAAATAAAACATTGCTGATTTTGTAATTGTGAAAGAGAGTCTATTGTGCACTTATTGTTTGAATGTCCCTATTTTTCAATCTTTGGAATGAGATGTCTCAATTTCTAGGTTTTAAAATGAATTGCAACCTTGTCTTAAATTTGTCATCTTCATACAAATGATTTTGACTTTCCTATAAGAAAAATGTATGTTATCGATTTTTTCTATTATTAGGAAAATTTCATATTCATCAAACTAAGTGGAGTAACTCAAAACCCAACTTTGCTCATTTCAAAACAGCCTTTAAAATGTATTTTGAGTCTTTAAATTTAAAAAAAAAAAAAAAAATCGAAAAGCCCAAAAGATCTGTATCTCTGCTAAAGGAATTTAATATGTCTGTGATCCCCTCTATCTTTTTTTTTCTTTTTCTTTTTTCTTGTTTTTTTTTTTTTTTTTTTTCCAAATTATTGTTTCATGTTTTAGGCTACTTCTCAGATGTTATACTTATCAGAAAATGTGTAAAAGAAATGTCAAGAACTTGATATCAAACTCTGTGATTTTGAAAATTTAATAAAAATAAAACAAGATGAGAAATTAAATATTCCCAGCACTTTCTATGATGTAGTATGCTTGCTACATCATAGAAAGTAATAAGAAATTACTCTTTACATTAAGGTAGTAGCCTAGTGAGAACAGGGTGTTGGAGGAATCACTTTTTTTCTCTTTTTCATCAAACCGCAGTTTTTGCAAGTTCCCGCAATTTTTGCAAGTTCCTGCAATTTTTGCAAGTTCCCGCAATTTCATCGCATAAAATTGCATAAATATCCCGCATATTCCATCGCATTTTTAAAGAAAACGGGCCGCGTAATCAAGGATTTTTGCCCGCAACAATCACAAAAAAACTCCGCGTTTTTCTGGAAGGACTGTAAATACTGTGTATAGATCAATCTGATCTCACAGCGATTCGTAAGCATTTTATGAGGTGTCTAAATATTACGACCGCACTCGTACAAATTCGTATAAATTATTGTAAAATATGTATGAAAAAAGTGTGAAATGTCATGAGATCAGACATAAAAAATAGTGGGTTTAACATCAAAATGTATTGTCTTGATGCTAAAAAGTATGTTTTTATAATGTGACCTTCTCCTCCTTGGTCAGTTTAAGGATAATTCATGCAATTTTATAGTATTTATTTGAAAGAATTAAAACAGATTCATGTTTATCCTTGTCTTATTCAGCTGGTTGAGATTGATATGGGATTTTGAAAGTAATTAGTAATTAAAAGTAATTAAATACTTTTTACAGAGAGTAATTAGTACAGTAATCTAATTACACTGTTGAAGAGGTAATTAGTAACTAGTAATTAATTACTTTTTTAGAGTAACTTACCCAACACTGCATACTTCACACCAAATGAGCAACATCTTTTAATGGAGACTTACGGGGAATTGAAGCACATCATACTCAGAAAAGGAAACACTGCCACTATTATAAAGGAGCAAGAAAGGGCATGGCAAACAATAGAGGATCGACTGAATGCGCTACTGAAAACGTCATAATTATACATTCAAAGAGTTACTTGTCATTTGCTCAAATGAACAACTGTAAACTTAAAAATGAACAGTGGAAGTCAATGTTGTAACATGTGTGAATCTGACAGCTGATTAATTTATGTTACTCCTTTTTGTTACATATCCTATCAATATTTATACAGAACAAACATGACTGGACCAAAGAGGACCTGGCAACAGGTCAAGATCAAATATAAGAACGTTTTGCAGACTGGTAAGTGTCTGATAAAATTTTGGGACCCAACAGTCTGCACAGGTAGCGGATGTCATCCCCAGAAAAGCAGTAGGCTAACGCTTTTGCAGGTACAGTAATTGTCGGGAAAAGCCAATGGGTCAGACCTCTCCCGAAACACTCTTTCACATCTGAAAGGACTTCTCAATATAAGTGCTTCATCATCTACGATGTCATCCAAAAATGGGCATGCCATTGTAAAGGACGAAACATTTATGTTTAGAGCTACTTATATTGCCTGACTTGATTGACAAAACTTTTGCTTCTTTATCAGTCATTTCTCTAATTCCCTCATCACATACAATAGCCTATTAAAGACCTATCTGTCAAACTTAGAACAACAGCAGTCTTCAAAAACACAATTGAACAGTAACAATGCCCATATGGATAATTATTATTATAGTTAATAATGGTAGGCTACCATCATAATGTTACAATAATAATAGTAGGCTACTTGACTGAATGCCAATATGTATCAGAGGTATTTTAATGCAGGCTGATAAAAATTGCTCTGAACACATAGATGACAAAACGGAATAACTGACAAAACACATTGGTTTCTGATCGGCGTGACCGCTGTTTGAAGGCACCAGGATTGACTAAGCCTGGCTGTTAGCCTGGTCTGGAGCAGGCTAGCTGCACAGAATAAATCGCCATGGTAACTTATGTGCTACTGCTTTTCTGAAACCGAGTCCCGGCTTAACTCAGCCAGGATATCTGGAAAATCCCGGCTTAATCTGCTATCTTGGTTTTGTGAAACAGCCCTCCGATGTCAAATTCAGACAAATCGGCTCATTCAACCACACAACACACACACACACACACATACACACCTCACAAATTCAAGCCTACAGCTCCCAAACTTTTTAGACACGTTTAAAAATTATCGTGAGGTCGAGAGGTTCGGCTCGGCTTGTATCCTCCACATAACACGAGCCGCAACATGCTAGCACAAACAATTTTCACGCGATTTCTCCCAAGTGATAAAGATCATCTGCAAGCTCGTAAAACAGCAAAAAAAAAAAATATTTAAAAAAAAATCGCACCGTGTAAGCCCGCCTTAAGGGAGTATGAATATATAAACAGATGTTTCAGCATTAAATGCATTTTCTGAGAATTTATATTTCAAGTTTTGACTGCAAATGTCACGTCCATAATGCTGGAATTGCCCAATTTTAAAGAATTTCAACAATTTTTTTTTGTGTAGGTCTACGTATTTTATTGTTAACTTCAATTTATACTAATAGTAGTTTAAAAATGTAGTAGCCTTACATCCAACAAATCACACTCTAGTGTTATGGTGGCAATTTCAGTAGATTTACTCACTAACATTGTTGTGGAAACACAATAAGAATGGAAAATAAAATATGGTAGTATCGTGCTACAGTGCACATTATATATCAGCTGCAGTTCTGGCGCCTCAGTCCCAATACTGTAAAACTCAACGTACATTCACATCACATGTTAATGTAGCAGTAGAGCAACACTCACAGGACACTGCACTTATTCACAATCACAAAAGTTCGTTATTTGCTCGTACTTTAAAGCTTTGCCGGGTAAAAATTTCATTGGCGTTCTGTTCTAATGCATTTTTTTCTGAGCGCGTACTGAAGTGTGCGCGCACTGTCAAACAGCGCCAAACTGTTGTTAAGTCAAACCCATTTGATAGCGATGGGGGGCCGTGACCGAGAGAGCTATAGTTACATTGAAAAAATATGCAAACAAGCCACTTTTAAATTGAGCTGTTTTGATGAATACAAAAGTTGGATGACCCTCCCCTATTTTCCTCCGGTAGACCTTTCCATAAATACCGAACGGTCCCAAAGTAAATTTGTGGTACTGACCATTTTTATTAGCACCATTTGTATAGGTTCATATGGAAAAACAAAAAAAAAATATTCTGAAGACAATGTTCAAACCCTTTGATTACACAAACAAAAGTAAATGAAGTCACTTTTTATTTCTCTATGAAATCAGTACAGTACATACAGTACATTATTGGCCATATACAGTATTTCAGGGCTATTCAATTAGTTTCATTCCAGGTCCGGATTATTAAATCGAAAAGTTGAGGTGGGCCGATGGGTTTAGCTTACTTATTGAAACATAACAGTATCAATAAATAAGCTAAAGTGATATGCAGACCATAACCTAATAAATAACTTATTTACAGCTATACAAATATATTAATTATACAATATCATAGGTAAGAATTATTTTATTAATAATTATTATAGGCTTAAATTAAAATATCCTGACAGTGAGACTTTCGTAACCATAGGAAAAACCATGCATGGCTCACTACAACTGTATAAAAAAATGCCTAAACAGGTAAAATCTATACATACATTTCTGCCTAAACCATGGTAAATTATTACATTCATGAATCATGGTAAATGTTTGTAAGGGTGGTGATTAGAAGATTTATAGTCTTCTAACTTTGTTAATTTTTTTCTGCTATTCAGTAGTGTTGGGAATGTTAAGACTGTTTCATCGGATTTAAAAGTTTTGTAACAGAGAGGAGTGTCCGATTGAAACGCTTCTGGGGAAAAATCAAAGATAACGACTGTAGACTATGTACCGCAAGGATCGGTTTTAGGCCCTCTGCTATTCTCAATATACAGTATATGCTGCCACTTGGTAATATTATAAGAAAACACGGAATTAACTTCCACTGTTACGCTGACGACACTCAATTATATATTTCATCACGACCAGATGAAAACACTAACTTATCTAAAATGACAGAGTGTCTCAAAGATATAAAATGCTGGATGACGCGTTATTTCCTGCTATTAAATTCAGATAAAACGGAGGTATTACTTATTGGTCCAAAAAACTACTCACAAAACCTCACACAATACAACTTTAATATAGACGGATGTCCTGTTACTTTATCCACAACAGTAAAAGACCTGGGTGTTATACTAGACTGCAACTTCAAAATTATATTTCATGTGTTACAAGAACAGCCTTTTTCCACCTTAGAAACATTGCTAAGCTACGTAACATGCTATCTGTTTCTGATGCAGAAAAGTTAGTTAATGCATTCATGACCTCGAGACTAGACTACTGTAATGCTTTATTAGCCGGTTGTCCTGCATCGTCAACAAACAAGCTACAGTGAGTACAAAATGCAGCTGCTAGAGTTCTTACTAGGTCAAGAAAATATGATCATATAACACCGATTTTATCATCTCTACACTGGTTACCTATTAAGTTCCGTATCAACTACAAAGTACTACTACTGACCTATAAAGCCCTAAATGGTTTAGCTCCTATGTACTTAACGGACCTTCTTTCGCCCTACAATCCACCGCGTTCCAAGGTTGTCTAAGCGATGCTGGGCCAAAACATTTTTTGTCACATACATCAAACGTCTCCTCACTATCGGCTAGCTACCTGTCCCCTAAACACACTGTAAAAAAAACGCGGTCTCTGTAGACACCACAGGCTCCACAAACGGCAACAAAAACAATCATGTCTTACCCGGACCACGAAACCTAACAAACAGTGTTCCAGCCAATCACTGGCAAGAAGTTTTTGAGGGTGGGTCTGGGGGGTTAGTGCGCGTGCACATGAAGGGTGTGTGTGTGTGTGTGAAGGAGAGCAGCGAAGCATCAGAGGGAAGTTTGAAAAATGACCGACACACGACCAGAGACGTCGTTCTGAGGAACAAATTAAAAAGAAGAAGGAGTCGGATAAAGAATGTGCTAAGTTCCGAATTTACATCGGTAGCAAAGCTTTTGAACGATGGCGAGAACTCCGGCGGCAGAAGGGCTTCCAGTCCGACATTCAGGTTGCTCTGTTTTTGCTTGACAGGTGGGTAATGTTAAATTGTTTTTTTTCTTCTAAATTGACGCTTATGTTCGCCAAACCCACACAAGGATATAATTAGCTAGAACTATGCACGTTCACAATTATTTCAGGAAGCACGGAAGGGAGGGGGAGGAGATGAGATGCGGAGGAGGGAGGGTCTAGCTCCGATTTGTTTGAAAATATTCGAACGTCAACACCCAGGATCGCTTTGAGAACCTTTAAGATCACTAAATTCAAGGCTTCTGGTCATTCCTAGGATATCTAAGTCCACTAAAGGAGGGAGGGCGTTCTCGCATTTAGCTCCAAAACTCTGGAATAGCCTTCCCGATACGGTCCGAGGATCTGACTCGCTGACACAGTTTAAAACTAGATTAAAGACGCATCTCTAGTCAAGCATTCACATAATGCTTACCTTTTAGTCCTCTGTTATGCCATACGGAACCGTTTGCCACTGAAACTGCTTAACGCACCAGTGGGGCTCGACAGCCTTTTAGACAAACGGGTCGGCGCGTATGGTTGGGCTGCGGAGAGTTCAGGTTACGGAGAGTTTGTGAGATAGTGGTTTTCTAACACCGACTCCCGTATAATGGAAATCATTATGAACATCAGCTATGCTCATTATTTCCCAACTGCCTTTCTGCTGTTATCTCGGGACGCTTGTCCCGAGAAAAATGGCGTTCGTCAGGTCCAGTTTTGTGTCCAGCCTCTCACGGGGATTTCGGATGCCCCAACGCCTGTGATGAAAAGACCAGCGCCTGTGAAGAGACGACTCAACGCTGGCGATATGTTACGGCGCCGTTTTATATATAAACAATATTTATATTTAATATTTTATATATAAACAATATGAATGTAAGTCAGAGGAGAACTGGGGCTCGTTCTTCGTACGTCGCTAACTCAGTTAGCTGGATTTGATTGTTGGCGATTTGCCATGATCTTGGATCGTTTGGTTCTTCGACGCTCATCCTGGATTTGCTGTCATAGCAACAGGTCCGTCAGCTTGAACCTGCTCGCGAGCAGGCTTATTTCATGTAAACAGGATTAGATCGCGGCTGATACGGGAAGTCCTTCAGCGCAGCGCGATAGTGTAGCCTAATTTCTGAGATTTTTTATTTTTTTTCTCGTGAAACGATCATCGTGAGGGTGTCGTTTAAATACATTATTATTTTGTTGGAAATGCACATTAACGTTCGATTCGATGTCGGGCTTCAACAACAGCACAAAATGTTTGCATTGCCCTAAAATTATTTGCAAGTGGCTTCCTTTACACTATTGGAGATGCGGAGAACTTGAGAAGCTTTCTGTCGTGCCATTCACAAAGTAGTGCTCTTAGTTTTTGTTTTTTGTTTTTTTTTGCCAACTTAGGGTATATTATAATTTTTAATGAAGATAATGCAATCATGATGACCATGCCAATTATGACTTACAGTCCCTCAGGCTTAACTTACGTAATTGGTGCCATACACTGTAGACTACACACATGTTCCCATCAAGGCCTCAATGAAGGGATTTTGTGAGCAGAAAGGGGGCTTATACAGTGCAGCCAAATTACTATTACAATTTTTAATATTCCAGATTTGGAATATTATATCACTTTTTTTAAAAGGCATTTGACAAGTAAAAATCTTTTGATGAGTAAAATCTTTTAGATGGTGTGTGACCATGTTCTATATCACAAATCAGTGTAAAGCAAAATGACCAGTGCATGACTCAAGAATTTTAAGAGATTCACATTTATGAACATTATTTGAACATGGTAAGGACAATTATAAATATCAAACTCACGGTATTACATATAATTATGCTGAGAACTGCATTTTTCCATTAAACAGGTGATTACAACAGGATCCTGCATGGAGACAGGTGTTTTATGACTCCATTCCCTGACCCAAACCCCAGACCAGTTACAATGCAGCTCTAGGACAAGGGCACACAATGACATGAGCTTTGGCCAACTAAAGGGAAGATTTCAGGGTCTGAAAAGCCTGAGGGTTGCACCTGACAGGGCCTGTGACATTGCATGTGCCATATTACACAACACTGCCAACATCAGAAAAAGAAAAAAAAAATGTTTAATTAAGCCTAAAATAAAAGACAAGACAAATTGCTAAACTCTATTTGCTTAGAGTTTTATTTCAATAGTTCTTTGTAAAGAAAAGCCAGTCATTCAATCATCTTTTTAAAAGATATTATACAAGGTCAGCAATAGTACTCTGTGTGATTTTACTCTGAAGTTTATTTTGAAGCAACTCTATTTCTAGTGCAATTTTTTCTTAGTCAAGTTCTGTTTCTCCCCCTGATTTTTGTTTTTTCAAAATACTCTATTTTCTTTTGAAGACTCATATAGGGAACAAATTTAACCCTGTGTCATTTGTGTCACCCATGCCTCATGCAACAAATAAAAAGCAAAAGTTGTCTCTAAACTGCCCACCCCTGTATCACTGCTGTGTGCAGACTCTTCTGTAGGCCTTTCTGTACATGTGGACTCCTGTCAGAAATAATAGGCATAGGCACAAGTAGAAATCAATTAAAGCCATTAATTAAATTAAAGTACTTCCTCCAAAGGACAGTCATCTGAGAAGTTTTCTTCACTCTCCAGTGCAATGTGATTGATAACTCATTGCAATACATTAACATAAGTATTATTAGTTTTTACTTTCACAAGACAAAGCAATTTATCATTACTCAAGATTTAACAGTTGAAATGACTAAACTAGACAATTTGGATTATAGGTCTACTTCATTTAATGCACCAACAAATTATTTCACAGTGTACAAAGATAATTTAAATCTCATTTCCCAGTGATGAAGGTGTTGCTGCTACTGGTCCCTGATGTGGGTCTGGAAGAACTGAACCCAGGGATGCCCTTCACAACAGGCCAATTCACATTCAACCCAAGGGTCAGCTCTTCTGCCAGGGTCAGGAGCATCATTATTATTTTTTTCTCAGCCTTTTTCCTGGTTGCTTTTATAAACAGACAATAATATATTTAACAGTGCCTTTTTAAAAGGCCTAAAATTACCATTAAGTAGAATATTTTTGTACTTCACTTTCACCATGTCCATTGTTATAGTGTGGTGACTCGACATTACAATGAACAAAGTAATTATGAAATTATGAAAATAAAAATAAAATAATAATAAGTTATTAAAACATCTAACATGGCCACCACAAACGCATTTAATTTGTCTTCTAGTTTTGCCAGCACTCTCTCCTGGCTTTTGCACACTTTGAGGTGTTCCCTGGCGTTTTAATTAAAGACTGAAATTCGGCATAACCTTGCATTAAAAGCGCTTGCTCTGCTTGGGAGAAAAACTGGGCGTGTTCTTTGGCCATGCTGAACAGCCAATATCAGCGCTGCTGATCACTGGTTCTGCTATCGATACATGTCCCCTTTTAAACCAACCCGAGAACGCGCAGTTATCTCAGATAACTCAATCCAGCGATACTAATCATAAACAACAGGTGTGTTCGAAGAACCCAATTAGCCGGATCATGATTAGCACGATGATATCATCTTAGATGTCTCATTTGATCTCGGATGTTTTAAGCAACAAACGAAGAACGAGCCCCTGGCCCCCAGCTGAGCCTGGGTTCTCCCAAGGTTTTTTCTCCATCCAATCTGATGGAGTTTTGGTTCCTTGCCACTGTCGCCTTGCTTTTGGCTTGCTTAGTCGGGGTTATTTAGTATTTAATATTTAACAATATTATTGATCTGTGTTGTACTACTTTCATGTTATCACTGTGAAGCTGCTTTGATACAATCTGTATTGTGAAAAGCGCTATATAAATAAATGTGACTTGACTTGACTTAACTTCTCACTTGATGTCGCAACGCTGTTTAATAATAATGTCTGGGACCAAGAGTAAATGCAACTCCTTTAAGCTTTGCGTTTCATTATCCGCTAGGCCGTGCTGCCTAGTTCAAAGTAAACTAGAGAAACAACTAAACCAGCGCTATTTTGTTCTCTATGTGTTGTTACTGACCGAGAAACCGCTTCAGATGATTCAGTGACAGAACGGTCCGAACGAATCCAAATCGTTTCAGACCGTTATGCAAGCGCGTTTGGCCAATTCATGGAAAGGAAATAATCGAACCAACGAATGATTAATATCGCTGGTTTAGTCAACAGAAATACGGGACACACATAATTACTGCTTAAATATTCGGACTGAAAACATTTCTCTCAGGTCAGTTGGAGCGCTCATGCCTCATGGTACACACACAGTGTGTATAGTCGTCCAGCTGCAGGCGTCCCTGCGGCCACGCGCATATCTAACCAAATTTAGCCCCACCACCAGAAAATAGGAGGGAGGTTGGGATGTCCTCGGGCCGTATGAAAATGATTGGCGGGCCGCACTTGGCCCGCAGGCCGCCAATTGAATAGCCCTGCAGTATATTAATAAAAACCCATTCAACCATAAACTACCCCGAGACCAAACTTGACAGAATTCAATATATTAACATCTACTGTACACTTTAAATGTGAGTTTCTAACATCGTTGAACTCATTAACATTAACATAGTTTTAATGGACTGACGGCACCATTGTTTCACAAGTGCTTTTGCTCACACAACAATGCTTCTTCTTATGAGTCAGTAGATTAGAAGAACAGGTGAAACTCTTCCCACATGAAAAGCACTGGTGCGGCTTCTCTCCAGTATGAACACTCTCGTGAGCTTTCAAGGACGATGAATGAGAGAAACTCTTACCACAGAGTGAGCACTTGAACGGTTTCTCTCCAGTATGAATTCTTCGGTGTCTTTTTAAGTTGCTTAATGTATTAAAGCTCTTTCCACAGTCAAAGCACATATAAGGTCTCACACCAGTATGAATACTCTGGTGAACTTGTAAATTTTTCAGTAGTGAAAAACCTTTTCCACAAAAAGAGCAAACATGAGCCTTCACACTATCATGAACTTTAAGGTGTTCTCTTAAGTTTTGGTCAAAAACAAATGTTTTATCACACTGAACACAGCCGAATGATCTCACTCCAGTGTGAGAGTGCAGATGAGTGGTGAGAGAGGTTTTGGATGCGAAACTTTTTCCACACTGAGTGCATGTAAACGGTTTTTCTCCAGTGTGAACTAGTAGGTGTCTCTTCAAGTGTCCTTTAAGAACAAAACTCTTTCCACACTCAGTACATGTATAAGGTCTTTTTCCAGTGTGAAATCTCATGTGTCTCGTTAGGTTTGATTTATTGTTTAAACTCTTTCCACACTCAGAACAAGTGAAAGAATCTTTTTCATCAGTTTTTAGAGCACTTTTCTGTGCCAAATTCTTTTCAGTCTGTGAAATGATGTTTTCATCTTCATTTGCAAAATTATGCTGATTGTCTTCATTCACTTCCATTGCGTCTAAAATCAACATATTAAATTGCCATCATTTAAATAAAGGAGGACAAACGAGAAACTTAAAAAAAAATTAATTTAGCATTGTATTGTTATATGTCAGTTTTCATTAATTAGAATCAAGGAAAACACCAACCTAGTTGTTCCTCTGTATCTTCATCTTTTATTCTGCAGGGTTCTTCTTTAAACTCCATCTTTTCAATAGTATGTCAGTAGTTTCTCCTGGAGTAATTCCTCTTGCTTGCTTCTTCTCCTGTGGGAAGATGGGAATGTACATGTACATGATTATTTTGAAGAAAAAAAAAACGGAATTATTACTTTGGAAAAAAAGAAAAGAAAAAAAAAGAAATTAACTTTAGCTGGGAAATAACTTTATTCTAGCGCTGATATGAAGCCAAAACAATCTCACTGTAAAGCTGCTTTGGAACAATCTACTTTGTTGAAAGCCCTATATACATATGAAGGTGACTTGACTTTGTGTCGTTTTTACATTATTTATCATAGACTGATTCAGTTAAAGAATTAGGGAGTATTAGAACAAACCAAACACTCTTGAACTCAAATGTCTTTGACATATGGTATGTGTATTCTTCGGATGCTCATAGTGTGTTACACATTGTTACACAAACGTTACCAGGTTTCATCCAAACATACCATAAAATATCGCTCCACATAATACATAACCTTAACAAATTGACATGTGAACAATACGATCGTTAGTCAGTACGAGCTAAAATGAGGCACCTACAGTCAATTTTAAATCGGACAATGTAATTTAAAAGAAATCATTTAGGATTGAAATTCTGACTCAAATTAATTCGGAAATCATTCACGTTTTGATTCACCAAACATTTGGGTTTATATTTTACCTGATAAATACTACAATGGATGTACTTGCAGTTCGAAAAACACACCATTTACTGCAGCATGAACAGCTTTTAATCCCCTCACAGATCGTGAACCGACGTGGGTGTTGTTTTATTGTTGTTTTTGTCCTCATGGCACGGGCCAGTGTTTCCACCTTGTGGACAAAATAATTATTGCAAAACAATTCAAGACGCACAAAGAACCGAAGTAGGCCTTTACATCGGGCTAAAAGCTGCAGTTTACTTTTTTGTTTTTAAAAATTACAAAATGTATAATAATCACTAGTACACCTCTTTATAATAGACAGATCGGGTCGTACCACTGGGAGTTCCTCAGTTCCTCCCTGGTGAAAAGGAAATATATTTAAATTTTGCTTTTTTGGACATACAACGTATACTATATTAAGTGCATATAAAATGTGTATTTTTTAAACAACTTCAAGTATATTAAATGTATTTAAAGATATGCTTAAAGTATATTTTAAGCTATTTGTAATATAATTTAATATATTAAATTGTGCTCAAATAGAACCACTTCAAGTACATTTAGTGCATTTAAGTGTTTCTTTACAGCTCATTAAAAATATATTAGCATTACACTAATTGTTTATTATAATGCTGTTTTATTCAGTATTCAAAATTATATATTAAAAAGTGCAAAAATAATTAAATATAAATTGTTAAGACATACACACTCTGAAATCAAGAAAACTGTAATATACTATCTTGTGCACATTGCAAAATAAATACATAATGATACATTAAGGGTACAGCAGCATATGTAATCTCTTTAACATAAGATATATATACATTTCATTTATACTTGTATTGTCACAAGAACAGGACGGAAGCAAATGCAAGTTAACTCTTATTTATTTATGGTCAGAAGACGGTAACGCCCACTCACACGCGCTCATACTCACAGAACAACAATAACACGAGACATGACAGTGAATTCATGAATCGTGACATGTATTGCTGAAAATTACACTATGAATATTACATCACTTAGGTTATGGAAAAATTTTCATTTTAAATGTATTTGCATGTATAATTCCTGACGTTTCCTTGTGTTTTATTTTTTTCAAATGCCAGCGCTGGCTTTATAGCCACTTGGCTACTAGTTATGCTATTTTGTGTCTACGACAAACGCGTACAAACATTATGGACCTGAATTTTGTATAGACCCTTTTACAGTTGTGTTAAGTTCTGGATGAGTAGTAAGCACGACATGTATATCTTCAATGATGCTCTTTTATTTCCATCTTAACTTTACATGTGTTGACCGTAACTTCACATGACTAACACTCCACCTCTCTTCTTCTTCTACTCACTTGTCTAACCTCTTACAACACAGCGCCTCTAAAGGTAGCATTATGAATTACAGCAAAGGACACAACATTTCCCCTCTTTGTAAAAACATTGTTCTTAACCCAACTTGAAGGAAACATGTTCTCTGACTGAAGTAGTGTGACAACCTAACAACTATTATCAATGTATATAAAACAGTAACGTAGACCTATCTGTTCCCTAACTTACGACATAATACATGAACAGTCAGCATAAGCAGTCAGTTGACATTGGAACATATTAATAACCTTTCTTCCAACACAATTATAACCAAGACTGGTTAACTCTCTCAGAACAGTTTTTCTCTTGGCCTACACTTGCACGACTTGGATGTAAACAGTCCTGTTCAGTGTATCTCATAGTCCTTGTGCCAAACAGGCTTACGTCTCATACGCGAGACTTTCACAGCACTCTGTGTAGTGTTGTGCGTTTGCTGCGCTGTGTTACTAGCACAGTCAATCATTTCTGGTGAGTATGCCAGGTGAGCAGCATTCCACTTTTTTCCATCACTGAGCAGAAATGTGTTGGTTCCCACTCTCTCCTCTACTCTGACCGGAGCAGAAAATCTAGGATGACCTTTTGGGGTTGCACGAGGAAGTCTTATTCTCACTTTCCCTCCCACACCAAAGAGAGGATTGCGAGCACCGCGTCTGTGATCAGTGTACAGTTTCATTTTGTCCTGTTTCTTTTCCACATTTTCACGGACCGCAGCGAGATCACATTTGCCCTCTCCCTGTAAAGGCAGGATGTTAAGCTTGGTTCGCATCTTCCTCCCATATAAGAGCTCATATGGTGATACACCCGTAGTAGCGTGAGGGGTTGCACGGTACACCTGGAGCCACTCTGTAACAGCTTTGTTCCATGGTTGTGAGTGTTGAATGGCTGTCTGGACACAACCTTTCAGTGCACGGTGAAATCTTTCAACAGCACCGTTAGATGCAGGATAGTACACAGATGTACGGATGTGTTTAATATCTCGTTCCTTCAAAAACTCCGCGAAGGCAGCTGAGGTGAACTGTGTACCATTGTCCGTAACAATACTCTCTGGGTTGCCATGACGACTAAAAACTGTACTCAGAAATTTTATAACATCCACCGTAGTTGCACTACTAGCAAATGCAAGTTCAGGCCACTTGGAGTGATAGTCTGTGAGTGTTATAGCATATCTGCAAGCAGGGATGGCGGTTTCAAATGGTCCAACTACATCCAGACCCAGTTTTTTCCACGGACCTTCAGGAAACTGAACTGGCTGCAAAGGTGCTGGATGCGTCACAGCAGATTTGTCATTGGACTGGCAGGGAATGCATGTAGCGATAGTTGACTGGACCTGAGAGTCCATCTGCGGCCACCAGTAAAGATCCCGCAACCTCTGTTTTGTGCGGACTATTCCCTGATGAGACTCGTGTGCCAAGGAAATCAAGGTGTGCCGTAGGTCTACAGGAACTAACAACCTTGTTCCTCTGAAAATGAAAGCATCTTTCACTGCAAGCTCATCTCTCACTCTGAAGTATGGAATCATGTCCTGACTCACTGCTTTGATGGAGGGTGGCCAGCCATGTGTAATTTGCTTTCGCAGCATCTCCAGTTCAGGACAGGCAGCACAGGCAGTTTCAAAATCAGTCACTGAAAGAGAACATAATGTAGAGGAAATTAATGCAACAATTTCAGGCTCTAAATCAGTAGGGTCATCACCAGATGACGGTATGGGAAGACGAGACAAGCAGTCTGCTGTGTGGTTCTGGGAACCTGGCCTATAAACGACGTCATAATTAAAACATAGCAGACGTGCCGCCCAACGAGCAATCCGCATTCCGGCTCTCCCCATGCCTTTTGTAGAGAGTAAGGTGGTGAGTGCCTGATGGTCAGTGCGAAGTGTAAAGCGATGGCCCCACACGTACGTTCGCCATTTCTCAGTAGCCCACACACATGCCAGGGCCTCCTTCTCCACGATAGAATATTTCTTTTCAGCATCCGTGAGTGTGCGAGAAGCGAAAGCCACTGGTTTTTCTGTTCCGTCTGATTGCACTTGGGTGAACACTGCGCCCAACCCGTAGTCGCTGGCATCCGTTGAAATGATTGAATGAAGTGTGGGATCATAAATAGCAAGAGCTGGACTGGACACAAGCATTTGTTTAATGTTCTCAAAACTGCTTTGAGCAGCAGGCGTCCAAGAAAATTGTCCCTTTTCTTTAGCGCACTCACGCATTGGGGCAACCACTGTCGCAAACCCAGGAAGGAATTTTGAGTACCAGGACACTAATCCTAGAAAGGATTGAAGGGATGCTGCATCAGATGGAGGCGGAGCTTCACAGACCGCATTCAGATGCTCTCGATCAGGTAGGATTCCATTAGCGCTGATTACATGGCCCAGGAACCGCAGTGAAGTCTGTTTGAAATTGCATTTTTTTTCATTTAACACCAGCCCAGACTCTTTCAATTTCTGCAGTACTGTACTGAGGTTGAAGTCATGGTCCTCAGCCGTTTCTCCATACACGATAACATCATCCAAGTAATTTTTGGCACCTGGCACGCCCTCCAGGATGGTTGCCATCATCTTTTGGAAAGCAGAGGGTGCTGACGCCAGGCCATAGGGAACCCTGCAATATCTGAACAGACCGTCATGGGTGATAAAAGCTGTAATATCTCTACAATCCTCATGCAGGGGAAGCTGATAGTATGCATTAGCCAGATCAATAGTAGAAAATACTGTAGCACCCCTAAGGCTGGTAAGCATTTCATCAATGTGTGGTAATGGATAACAGTCAGTGATGACAGCTTTGTTAACTTCTCTTAAGTCTGCACACATTCGTATTCCACCTGTTTTCTTCCCAGTAACAACGATGGGGGACACCCAGGCTGAAGCATCCACACGTTCGATGACACCTGCTTTTAGCAGACGGTCTAGTTCAGCTGAAACAGACGCTCTGACTGCAAAAGGTAAGCGTCGCAATTTCTGACGCACAGGTTTTACTGTGTGGTCAATTTTTGCCATGTGGACAAAGTTCTTTACACATCCTATTTCAGTATCTGTCAGGAATGTGGTATTGGTGGTCATGACAGAAGTGCAGACATTATCACCTTTTATTTGAAGTTGTAGGTCAGAAATCAAGTCCATGCCTAACAAAGCAGTCCCTTTATCCACAACGAAGAATGTGGCAGCAGCTGACGCGTTTGATAAACCCACTTGTGCTTGCAGGCATCCGAGTACAGGTATGTATTCCTGTGTATAAGTCACCAGGCGGATGGCAGGTGTTGATAATTTTGTGGCACTGAAGTGACGTTTATAGATGTGAAGAGGCAGTATAGACACAGAAGAACCTGTATCCACAACGAATTGTACTGTGGTGCCAGATGAAGCAGGAGTATTGACAGTCACATTGCAATGCAGTTTCTTTGGCACTTCGGCAGAGTTCTCTAGATACAGCACTGTGACGTCATGTACTTGTACCTCGCGCACATCATTCGCTGAGGCTGAACGACACACACGAGCAAAATGTCCCTTCTTGTTGCATAATTTACAAAACAGCTTTGCAGCTGGACACTGTGCAGAGTTAGCTAAGTGTCTGTCTGAACCGCATCTGAAACATGACTTACGGGCTGACGAAGCGGAGGCAGCAGTCGGACGTGACCAGGGTTTCCCGCTCGCGTGTTGTGATTTGACTTGTACAGCTTGCACCAGAGCATCTCTATCGGCCGTCATTCTCTTTGCATGCTCAGCCGCGGCTTCTAATTGTGTTGCAAGGGTAGTTGCTTTCTGTAATGTCAGGTCCGGCTCGAGTAACAGTCTCTGTCTAATATCATCACTGTGCAAATGTTCCAGCAATTGGTCGCGGATCATATCATCCCCTTTATCACCGAAGTCACAGTTAACAGAAAGTGCATGCAAAGCAGCAACATACTGTTGTATGTTTTCGTGCGAGGCTTGAACTCTCTTTCTGAACGTATGCCGTTCCACGACAACATTAATTTTAGGCATGAAGTGTTTTTTCAAAGCATCAACGGCAGAATTGTATGTCTCACCGGTGTCTGGCAATGCGTAAAAGATCCGTTGGCCCTCTGCGCCCAAACAGTGAAGTAATGTTGCCCTTCTCCTAGCAACAGGCCATGCATCACCCACTGCGTTGATTACCGTCAAATAGTTTTCAAACATGCGCAACCACATGTCGAATGGCATGGTAGGCTCTCCCGGGCAAGCCAGAAACATTGACGGTGCAGATACATGCACGGACATGGTTGGTCAGTAGCTTTATATCAAACTTAGTATCCTCGTCGCCAATTTGTTAAGTTCTGGATGAGTAGTAAGCACGACATGTATATCTTCAATGATGCTCTTTTATTTCCATCTTAACTTTACATGTGTTGACCGTAACTTCACATGACTAACACTCCACCTCTCTTCTTCTTCTACTCACTTGTCTAACCTCTTACAACACAGCGCCTCTAAAGGTAGCATTATGAATTACAGCAAAGGACACAACAAGTTGGTAAACATGGTGACGTTTTTTTGTGGGCGGAGCTTAGGTGGAGGCAGAAAGATCCGTCTGGCCGCTTCACTAACGCTAGTTAGCAAGGATTGTTAGCTTGTTTTTTAACAATGACTGGAGAAAATCCGATATTATCTTAATGTGTAAGGTCACTCAGTGTCCAGGACTGTGATTGTTATTTCCAAAAGTTATTTTTAATGGACGGAACCAGATTGGCCGACCTGTAGCCGCCTACACGCTCACATGTCCACACCATAGACTGTAAAAAAAGATGAACGACGCCCCTTCGCTCTTTTCCATCAGAGAGAACCGAAGCCGCCAGTAGGCTTGTTCGACTTCATGCAGCTCTGCGCAGACCGATCGGCGGCTGACTTGAAACAGTGCATGCCGGTTAGAAATTTTGTCCGACTTGATGCAGCGCTGACTCCACGTGACTGTGATGTATGCCATCAAAGTACCGCGAGAGCGATACGAGAGTAGCCTGAGGACTCAGCCAGCGCAGCTTCTCAAGAGCGGCTGCACGAGCTCTGATGATGTCACAGCTGTTCCACGATTCGCCGGATTCACCGCATGACAACGATCACGTGCGTTTCGTGTTTATTCTCACACCTTTAGTTCCACTAAAGCTCACAAATCAGTATTTTATAACAGTAAACACTCTTTACTGTAGTCGCAATGTTATATTGTGTCATGTTTATCAAAATAAAACTGATTAAAAAACGTTGATTCCACGTCATTGATTATAGGCTTATTTTGAACTTTATTCTAGTTCAAACAGATGCTGTATGAAGCAGTAAAGTATTGAATGAAAATGTGTCCGAAATATCTGAAATATCTGTTTATTTGGTAAATGTTGCATTTATTTCACTTCAGCTGTGGTATAAGCATGTAAACACCACGTGAGCGGTCACTATACGGGAACCAGAAATTGTCCGACTTCACGTCTCCGTTTGTAGCTCCTCCGCGCCTGCACGCGGCTGTTCTCGCCGATCGGTTGCATCCAGCCGCAGGCGATGTCGAACACACCTATTGTCTCGATATGACGCTGACATCTTGGGACCTGAGTCTGCGCACTTGCTTGTTTCGGGACCGGTCGTGAGCAGGAAGTAAAGCCGCGAAATCAAGGGCGCGCCCTCATTCTCGCTGAATCAAACGCAAGCACACGCCCCGCACTTTCATTAATGTCCTCTGTCTGCTTCGTTCTTCTCCAATGATGTCTGCTGATTGCAAAACCTCGTTAAAATAAGGTAAATACAACTACTAACCACATAATCAACATTATTAAAAAAAGTCCGCTGGTGCTTTCAGTCACTACCTCGCACAGAGAACCTGTCAATCACAGCTGTCAATCATGATGTCAGAGCACCATTTTTATCATCACATAACTAACTAAAAACAAACTTATTTTAAAAACGAACACTTGAAATTACATCAACGTGATAAAAACTACAGTAAATGACAGAAACTATCTTTGGAAAAAGCATATGTGAAGTGTAATTTAATTGTTTAGTTGGTCTCGCGTCCCATTGAATAACATGGGGAGGCGGGGGTTATGAGCTATACTAGGACCGGTCACAGGGGGGGCGATCGAGACGTTTTGGCTTCACTTTTGAGGGCTTGTGCGGCACGCTTGGTCCACACTAATACGTTTTCGTTTGAAAACGTATATTTTTCTCTCCGTTTTGGCCTTCCGTCCACACTGAGACGCCGTTTTAAGTCAACAAAAATGTATCGTTTGGAAAACGCTCTCCAAAGTGGATAAATTTGAAAACACTGTTTTCGCGTTGTAGTGTGGACAGTGAAACCGGTGTTATGGATTTTCTGGTGACCATGTTAACTGGTGACCAACTTCCTATCTGCTCATCCGCTGCAGCAGATTCGTCGATTCTGAAAGCACAAACTAACGTGATATTAGCGGTCTAATTAACGCAGACTTGCTCGTTACATGTGTTTCTTATTGTAAAGATGACAAAGTATTGCTATGATCTAAAAAAGAAAAAGAAAAAAGAGCCATATTTCCATGGGTTTCGAACGTGCGCAGAAAAGTGATCGCTCCGTGAGAACACCGTGATAAACATGTTAAGCCAACCCGATCGTAGGAATTTGTACGAGTGAGGTCGTATGAATTCGCCTTATTCACGGCAGCGCCATCTTTGATTTTTAATGAGAATGAAAGCGAGGCTGTGAGGGATAGACTTGCATCTCTTCAATGGGCTGTACTGTTATTTAATGTGTTTTTGGATTGTTCTGCTCATGAAACACTGGATATAACACTGGAAAAATATCTTTCCAAGAAATGTCAGTTGACTAAAAACTCCCGACAATGTAAGCTGTGGAAAATTGTAAGTAATCTAGCCGCTTTATTCAGCTTTTTACAGCGGATGCCATTGGAAGCACGGTAAGTCTATCCCTTACAGCCTCACTCTCATACCTGTCATGGTGCTGCTCTGAATAAGGTCTGTTAGTACGAATTAGCCACTTTTGAGTCACTCGTACCAATTCGTACGAATTGGTCGTGAGATAGCGTAGGTTGAGCCGTCTCACTACTACACTATCTACAGAACGTTGGAGTAAATTTCTCGGCGTCACTTTATGCAGCTGCGCGAATCAAAAGAATGTGCCCGTGTTAACTAACCGTGTGACCTTGTGTGTTTCTTTACAAAAACTCACCATATCGTTATTTTAGAAAATGTATACTACAGTAAGCTACTGCTATGGTTAAACTAGTTATTAATGAAATACATATTTAGCTTTATAAAATTTGCAATGATTTGGAAATTTTGGATTTGGTTTGGAACAACTTGAGGGTGAGTAAATAGTGACAGAATTTTCATTTTTCGTGAACTAACCCTAATATGTGTCAGCAGCATTTTGATTGTTCATTTGAAATATATTTGGATAAATAAATGACATATTTTAGTTATAACATTGCAGAAATTAACACGGACACATTGCCTTGAAAATGCTAAATGTCTTCCCAGATTTATAGCACTTGTGAACAATGTTTTAACTGGGAATATGTTGGCCAGTGCTTGTGTTACAAAATAGTTGTACTGGCACCAATGTTATAATGCAATCACATGTAAAATGAACTACAGCTGCATATATTTTCTTACAGCAAAATTCTCAAAAAATGCAGAAACCTATTTAAGTGGTTTAAAGGATTTTAGGGGAAACGTGGCGTGTCACTTACAATTATTAGACATTTTTCATGGCCTTTAATGTTCTTTTTAATGGCCTTTATAACAAACAATTGGAACCCACAGTGTAAATTATTTGCATTATACATGTAGTATTGGATACATACTAACAAGAACACTCTTGACAATGTACTGCTACATCACAACATAGACTTACTGGTTATTTTGGGACATCCTTCCTTATATACATTACCACTGTTTCAATACAGTGTGTATTTTTTTTTTGTAAATGTATGATTAAACCATATCGTTTAACCTAGTCATTGACTGGAAATTGTGAATTAACACGTTTCTGAAATGCTAAAATTGTTTTCACACAATTACAAATGCTTAAACACAGCATGTCAGAAATTCATGTTCAAGGCTGTAGTTTAAAGCATACTTCAGCAACAACAGGAGCTCAGAGGTACTGAAAAAATGCTTACTTTTGAGACACCTGATAAGCAGTTTTAGATAACACATCAGTGAAATATTGAGAAATCCCACTCTCAGTCGGAGACATCAGGTGTTGAAGTTCTTTACATTACTTGGACACACACAAAGCAGTGTTTGAATTGCTTTTGTTAAGCGTGGATGCACAACAACACAGAGAAGCAGAGAGAGAAACACCTGAGTAACAGACATAGGTTAAGAAGGAGAGTCATAGATGGATCAGGACAATGGATAAGAACAGTTGAAGGGCAGGAGTAAGAATGTGTGCCAGACTGCAGCATCTTTATGTTTTTCCCCCTTATGTGGAACCTGCGTATTACTGAACATAAAAAAGGGTAATTAATTGTATATTTTTTCCTCACATTTCAGACTGTTTTTCACTCAATTCCTATTTTATGTCTCCCATTCCGCCTTTTGTATGTTGTTTTTCTTTTCGCCGGGAGAAAAAGTGGGATTTTTGAGATAAAATTCACTATTAGCCTACTATTTTTTTTTTTATTCATGGCGGGAAATAGCTTCCAAAGTAACCAAAGGCCATTTAACATTTAAGTTCGATTTGTAGTTGATCAAAGGCAGCAATGTTATGTTTTCATTTAGGTCAAAGCTTAATGTAAAGCTTTTACTACACTCACTCCAGTACCACTTTTCCCACATGCAGAATATGCTGTCTATGTAGGGCACAAACTAAGGGGGCACCATCAACACCCATATGGCCTTGTCAACACTCCGACAACACCCCCAAAAAGCAGGTTCGGACTGTACATTCAGGCAATGACTCATTTACTTTCAGATAGTATGTTGTAAAGCTGCACATATTAAATAGTCAACAAACAATTTGAGATTAAAGAAAAGAGGCTTAAAGAAAAGGGGGAAAAGAAAGGAAAAATAACAAAACTATGGATTTTGTATCTTCTGCAGAAGTGAAACAAGACTTTTAGTGCAGTTTTCATAATGCCATGAATTGTTTTTGTTTTCAACACACATTGTGCTTTGATTGAGTAGCTTATAGTCATGATGAATCGGAAACTTGAGTTTTGACAGACTAATTCCATTTTGAGTTGGGTTTGCTATATTTTAATAGCTAGCTTATATAAGCATATATATTACAAAAAATATTGTTCTAACTGTAATGCAGGTGTGTTCGTGTAAAGAAACAAAAGTAGGCTGTTTGACCTTAATGGAATGTTTAAGAAAAGGTACTTTAATTGATTTGCTTGTTATCAATTGTCCAAAAAATTTAATTGTTTACTCACAATAATAACATGTAGTATTTTGACCTGAGAATAAACTTGACATTCCAAAAACTGCTATAATTACATGACATAGCTGGCAAGTGAAGTCACCTTTACAATGTGATCTTTATAAGCATCTACAATGTTACATTTCCATTTCATTCAGTACAACAAAGACAAAGTAAATTAAGTCACACATGTTTCTAAATTTATTTTAGGCTAAAATAACATCGAAAGCAACATGTAAATAAAGTTTTTATATTAATCACCTGAGACATGAGCTATGACGCCACAGAACCATGTTTTCATTAATAACTAGTTTAACCATAGCTGCTATACAACTGTACAATAATGTACAATAAGGCACAATAATGTACCATTATCTGACTATAGAGTCAATTTAGGCTATGTGCTTTGAAATCATAAACCATGTAGCTTACTGTAGTATACATTTTCTAAAATAACGATATGGTGAGTTTTTGTAAAGAAACACACAGAGGTCACAAGTTAACACGGGCACATTCTTTTGATTCGCGCAGCTGCATAAAGTGACGCCGAGAAATTTACTCCAACGTTCTGTAGATAGTGTAGTAGTGAGACGGCTCAACATGTTTATCACGGTGTACTTTTCTGCGCGCCTTCGAAACCCATGGAAATATGACTCTTTTTTTATTTTTATTTTTTAGATCATAGCAATACTTTGTTATCTTTACAATACGAAAGACGTGTAACGAGCAAGTCTGCGTTAATTAGACCGCTAATATCACGTTAGTTTGTGCTTTCAGAATCGACGAATCTGCTGCAGCGGATGAGCTGATAGGAAGTTGGTCACCAGTTAACATGATCACCAGAAAATCCGTAACACCGGAGGTATTTCAAAACGATGACGTAGGTTTAGTCATGTGATCCATGTAGTACCAATAGATATTCATGTTTATCGGTGTTGTGCCTGTTATGTGTTATTCATTTTTACACTATTGCTAAAATATGTTACTTTCTATGATACTTGTAGCGAAGTCCCACTACAATTAAAAGTTCCGCTGATTGAGGCGGACAAATATGGATCAAATTCCGATTAGAGAATTGAGGAGTGAAGAAGAGATTCTTGGTTATGAGACATTTATTCACAATCTTGAATATGCATCTGGGTTTGCATCTGTGCTTGTATATGGTCTACAGAAAGGAATAAAAAGAAATAATTACAAAAGTATTCCACTTAAATGTCAATATTAAACATGAAATAAACGGAAATACAATAGTACTCAACATAATACAATGCTGTAAACAAACACTCGCGCTTTATCGGAGCAAAACGCCCGCGCTACTAGTGATGACTCATCAGATTAGCTCGGCAGATTACAGCCAAATAAACGGTAAATCCAAGCAATATAAACATAGGAAATCACCAATCACATGCACTACACATACTAATAAAATATAGATGTGCACTTACGTGTATTGCATGAACGCATTTACACAGAACAAAACCATCAGCATAACCGATAATTTACTTTCATTTTCTACCGGGTGCGTTACTAATAACGGAACGTGCAGGAAACAATAAACAAACATTAGTTCCTAGAACAGGGTTTCTGACATTGCCGCCCCAATTATCTGTCAAGATAATTAAACACCCTAAGAAAGCCTGTCTGAAGTGTCGATGTCGGAGTCCTCAAGACGAGGAAGCGGGATGAGTCGGACAACTGGACGGGTGTAAGTTTTATCCTTAACTTTGACTCTGGCGATACGGACTCTGCCATCAGCCCCAACCAGGGTCTCAATCACAGTGCCGACAGGCCAGAGCGCCCGTGGAAGTTGTGGATCGACAATAAGCACTACTTGACCAACTGTCAGTTCTTTGACATCCGTCCTCCACTTTTGACGACATTGCAAGCCTGGGAGGTAATGGCGAATGAAGGCAGTCCAGAAACAGTCAGCCAGGACCTGACTGTGTCGCCATCTCCGTCTTCCAAGCAAGTTGTTAGAGTCGTACAGGACCTGAGGTAGAGAGGCATCACGGCGACCCATAAGAAGCAAATTTGGAGTCACTGGATCCAAGTCTGCAACATCTGAGGATACATAGCCAAGTGGCTTGGCATTTAAAATGCTCTCAACTTCCACCAGAAGGGTTTGTAGTACTGGTTCTGGGACTGACTGCTCTCGAAGGATTACCCGCAGTGCTGTCTTGACTGATTTTACCTCACGCTCCCAGGTTCCCCCAAAGTGAGGAGCACTCGGTGGATTGTGTCGAAACCGGATTCTCTGCTCAGCCAGCAGCTCCTGGAGCCTTGGTGACATAGCAGTGAAGGTCTCTTGTAGTTCTCGATTACCTCCAACGAAGTTAGTGCCATTATCGCAAAGCAGTTCCATGGGCTTGCCTCGTCGCGCTATCGACGCAAAGAGAGCAGGAATGCGTCAGTGTCCAAATGCTCTAATAGATCCAGATGAACACACCATGTCGTCATACATTTGTAGATTATCCCCCATCTTTTCTCCTGGCGGCGACCAACTTTAACTGCAAATGAGCCGAAGCAGTCCACACCAGTAGAATAGAATGGTGGCTTAAACAGGTTCAGCCTGCAGGGCGGTAGATCAGCCAATCGTGGGGTTTGTGGTTTGGCACGCCACCGCTGACATTCTTGACTGATGTGCTGATGTTTACGAATGGCTTCTCTGCCTCGAAGTACCCAGTACTGGCGACGAAGTTCAGCTAATACCCTTTCCGAGCCTGGGTGAAGGAGTCGCTGATCAGCCTCCTTAATTAGCAGCTTGGTGATAAGATGGCCAGGGTCTAACAGAATCGGATGTATAGTATCCAGGTCAAGGTCACTCGCACAACGTAGCCTTCCACCCACTCTAATGAGACCAGTGTGCCCATCATACTCTGGGGCAAGAGAGCTCAAGCGACTGTCAGCTGGAACTGACTGTCCAGCCTGTAAGGCCTTTACTTCAATTGGGAATGAATCACTTTGGGCCTGTGCCAGGAGGAGCCTCTCTGATTCAATATAATCAGAAGCCCCGACATGAGTGTCAGTATCTGCGCTGGCCGTCCCGTGCAGGGATCTAACAGTAGCCTGCACAAGATCTTGCCATGTGTGGAACTGGCTTGGATCAGGAAGGGAACTACTAGACGTGGAAACAGTGCCAATAAAGGCAGCCTTCTTTAACTCACTGAGATCTGGCTCCCTTTCAGTTTTAGGGGTTGATGGCCACTGATCAACTGGCTGGTTCAGGAAGGCTGGTCCTGAGCTCCACTTATGAGGACCTGCCAACTCTGTTAGTGTAAGACCCCGGGTGATGTGGTCAGCAGGGTTGTTAATCGACTCAACATACCTCCATTCTGCCATTTCAGTGAGGGTCTGTATCTCTGCTACACGTGTTCCTACGAACACCTTATAGCGGCAAGACTCCGATGTCAGCCAGTACAACACAGTGGTGGAGTCAGACCAGAATGTAACCTTGTGAATAGGAATGGTCAACTCCGTTTGGATCACCTTGGCCAGCTGTGCACCAGTCAGCGCTGCACTCAGCTCCAATCGAGGCATAGAGAGACATTTCCTCGGGGCTACTCTAGACCTGGCCAAGACGAAAGCTACGGTTACCTGTCTTTGACTATCTGTGGTGCGCAAGTAGGCAACCGAACCATAAGCTCTTTCCGATGCATCACTGAAGATATGTAGCTCTCGGATGACAGAACTGTCGTCAGTGGAGGCAGAGGTGTATGCTCGAGGGAACTGCAACTGAAGGAGAGTCGGAAGTTCTCCTACCCAGGCAAACCACTGTTCTCTCAAATGTTGAGGTTCAATGGGGTCATCCCAACCAAGGTTATGCTTCCAAAGGTCTTGGACGAGAACCTTGGCTCGGGTAGTGAATGGGATGATAAACCCCAAAGGGTCATATTGACTCGCCAATGTCTTATACATATTCCTCATGGTAGGGGCAGCCGTCTCTGTAGAGCGTAAATTATACCCCAGAGTGTCGTTGATACAGTTCCACCGGAGACTAAGAGTGGGTTCTTGGAGGTCAGTGCTGCTTTGTGCCAACCAGCGCTCACTATTAGCAGACTTGGCATCTGTGGGAAGGTGTTGGATCACAGATGGTAGATTGCTTGCCCATTGCCTTATCTCAAATCCTCCCTCGGCGAGAAGCTGGCGTAGTCCATCCACAATTTCTCTTGCTTCATTCGCAGTTGGCGTGCTGTGAAGGCAGTTATCAACATAGAAAGAATGTTCCACTATGTTGACTATGTCAGCCATGTCGTCTTTGTGTCCTTCGGCATGATGTTGGAGGGCATAAATAGCACAACATGGGCTGCATGTAGTGCCAAACGGAAGTACCTGCCATTCGTATATATCAGGTTCCACCTCCCGACGCATCTCCCTCCACAGGAACCGCAGCACTGACCTGTCCCTAGGCAACAAGCGTACCTGATGGAACATTCCTTTGATGTCCCCACTGATAGCAACCGTGTGTTGGCGGAATCTCAGAAGGACACCCAGTAAGGAAGGTCCCAAAGTTGGCCCAGGCAGCCATCATTCAAGGATTGTCCCTGATGTTTAAAGGAACAGTTAAAGACAATCCTATCTTTACCGTTGTGATGCACCATATGGTGCGGGATGTACCAAGACTCTGTACCTTTGTTAGCTTCTTCTGGAGTGATCTTAGCCACATAACCAGCCACCTCCAACTTCTGGATCTCAGTACAGTAAGCTTTAGCCCTCTCAGGATCCCGTACCAGCCTACGCTCGGTGCTACGCAAACTGGGGAGCACGCTCTCTGCCTCTGCATGGAGTAAACTCATCGACGTTCGTCTCAGCAATGGTGTAGCGTAACGTTGAACACCATCCACGTTGACTCGGACTGTGGCATTTTGCAGCATTGTGTAAGCCTCTCGATCCTGTTTGGACCTGGTGACCATTTTCTCGTTATAAGGGAGGGTGTCCACCTGCCAGAGCCTTTCTACATGTCGGATTAGATCATCACGGGTTGGAACTGTCGAGATGTGAAGACACTGCTGATTCCCTCGTGATGGTTGCATTGGACTCATCGGACCCTGGAGAGACCATCCAAGTTGTGTGCAGACATCAATGGGTCCCCCAACTGGGCCTTTGCGTATGGGCTGGATTGGTGTCAGGAGGTGGGGATTATCTGACCCTATAAGGAGCAACGGCTTTACCTTATCCACAGGAGGCAGCGGCAGATCCTTCAGGTGTCGATAGGCATTCTGGAGAGCAGACACTGGGTAAGTGTGATCCGCTAGACACAGACCGGTTGCAGTGAATGCATTATGGATAGTGAACTTTATCATGGGCTTAGAAACTGAGGAAATCTCAAAAGATACAGATGACCCATCAAGTTCAGTGTGACACTGTTGAATCGTCTGTAGGGGAAGCAATTCCGGAGTGCCGGTTAACTTAATCTGCTGAAGTACCGGTTGGAGCACTATTGTTCTCTCTGACCCGTCATCGAGAACTGCATGGGTTTCCATAGTGTGCCGACCATTGTGGAGCAGGACTTTGACTACTTTCAACATTACCTTTGGAGAACGGTTAGGTCTATCAAGATAAATCCTGGTAGGTGGCAAGCTTACCATGAGTACAGCCCTGGAGGTGTCATTAATTGAGTCATGTAGAATGGTGAGATGTAACTCTTTACAGACTTTGCATGGACGCTTGAGGTTGCAGGCCTCTACTGCATGTGAACGACCACATCTCCAGCAGCGTTTCCCATCCTTAATCCAGGTGACGATTTGAGAAGTTGTTAACTTCTTGAACTGGTCACAAGAGTTGAGGTAATGGTCCATATTGTCACAATGGGGACAGTATGGCTTTGGCTTTGAACTGGGTTTCGGGTCAGCAGATTGATGAGGCCTTTTCCCACTCTTACTGGCCAGGAGAACTGGTGTAGGTCGTTCCCTTGCACAGGTGAATGGAAATGGAGCTTTACCATAAGACTTGGGTGAGTCACTCTGGAACAAGGTTGCAGCTCGGTTGGAGATGCCTTTTGCTTGAGACTTGATCTCTAGCCAGGTGGCCAAATCAGGAAGTGTATAAGTCTTGTCGGTACCTGTCTGGAGAATACCCCTGCTAAGGCAGTATTCGACAAACCCATCACGATAGGCAGATGGTAATTTACTTAGGAAACGATCCATGTGAGAACCACACATGAGCTCGTAACCGTTCTGGCCCTCAAGAGTCCTCAGCATGCCCACCAACGACTGAACGGATAATGCAAAGGAGTCAAAAGCGTTAGCATCACCCATTTTAAGTGGTGGAGTAGTCATGATAGCACCCATCTCCGACTGAACTAACTGTCTTGGCTGGCCATACTTATCTTGAAGCGCTTGCAGTGCAGCTGAATAAGGATGTGGATGGTACATATAGGCTTTAGCCAGCTGCTGAGCACTGGGAAGTTTCAAATGGCTAAGCAAGACATGATATTTGTACTGCTCACTGATATGGCTGTGAATGCTCAACAAATTGTCCAGTGCCAACTTTAACAAGGCAAAGTCACTCTCATTACCACTTTCGAACACCGACAACTTGGGTTGTGGGATGCCATAGGCTGATGCAAACAGTAGCTCTGTACCAGGGTATTCTAAATCCCCATTACGCGGAAAGGGCAAGAATGAAGGTGGTTGTATGTGGCTAGGAACAGGAGGTGGCACAGTTGAAGCCTGATAGCTGGTAACTGGAGGCTGCATCAGATGTGGGTGTGTTGTCACAGGGGGAATGGCTGTCTGCGGCACTGTATATGGCATTCTAGCTGGAGGCAGTGTTGCTGTGGCAGGTTGCTGTGACACTGCCGGCGTGCTTGTACTCCAGGGGTGTGCAGCAGTGGACATGACTGTGGCTCTTGAGTGAGGTTGGGGTACCGTATTTGATGTCAACAACACAGGACGAGCTGGCACAGTTGTAGGGGTAGTCTGGAATGAGCTGGTTGACGGGACAGCTTGTGAACTTCCAGATTCGGCTGTAAACTGCTGTGGTCTAACGGATGGCTGAGACACCCAAGAGTCATCAGGAATAATCTGTTCTGCTGAACAAATTTGCTTGGTTGATGTCACAGCTGGTGACTGAACAAAGGGCCTCTGAAGAGAGGATGATGGATGAGGTGGATTTAAGGCTGGACTGATATGTACAAACTGAAGTGGAGGCGTAAGGTTGTCCGGTGAGGCACAGGAGTTGTTTGACCAGATTCTTGACTAAGCATGGAGGATACGAGCTTCGCTACCTCAAGCTCAGTCTCTGCCTGTTGCAATTCACGCTGTCTTGCTAGATGCTTAGATAAGGCCTCCTTAGCTGTAAGAGCTTCCTCTTGAACACGCGGGGCTTCTTTAGCTTGTGCCTGTAGCCGCTGATATTCCACATCTGCCATTGAGTCCTCCTCGACCTGCTGGCGGAGCCTGTCTAACTGCCTCTGTTTAATCTTCTCCTCCAACATAGCAGTTTGGACGCTAGAGAGTTCTGGTGGAAGATAAATGCCAGTGGAGGTAATAGAGCGCCTACGTATTCTGGAATGAGAGCTTACACCGCTACAGGACGTTTTCCTCGAGCTGCTTCTTGGTTGACTGGGAGAGTGAGAAGAAGCTTTTGGAGGTGGGTCCTCAGCGGGTCGATAGCCAACCTCATAATCGTCCAAGTGAGAAGGCATATTAGTCCTGCGGCGAGGTCTGTCCATTGTCTCTAATGTGTCACTTTCTGCTGGATCCATATTGGTTTATCTTGCTCTCACTCCGGCTCGAAGGACCATAATAATGTAGCGAAGTCCCACTACAATTAAAAGTTCCGCTGATTGAGGCGGTCAAATATGGATCAAATTCCGATTAGAGAATTGAGGAGTGGAGAAGAGATTCTTGGTTATGAGACATTTATTCACAATCTTGAATATGCATCTGGGTTTGCATCTGTGCTTGTATATGGTCTACAGAAAGGAATAAAAAGAAATAATTACAAAAGTATTCCACTTAAATGTCAATATTAAACATGAAATAAACGGAAATACAATAGTACTCAACATAATACAATGCTGTAAACAAACACTCGCGCTTTATCGGAGCAAAACGCCCGCGCTACTAGTGATGACTCATCAGATTAGCTCGGCAGATTACAGCCAAATAAACGGTAAATCCAAGCAATATAAACATAGGAAATCACCAATCACATGCACTACACATACTAATAAAATATAGATGTGCACTTACGTGTATTGCATGAACGCATTTACACAGAACAAAACCATCAGCATAACCGATAATTTACTTTCATTTTCTACCGGGTGCGTCACTAATAACGGAACGTGCAGGAAACAATAAACAAACATTAGTTCCTAGAACAGGGTTTCTGACAATACTTAATATGTGCTATTCATAGCACAGTACTGCAAAGATAATAGATAATGTAGTCTACTCACATTTGCTGTCCTGCGGCAAAACAGGAGAGCAGTTGCGTTTTAGACCAAACATATGGTGACTGAATGCGACCTGGACGCATCCGTGATGGTGAGATATTTTCTAAATAAAATTATCCTGTTATTGTGCGATGACATTATTATTTATTTTCCCATCTGTATCATCTCCGTGAGCTTTTGTGAAGTTTCACGCATGCGCAGTAAAGTGAATTTAGAAGTTTCTCATCCACACTGAAAGGTCGGAAAACACCTGAAAACGCTAGTGTGGACGGAGAGCGTTTTTAAACGAAAACCCCGTTTTCAAATGTATCCGGATTAATGTAGACGTAGCCGTGACATTACAGTGCGATTTTAATGATGTGAATATTTTCTAGAAATAAAAGTTCCAGTGTTGTGCAAGTTACTTCCAAACTGTAATACATTAGGTATTACTTGTTACTGTTATTTAAAAGTAATTCATTACCTTAAAATATTACTGTCCCAGAATTGTAATGCGTTACATTACTCATGTATTACTTTTGAGTTACTTTCACCAAAATAACTAAGTAGAACTTAACTTTTGGGCTGTAACGATATGCAATGTGAAACCAAAATCGCGATTCGCCACATGACTCAGATCAACGAACCTACAGAATCGCGACACACCTCTTCCAACTCCAGCGTTATTCTCCTTACCGTCCATATCCAATGCTGCCTTATCTTTCAATTAGGCTATTAGTATTATTTGAAGTTAACATTATAAAATACGTAGACCTACACCACAAAACTAGTTGAGGATAAATTATTTAAAATTGGGGAAGTCCAGCATTATGGACATGATGACATTTGCAGTCAAAACTTGAAATAAAAATTCTCAGAAAATACATGTATTGAAACGTATATAGGCTACTTCCTTAAAGGACTCCAGACATTAGACAAATATCAGACTATGTTTTATTTTTAATATTAGGGAAAAGACACACATTCATGCGTGACAAAAAAATAGGAGGCAAAATCGATTTTTTGTAATTCTGTTAATTACACTGCGCAAATCGGATGAGGAAGGGTTGGCTCTCCAGTCTCCATAGAACTTAAAATATTCATTTTATTTTAGTTTTCGTGTTCGCATTTATGAGGAAAAAACAATGTTACAGACGCGACCGCTCTGAACTGGCACTAAAAGACTGCTTTAAAACTTTCACATAGTCTGTTGCCTTTAAGAAGTAAAAGCAGACAATACACTGTAATACAACTGTAATACAAGCCTCACTGAACATGTAACGAGTAAAATATTACTGAAAATTGATTAGTAATGCCTTACACTACTGCGTTACAGCAAAAAGTAATATGTTACTGTAATGTATTACTTTTGTAATGCGTTACTCCCAACACTACAGGCACTCATGTTCTGTGTTTGCTTTTTCTGTAATTGCATGCTGACACAGAAAACAAACATGCAATTAGGGTCCGTGAAGCTCTTACGGAAGAATTAACTTCAGTCATCTGGTAGAACCCTGAACCCTGGAAGAATAAAACTTCACTACAGATGGTGCCGCGACCCGGATAGAGAAATCTTACCTGAATCCAAAACTTCAAGCAACAAAAGATTTCAACAGAGCATCTCAACTGAATCTTGAAAACCTCAAGCAGAACAAGATCTCAAAGCGGACTGAGTTCCAGAACAAGAACAAAAATAACTTTTCTGACTGAGGTCCAGACTGAATCTTTTCATACAAGCAACGATTCGGTGAGTTTTTTCACTCTATTCAAAGAACCAGACCAGTACCAAAGTTGTGCCTCTGCGCCGTCAGAGAGTTATCAGACAGCTGTAGTGTTTGATTAACTAAAGTTATCCTTTAAAAGTTGTCTTTTAAAGATGATAGATATCCTCTGTTGTCAGGCAGGGAAGATTGACATTAAATGTTAATATTTTGGGATCCTCTGAATAAGTCAGGGAAGTTGTAGATATTCTCTGAATAAGTCAGGGAAGTTTTGTTTAACGGAATAGTGCCTCTACGTTGCTAGAGAAGGTATCCTCAAAACTTAGGGAAGATTAACATTACGTGTTAATATTTGGTGATAACCTCTGTTCACAGAGGAGGATTAGAATTTTTGTGCTAGTTATTTTGGTCATCCTCTAAAAGTTTAGGAAGGTGAAAGATCCTTTCCATTTTCTTTCAGGGAAGATTAGCGTAACATGCTAATAGTTTGTGTTGTTTTTTGTTATTTTGTGGTGTTACCCTCTAAAAAATTAAATTATTTTAGAGATGAAAGTTTGATCCTCTGTACAAGCAGGGAAGATTAGCATAAAGTGCTAGTAATATTGTGGATATCCTTTGGTCTACCAAAGAAGGTTTAACAACAGTTGATCTGTGTAAACAAGTGTAGCCTCTGTTTGATCAGAGAAAGTTTTTTGGTGTGGTAAAGAATATCACAAAAATGGTTAGAAAAAATGCTAAGTTGGTTCCAACAACTGAGAAAAGTGGCCTTGCTGCTCCATTGTGGTCAGATAGCGAATTCAAAACACTGTTAGGAGAACAAATGAACCTAGTTACTGAAAAAGATAGGAAAGAACTAACACAGAAATATGAGATTCATCCAGACAAGACTTGGTCGGTAGATGAGTGTAAAAAAGTACTGGGAGCATGTATCAGAAAGAAAAACATGAAAGGCATAATCTGTTGCCATAGAGAATTTTGTTTAGCACTAGCTACACAACAGTCTGAGCAAAAGTCAGAGCTAGAGAAAGAGAACAAAGAGCTACGGGCTAGAGTTTCTGCATTAACCAAGAAATTGAACTGCAACAAAGATGCAGAAAAAACTGATGTGGAAGTAGTAAGTCAGCCTGATAACATATCTATCCTGATTTACAAACATTCTTTGAAAGAGATGTAGACATCCCATCAATAACAGATAAGCATGTAAATTCAGTGAAGGTATGTGCTGCTAGAAAAAGACCGCAGGGAACTGAACAGTCAGAAAGTGTTCCTTCCAGTGCTTATGTTGTTCAAATCCAAACTGTTGCTAAAAAACGCTTGGACCTAGAGACATAGAGAGATTGTCACAGAGTCTAATTGAGAATTGAGAGAGGGAGTTCTGAGAGTGTTAAAGAAAATTGTTGGACCAAAAGTGGACTGGTCAAAGATGTACGTAGCCTGGCTGCGCCCTCCTAAGCACTTCCGCTCAATTTCATTTTACTTCAGTACTACGTCTGGGATCGCTCCATATCCTTAGGTTTCCAGAAATCAATTTTTTGTAGGACCAATCAGCGAATAGAGGGAGTGGCTGAGAACGATGACGTTGATGTAAGCGCGTCAGTTTCAATTCAGTAATGGCAGCGGAGAAAGACGGAGAAAAGCTATTCGGTCCATTGTTGGAAAAGAAACTGCCGAATATACAGAATTTAAAGCCGTATTGTTATCGTCTCACCTCTTGTTGCACAACTGAGGACCAAGTGAAGGAGGCAGAAATTTTGGAAGTTTGTGCTGGGCAGCTAGCACTGCATGAAAAGTGGGATTTTCGTCAGTAAGCACTGTAGATTGTCGTGGAAGTTCAGGTTTACGACTGCACACGGCAATTTACAGGCAACACCCAAAACTGCCGTGAATTGCCGGAAATTGACGTAGGCCTTGCTTGCCAGTTGTCCCCCCATGACCCCCCTTTTCCTAAATCTAGAGGAGGCTTTGACATGTAAATTAAAATGCTGTGAGCTATACACATGCAAATAAGGGTAGGGGAGTTTCACCCCAGGTAACATTTTTCTGAAAGATATACCTCATTCTAGGACAATTTCTGGTAGAAATAGATCAGGCTCACAGTGTTTTTTTTGTTTTGGTTTTTTTTTTTTGTTTTGTTTTTTTTACATTACACATAATGCACAACAATTACAACAATAGCATGGTATCCAAAAAGATAACAATCAACAAATAATAATTTCACTATAAATGAATAAGAAAAAATAAAAATAGGACAGAATTGAAAAAATAAAATAAAAAGGGGAAAAGGACTATCTATTATGTATAATATAATGATTTAAGAGAAAGCTAGAAACCAGTAATTTGTACTACTTAAAGAAAGAAAATAGCATACACATTAATTCACTTTTCAATTAGCTTCAATATTCTTTAGTAAATACAATTGTATCACTACATTTTTATCGATAGAGAGACTCAATATACAACGGAAAATCAGACCAAAAAAAAAAAAAAACTTCAAACAAGGTTTAGAATTATTCATTTTACTCTTATGAATATGAAATTTACCTAATAAAATTATAGGATTCATCATAACATTTACAGAAGCAGTTTTCAAATTATATGATAACATCTTTGGATGTTAATTCAGAGTTATAACCAGATGTTTTTTTTTTTTTTTTTTTTTTTTTACTGGTTTATTTATTTTAAGTAGCCTAATCAAGTTATTTATTTATGCACACCCTGTTTGTATTTTTCATTTCATGGTAGCCTATATTAGGTCTATCCACCTTATTCCTAATTTAAAAAGAACTAACAGCAACAGAAAAGTCATGGACAGCCGAGGACAACTCTATCAAGAGCTTTGATTTAAACCACAGTCGAAATCCAGTGAACGTCACTCTGATTGGCTGAGGCAACATATCATCATAACCCAACCTGTAACGCCAGCCACTCTGATAGGCCGAGGCAACATGCGAGCCATGTGGCGCGAGCGGCGCGATTCAGCGTGTTTTTCACATGGTTGGTTTTTCAAGCAGAAAATAACGGCACAGATGCAAAATCCCAATAAAGGAAGCAGAAAATAACGGCACAGATATTCAGCCTACATCGCCGTCATGATCACTGGTGAACCCATCTCCTCTAAATTGAAGGTAAGTTCGTCCAATCTAGTGAATTCTATGTCCATGTCTACTTATAGTGTTTGGTAGTTTAGCGTTTCACAAACCTGCTGTGATTACTGCCGCGAATGTTCAAGGGCGTTAACCTTAACGGCACAGTTTTTTGTTTTGGGTTAGCTTGCTGCTCTTAATTCTTTTTTAGTTTCATGTCAATTTGGGACACTAAATTGTATTTTGCAAGTTGTTATCTGGCTGCTAGGTAGCTACCATTCTTTGCTAGTAATCAAACTAACTCGTATTGGGTGTTCAACGGGCTTTTCCCAATGCGTTTACTCTGAATATCGTCAGAAATTATGGAAAAATTATATGTGCCAGGATCATACAAACTCAAAGTTCGTAATGTGCTTGTATGCTCTAGTGTAGGCTATCCTTGTTTGTAAAACTGCAACGCTGTTGTGTGATGGAGTGAAATCTTTAACTCCATCTGTTTGTGATGTTTGTTAACGCATTTGTTTTGTCTCTCAGGTGCTGTAAGGAGTGAGGTGCCTTTCCCTGATAGGAGAAAAAACACCTAAACAAGGTAACGTTACGTGTTGTGATCTCATCCTCTTTTCTTTTGATCAGGCCCCAGTCAAATAAACAGTAAAACTAAACTAATTTGGTATTAACGTCTGTGTTTACGGATGACTTTGAGAGTAAGACAGTGGTGAAAACGCCAAAGAGAACTGGAACATGGCATGTTATATTCATTAATGTTTGGCCAAGTTTAAATGTTACTAGGTCCAGTGTTCGATTCACCATCAGGTCCTGCACAGAGATTGTTCGAGGCACACCTTCAGGTCCAGACATGATGGGTCACAGCACGTACAGTGATGGTGCGAGGCACACAGTCTTCAAATCACTGCTATTACTTTGAATCTGAATCAGAAAGAGCTTTATTATCTAGTGTGCTTGCCTTGCACACATAAGGAATTTGTTTGTGTGCTGAGGCTTCCAGTGCACATATACTAACACAACAGGAAACGTATTATAATTACAAAATTATTTTAATTTCAGGTATAACCATATGGAACTAATAAATCCATGAAGACCGATCCCGTAGTGATGCCCCCAGTCCCCCGCCCAGGTCCAGACATGATAAAAGAGTACAGCGCAGTGATCTCAGCACATGACAGGCACGGTGAGTTGTCGGCTGCGTTCACATTAAGCTCATTTAGGATTATTTTGCTATTCAGGTGGTGGTCATATGACCCTGGATGCCTGTTACACAGTGTACACATTGCTTTGAACAAGAAATCAAGTAATTTAGAATTTTTTTACAATTAAGGCCGCAATTTTCATCAAAGTACTTTGCAGTTCACCAAGTTTTATAGATGTATCTCTAATTGTTACAATATTGCAGATTTATTATTTATCATCTTATAAATATGTTCAGTTTCATCATTTGATAATAACTTGTATAACACATTTTTTGTGGTGTAGATGCAGTGACTGAGACTGGGAGATGCAGTGACTGAGACTGGTAAGTATTGATCTATTGGCAGTGGAGAAGACACTTTTAATAGACACCTTCTCTCTTGTGAGCTAGCAAACTTTGCTATTCTAATTAGAGCATTGCAAACCTCACCAAATGTGTTTGTTTATTTCAGTGTTCCAGAAAAATGTCCTGAAACTACTGGTCGACATCCGCCATCGCCTGAAGGAAACCAGGTAGTGGATGCAAAGGAAACATATGTTTGCTTACAAATGTGGGGACTTGGGGCAGATTGCCTTTGCATAAATCTAAATCATTGGTCTTTTTCAACTTTGCAGAAGGGATCGTGAAATTTGGTTCCATAGCCACTGAGGTGTATGTACATCAAGGTGAACGTGTGTGAGCACCTCAAGCACGCGTCGCAAAGACTTGGAGGTGGAGGATTCACTACGCCCCGATGAGCCTACAGGACTTGAATTAAGAGTTTTAAAGGGATAGTTCACTTTAAAATTAATTTTTGATATGTTTTAGCTTACCTCAAGGGCATCCAAGATGTCTTTGTTTCCACAGTAGTTTCAATTTTTATATTTTTACGTCAAACCATTCTTGTCTGTCAGTCATATAATGGAAATCTATGGGGATCTCTTAAAAGAGCATGCACAGAGAAATCCAGATTAAACATGATTTAATGACTCGTAACTGTAAGTACACATTGATGGCTTAAGATACGAAACGAGCGGTTTGTGTGAGAAAATGAACAGTGTGTGTATATATATATATATATATATAAACTGTTTGTTTTCTCTCACAAATCGCTCGTTTCGTGTCTTAGGCCATCAATGTGTACTTAATTTATGAGTCATTAAATCATGTTTAATTTGGACTTCTCTGTGCATGCTCTTTGAGGTGGTGACCATAGACCTCCATTATATGACTGACAGACAAGAACGGTTTGACCTAAAAATATCAAAATTGAAAATATTGTGGAAACAAAGACACCTACATCTTGGATGCCCTTGAGGTAAGCTAAAACATATTAAAAAAATAATTTCAAACTGAACTATCCCTATAAATTACATCCTTATTATTTGTTCATAATTCTGCCTCCACTGTACATTGTGTTTGATATATCTGGTGCCCAATTCTGATGCCATTCAGGGCAATTTATTTTTGAATAAAGATGCAATATATTATTGATTTATTTGTATAACTGTAGTGCTGTATGTATGTTATCCCATGTTTCCAGAGGGTGGAGGACATGTTTTCTGTGCTTTGAAGATGTTCTCCTATGCTTTGTACATTGTGTGTTTGTTCTAATAAAGCTATTTCTTTGAATAAACAGTATCTGGCATATGTTCCTTTCCTCAATAAATTCATGTCCTTGATGGTAATAATAGTTTAGTCCATAGGATAACAATGACATGAATATACAACATAATAGCATATCATATGAATATATATAAATAAATTATTATTATTATAATTTTATGTAAGCTGACCAATAATAACAGATCTGCCAACCAATCACGAGTGATTTTCTTGTTTAAATGTAGTGAATTTCAACCAATACTGAGTGAGGAAATTCAAGCCATTCTCTGGCAAGGCGCGCGCAGTGTTGCTATGCATATGCTAATTAGGGCCATTCACACCTCCGCGAGCGCTCCATGCATACGTCATGGTTCGTTTCCGTCAATATGTGGCACAGTGGAACGCGACGTTCACAGTCTGTAAATTGTCGTTAACTGCCGAAAATTAGGGAGATTTCCGACAGTTTACGGGGACGAAAATCCCACTTTTCATGCAGTGTAGTGCACGATGACCGTGACATTTTGGACGGACGGTTTAGCCTGGTGTTCGCGGTGTTCGGAAGCCCCGAGTCCTGGCTGCTAAACTATTGTTGAAGATCCGCTCAGGAGTCATGTCAGTCGCTCATATTCCCAACTGTATATTACTGATTCTTGTGATGAATAGAACATTTTGAGCCCCTTTGTGCACTCGTGCAGGAGGTTGGTGTGTCAGTTTTACATGTTGTAAATCATACAAATTGGTTGTGATTTAAAAAAAATAATTGTCAAAAAAATAAAAATGTGAAAAACCATACTTTGAAGATATTTGATTTTCAGTTTCAGATGGCAATGGTTGATTTGTTTTACTAAAAAAACTAAATGCCATATAAAAATGTACAAACACATACTTTGAAGACCATAATTAAAGTAATTAAGAAACAATAAGACGTAATATGAAAAATTGTTGTTGTTTATTACACATCTGCAGATAGAGACAGACTGATCATTCACTGTAGCAGCTAACGTTACAGCATTTGCGGCAGATCAGAAAACGACCACAGCGGCGTATTTGTAATGATTAGACACAGCTTCCACCGTTGGATGTATATATCACTGTCCTTCGTGTCAAATATACATTTCGAATTAATAATTGTTCCTAGATTAACAAAACCTGCGGCGCTCGTTGACTGAAATCCTATTGTAAACATAATCCTCTTCGGCGCGTGACATACGTCACTCACGACACCCCGTTAGCGATTGGCAATGGCAGATCGTGAGTGACTTTGGGCAGATCCAATAAATTTGAACTTTAATAGTGAACCCGCCTACAAGGAAGGAAACGTTTTTCAATGGAGCGGTTCCAGACTCTATGTGGAAATGAAATGAACTAGAGTCTGGTTGAACCAGGCTAAGATGTACGCAAAAGAAGGATGAAAGTGTGACTGCATGAGTACACAGAGAGGTTCTGTCAGACAGCAGCTGCATACAGTGGAATAGCTGACACTTCAGAGAAAGTGTTAAATGACAATGGTCCATTATTTCGTACATGGTTTGATAATCTTTTGTCAGAACAAAGGAATGCGTTGCCTTTCTTAGAAATGACATGGCAAACTGGAACCTTGAAAAGTAACCTGGACAGGTTAACTGCTTGGTAAAAAGATGCGGATGTTAAGGCAAGAGTAAAAATTGCAGCAGCATTTTTTAAGGTCAGCACAGAGAACCCACAGAAACCTAAATGTCCTAAGAGAGAGGGCATGTGTTATTACTGTGGTCAGCCGGGACACTGGAGCAGAGAGTGTAGAAAAAGCAGAAAGAACTTTAGAGAAGTCAACCTTTTTGGCCAACTTTTTCTGAATCTTCTTGCTACTCTGAAGCAGCCATTCTCCACGCCAGTAAACTTGGGCACCTTTTTGAGGTGTTAACCATTTGGGCTGTGAGTGCTTAATTTCCCCAGTTACTTACAACAGAGATAAAAGACTGTCAAGTCAAGTCACATTTATTTATATAGCGCTTTTCACAATACAGATTGTATCAAAGCAGCTTCACAGTGATAACATGAAAGTAGTACAACACAGATCAATAATATTGTTAAATATTAAATATCCCAAACTGAGCAAGCCAAAAGCAAGGAAACAGTGGCAAGGAACCAAAACTCCTGTGCTGCTCCTTTAAGAAAGCAGGTAGAAGATCTTACTACTTCGCTGTTTGTCTGTTTAGACTTGCCGTAGTTCTCAATTCATGCAACAACCCTGAAACACAGCTGAGCACTTTTCATCATCTTTAACACGTTTTGTCTTCTTAACTCTGAAGAACTTATGTCTGTAAGTGATTGTTTAAAGTGCATTTTTGTGACAACCTTAAGTGAACATTGTTTGAATTACATATTTGTGTGAAAAGTGTTGAAAATGGTAAAGATGCTAATCGCATTAGCCTGTCTATGGCGTTTTCCATGTTAAGTTAGCATTCATGCTAATCGCTATACAACCATGTGTGGTTAATGGGTAAATTTATGTTACTGTATTTTGTGTTTTTCAAAATGGTATTAATCCTGTGTTAATAAAAATTTAACATAGTCAAGTTTATCAATAAGTACATTTTGTATTTCTGTATTGCAGTTTCACAGTGCTTCTGATAAAGCATCCTAAACGTTCTACTGCTTCCTGGGTGTTTATTGAAGAACCTGTTAGCTGTCTGCCAAGCTAGAAGTCCTACCCAAATTTTAGTAAGGGCAGAATAACTAATAATCACAGGAGTTGGTCTTCTCATCACAGGCGTTGGGGCATTCGAAATCCCCGTGAGAGCCTGGATACAAAACGTCTCGGTTACGGATGTAACCCTCGTTCCCTGAGTAGGGACATGCTACCAGATGCCTACCGTAGGGAGGACTTACGAATACACATATGGCCGCATAGGGATGCATATGGAGATCACTGGAGCACCAACCGCAGGTGGTTACTAGAATTAACTCCAGGGGTGGCAGATGGCTTGCCAAGGGAAGACACATGCTCAGAGAGGCTTACAGTGGATATTACACATGAGACAGTTACCATAGGGAACCGTGCACATGGAGGCACCTAGCTGGCAACCAGAGCGACGCAGTGGTGCCCACATCTTGGGTGCTGGAGGACTCAAGGCTTCAAAGGAAGACTACTGAGGAATATCGCACTTATCCAGTCGAGAGTGGAATGGCGAGCAAGCGAAGACACCTAAGCGGGTCCAGTACTGGCGGAAGCGAGTACGTGAGAGGACACCGGTTCGACTCGAAGATTATAGAGTCTGGCGAAGGTGTTTGGTGTCGCCCAGCCTGCAGCTCTACAGATGTCTGTTAGCGAGGCGCCATGCGCTAGAGCCCAAGAGGAGGCCACTGTAGATTTAAAATCTTCGTTTCCCCTTGTTATTTAATTTAATGAAAAGACACCAGTCATTCTGCCAATATATGTTATTTATTTTAACATTTTATATAAGACATAAGGGAGAGAGAGTGATAATGGACCCGCAAAGATCTTCCTTCTTGCTTCTCATAAATTTACTTATTATAATTATTTGTATAGTAGTAACACAACAGTGAACATACCTCAGTCAATTTATACAGTACAATGGGTACTAATCAATCTAAAAGGTTTGGTACTTCTCTTTCTTATCACATATATGATACGTTTTATTACTAACAGAAACACAAAAACTCCTACCATAGTAAAAACTATCCATTCTGACCATGTTAAATTCCCTGGAATTCGAGCTAATTTCCTCTCAGACATCAATTTAGCTACTCCATTCGCTACGATAACATGACCCATTGCTTGAATTCCCTCCTCTTGAGCTGCCTTAACGCTTGCTTTAACTCTCTTGACCATTTCAAAGAGTTCATAATTCCTCTCTTCCACCAAATCATTATTCCACCACTGTGGATCTAACTGCAACAATTGTACATGTGGAACATGAATTCCACCCAATTGAAGAGGATAGAGAATCTCAACGCAAAATGGATCAGAAGGAATTGGACATAGCTTTCCTCCGTATATCATATTTTCATTTATTCCATCATGTAATATACACCACTGTGCTTCTGACACCTGCCATGCACCTGTGGCTTGATCTAAAGGAACTACTTCCCAAACTGCAGATCCATTAAGAGACAGACGAAACATTGTAGAACATGAGCAAATTACCCACTCATGTTCCTCAATACAACAGTCTGTAGTAGAAATCATTGGTGTTTCACCTTCAGCCCAATATCCATTCCTTCCCAATCTAATTACTGAATTTCCTTGTCTAACCCCCATTGATTGGAATCGTCTAACTGTCATAATATTGCGTTTCCCATATTGAGGCCAGACCATAATCAAAGGTAATGTTCCAGAACCTGACAATGAATCTTCATTGATTGCGATTTTAACTAATGGAGCATGTTTAGCAGAAGTCAAATTAAGTTGTTTTCCAAAAACCAATAACAAAGATTCCGCTATTCGCTCAGGAACTTGACCCATTCGAATAACCTGAATATCCTCTACCATTTGATCCTTCAAATTCTGAGCCAAAAATAAACACGCTGCACGATGTGTCTCAAAATTAGACGATTTCACTAATGCATCTGCCAATTCCCTCGCTGCGTCATTAAGATGCTGACCCGCTGCTATAATATGTAGAGAACCTTGAAGAGTCTCAGTAAGTCCTTTGCCGGTCATTGTTCCCACCCACTGAGAGTACTCACTTAATTGGTTCAGCTGAGCAGTATTACTAATTGAATTGACAGAGCCAAATACCCCCGCTATGTCTCCCCATATACTTCGAGGTTTACGATTTCGACTTCCAAGAGGATCCTTAGAGGTATAATATTTAATTTCTTTTTCCAACCAGCTCCTAATTTTTGTGAAATTTCCACAATAGGACTAATCATAAACAGTAAGAAGAGACATCAAGTTATAATTAATGCGTTGTCGCACCATATGAGCTTCGTTTATCAAGGTTTTGGTTTCCTTTGCTAGCAATATACCATGAGCTGGTGCAATAGTTGTACTTGGGCATGTTTTAGCTTTGTTTGTCTTTCCCGCAGAAAGATAAAAACACCGTCCAATTTCCCCAGTTTCTAATTCAGTCTCACAATATTCATTCGCATCTTCCGAATGCCAAACTCGTATGTAATTTCCCTTGAATCTAGTTGTCCTGGAGGTAGCATCCCATAGAAACCCCTCGCATGGTAACACTATGGGATAGATACAGCCTAGGGCTAATGAATCCCATATTGTAAGCATGTGGGTACGATTCAAAATGAAATTAATTTCCACATCAGTAGATGTTATGAGGTTTAACCCCACAATTTCACATTGTTCTTTTGAACAAATTTCTCGTCTTTGAGCACTACCGGTATACCCCCCATCTTTCACCGGCCAAATTACTCTGCTTTTGTAACATTGGTGGTGAAAGTTACATCCACCGTAGATGCCCACTCGATATTTAGCAAGGTCTTTATCATTACGTGGCACCCAATCCCATAATCCCCATCTGGAAATAAAGGGTAGAGTAAAACCAGGGGCGCAGATAGCACTGGGGACGGGGGGGACATGTCCCCCCCAGATTCATAGTAACCCGATCCGTCCCCCGCCCTCACTATCCCTATGAAAGTCGGAAAAAATCGGTAAACCAGAGGATAACCAGTGTTTTCGCTAGCCAAAGTTATTGTTGTGCGTGCCCCGACCCGATCTGAAGCAGCGGCGGGCCGGGACACGCACAATAATAATCTACTACACCGGTCACCATTACTTTGTACCCTATGTTCTCACTACACGCTGTTCTGTTGTCAATAAACACACGATGCCATCATGCCACCGACGTTTACACTCTCTCTCAGTGTGTGTGCTACGACTCCTCTTGAGTGACATCCCCGGGGTCCTATGGCGAGCTAGCTGCCTCCATCGTGCCTGTAGAAGCGGACCGGTAACCATAGTGATCATATACAATCTATGACTGAGCTGATCGGTGATTTTCTTAACTGAAAAAAAAAATCGACTGTATAAATGCCACATTAAAGCATCACCTCGTTTAAAAAAAAACAAAAAAAAAAAAACTTTCCCAGATGTGGCAGATTAGATTTGTTAAGGGGAATAGCTAGTCTGAAAATAAGGCTTTTGCTTGCACTTAGTAAACACTGCAAAATGTGGAGACCATAACTATGCATTAAGATGAGTGGACAGAGGCAAATAATGAATGAACACAAAAAGAACGGTTAGATAAATCAAACAATTTATCGTCGTCAGGTAATAATGTTTTATCTAATAATTTAACCCATTGTACTGTATAAATTGACTGAGGTATGTTCACTGTTGTGTTACTACTATACAAATAATTATAATAAGTAAATTTATGTAGTGCAAGGTTTATGCAAACAACAAGTAAAGGCCTACATCAACTTTTGACATCCTCTTATAGCAGGAAATTATATTTTTATTTTATTTTTATTTATTTTTTACTGTACGGAGCAACGGAGGATATAGATTCTAAAATTATGGGCTATGAAAAGCATTTCTTAATATGTCATACATCATTTGAAAGATATTTCTAATCTATAAATTGCAACAAACTTGTAATTAACACTTACATTTTAGTTATTATTATATATTTTTGAAATAGTAGTTTTAGCAATTGATTCTCTGGAATATGTTGTATTTCACATTGTTGTGAAAGTCTATAGAGGTATGGAGGTTTAACTGAAATTATATACTTCAAAATGTTGTCCTCCTGGCCAGCGGGCAATATCTGATGACAGTAAGGCAGGCCCTAGTAGTCAGTCAAGTGAGGATCTGCAAGAGGGCAGCCACAGTAAAAATATGTTGTTGTTATTTTAGTTTATTTTATTATTATTTTTATTTTTGCACATAGGTTCTTTGCTTTTTTGTTCATAATGATAGACATTGCGAGATAATCAAATGTTTAAATAATAAATACTTTGCTGAAGACATGGGTCACGGGTAATCTAGAATACTAGTCAAATAACAGTCTGATCATGCATATCTAGTGGTGATCTGTAAGGCCTTTTTTTTTTTTTTTTTTTTTTTTTTTTACCTTTGTTTATTGTTGTAATCCATGATTTAAAATAAGAATCCCCCATTGGCTTTGTAGTCCAAATCATTTGCCAAAATAACGCAAAGTAACTACTTGAGCACTAGTTAAAGCCCAAATTATGTTAAATCACGAATTGAGTTTAAATCATTTGTTGACAGCCTGGTCCCCCCCAGTTAAAAAATCCTATCTGCGCCACTGAGTAAAACGTTGGCCAGATTTCAGGGTTGCATTACGAGTAATTTCTTGAACTCGAGGAGTCCATAAAGCTTGGCTTCCTTGGTAAATGCCAAGTAAAATTAAAAACAAGCATACCATTGTCGTTGTGTATAGAGAATAACTTGCGACCATCTCTAATCAATGTCAATGGAATTGATTCCTGAAATGGAAGCAGAAAAATAATTAATCATCACTCCTTTTTCCCAAAGTTAATGAGTGAACAGTGCTCAATCTCAGGTCCTAAGCCTTCATCATTTTGTTCATTCACTAAGCAAGGTTTAACTTGTGACCAATGATACCATCTATCTGTTCCTACACCCTTCCCTTTTAGGCAGACACTTGTATCTGTTGTTAAGAGTACCTCATATGGCCCCTCCCACCTAGGTTCTAAACCTTTCCTGGGAATACGTTTGACCATAACAAAACTGCCTAACTCAGGAATGTGTGGAATGTCAGTAGTGGTATGTTTTTCATCCCATTGCTGTTGAGCTTCTCGCACTTTCTTATTATTGTCTTTGATTGCTTTGTCCAGCATTGTAGATAGCGTCGTAGCTTCTCTTGGAACAAAGTAGAGTCTCCTCCTGTTCCCGCAGGCGGCGGAGCATCAGGAGGCAGAACCATTGCTCTTCCAGTCATCAGTTCAAAAGGAGTCAGTCCCGTTACTCTGTTCGGGGTTGCTCTCAGATTCCACAAAATTGCGGGTAACAACTTATGCCATCCTTGGCCAGTTTGCAGAATGGCCTTGGTAAGAGCGGTTTTCAACGATCTGTTCATTCGTTCCACTAGGCCTGAACTTTGAGGTCTGTATGGGACGTGAAACTTCTGTTTAATCCCCATCAAAGGCTTTTACATTGAAGTAAATGCTTCCTCAGCTTCCGGTGTC